>JAWNON010000150.1:150000-490000 GCA_035045945.1 Drosophila anceps
TATTTATACATATATATATATATAATATATATATATATATATATATTTTATAATCATTTGCCTTTGCTTTGCCCAATTTAATTTATGCATTTTACATTTGAGGTTTTGCTCGTTGTGCGCCATTTAAAATTAGTCGCTGTTCATTTTAGCTAAACATTTATTTATGCCAAATTATTCTATTTATAATATGAACACAATTTTTATGCTGAGATTGCGCCCAGCAGATAGATAGATAGATATATATATATATATATAATGTAGATATATAATTTATTGCTTTTGGGAATTTGCGGCAGCGATTGATGCGGTTGAATTTAAATTTAGTTTAAGTGATTGCTTAAATAACTAACTAAAACTGTTTATGCATTAAATTTAGAACGTGCTTAAATTGAAGAACTTAAAATTTTTATATTTGTAATTTAAATTGGTTTTACTTTTGCATTATGAATTAGAAAAGAGTTTTTAAAGACAAATTTTATGCAAATTTTTATTGGAAACCCTTTTTTTTCATTTGATACTAAAAACTTGGCTAACATTTTTGAATTTTTTTTTTAAATTTTAATAGACACACTTAAAGAAGTTTAGGAATTTTTCCTTATTAAATCTCTGTATGGCAAACATATTTAAATTGTTCTTAGTTTTCCGATCTCATTTAGTAGCACATTTGCTGGTTGGCAAATGAAAAGCGTTTAAGCAAACTGTGTATATTCAATTGCCAAACGTTCAACACCACAAACGAACGGCCAGGCATTTCTGACCAAATTGAGTCTGACCAGCAGCCGATGCAGTGCAGAGGGGCAGAGGGGCAGAGGTTTGACTACAAAAAAAGAAAAACAAGCGGTAGCTGCCTCCTGCTGCCGCTGCTGCTGATGCTGCTGCTGTTGTTGTTGTTGTTGTTGGCATTGCCAATTTAAGCGCAAATGCAATTGGAATTTGCAATGAATATTTAAACATACGCACACATTCAAACCCACACACATGCACGTGTAGAGAAAACCTGAAATGAAGCAAAGTGTTGAGCAAAGTGCATGGGTAATGCGTTGGCATGTCGGATGCTGTCCGTCACATAGTTGTTTTCACTGTACTATATGTGCGGTTTTGTACTCATTTCGCTTTGCGCTGTCAGTCAGCAAAATGAGCGTAAAAATTGTAAATAAATTACCACACACACACACACATACACGTACGCACACAAGGCGCACAGGGCCAATTAAAATATAGTTAATTGTGCAAGTTCCTGGCGGTAAGTAGAAGTTGCTGCAGCCGCAACACCAGCAGCAAGCAGCGCCAGCAACAGCAGCAGCATCAGCAGCAGCAGCAACAGAAGACAAAGTCATGTGGCACAAGTTTGCGCTTAAATCATAGCTTCATGCCTGGAGTGCAGTCTGTGCCAGATAAGGCCCAAAGTTAGCTACCCACTACAGCAGCCAGCAGCCAGAAGCCAGCAGTTGCATATGTTGGTCTGGTGGATGTGGGTGAATGCATATAACTCATACGACGTGTGTGACAGCAGTTGCCTTAGGAGCGGGCGACATTTGTGCAAGTTGTGGAAGGAGTTGGATACCACGCAGTTCCTTAAATGCCAACCAGATATGAAAGTTTTGCTCAGTGCGTGTGTATGTGTGTGCTTGTGTGATAATGAAATGAAATACATGAAAAATCTAATGTAAAGTAGATATAGAGCGCAAGACGTGCTAAGAAATTATGATGCGCGAAAGACTTAGCTATTGAGTAGCGAAAACTTTTAGTTAAAGGTGTTATCGACGAGAGTAATTTGTAAAGGCTGCCTTTTTCTGTGATTCTCATGATTCGAAACGCTGCTTAGATTACGGTAAGAGGAAGCTGATTGTGGGATTGATTGCCCGAAAGTCTTAGGATTTGAGTAGTTAAAAGTTTTAAGTAAAGATGTTGTATATGAGAGTGATTCTATCTATCTATATCTATCTGACTCTATCTATCTGACTCTATCTATCTGACTATCTATCTATATTAACATATCGGACGCCTTAGGTTTTGCACAGCTCTTAAATTTTACTACAGCTTAATCAAATCTTAAAGAGCTCAATCAACTATTGCCTAGCTCAATCTTTAGAGCTAGCAACGTGGCCTTTAGCAGATCCTTCAACATGCAGTACTCATGTACTTAAATGCTAAGACCTCGGCCTAAGCCTTTTTAATTGGCATTGTAAATGCCAAAGTTACTCTACAGCTCTCAGCTGGCCATTTGGGCTCTGCCCTTTTGCGCTCTGCTCCCCAACTGCAGCACAGCTCTGTGCCTTACACTTTGATTTATGCACGAACAAGCTGCCAAAACGTCTTCTGCTGTCCCCGACAACAACAATTTCAATTTGCGTTAACTAGTCGGCCTGGTTCACACAGCCTCGCATAGGCGGCGCTGTGCGCGCCTCCTCTTCTTCCTTTGGCTTGTGGGCAAACCCTTTTGCTGTCGCTGGCGACAAGCGGACGGAGGGACGAACGGACGGACGGGACGGCGCTTGCCATCCGGTTTTACCATTGTCATGGCCTTCCATTGCGGCACGCCATACTCTTGATTTGATTTGGCGCTGCCTTGTTTGTGGGCGTGGCGCCCTGCACAATTTCGCATGTGATATTTGGCGCTGACTGACAAGTCGTCGTGTTTACGTTGTTATTGTTTCGGTTTTTTCTTTTCTTTTTTTTTTTTTTTTGGAGTGTTGGTCGGTAATTTTTTAATGCATTTAAACGGCTGTCAAGTGGCCCAGGCCACGTTTCGTTGCCTACTTTTGATGCGTTTGCCCCGCTAGCCAAACGAGCGAACTGTTGAAATATGCAAACAAAAAGTGCCAGCATTTGTAGCCCGCCCACACACACCACACACCACACACACACACACACACACTCAGGTGACCTGCACGAAATTTAGACATTTTCAGTTTTCAGAAATGCCATCGCAAAACTTTTTTTTTTACCATTTTGTAGTCGTAGGCCTCGCATTGCACGGTTCTAGGCTTTGCCGAGACGCAGGCCGTGAACCTTTAACATATGCAGCGTTATTTCAATGCGCTACTTAGTAGGGTATAGTGGAATATCCAATGACATATGTCAAGGGGTTTAATAAAAATTTATTACTATAATTGGCTGTCATTAAAAAGTGTATTTTATTATAATTCATATATAAGTTTTCATAATTTTCTAAACTACTTGAGTGTAGCGCATTGGCAGTGCGACTTGTTGGGCAATTGCTTTCTATGCTTGTTGTTTTTTCACTTCGGTGCGATGCTCGTTCGCAGAGCGCATAAAAAATTGAAATAGAATACAAACATGTTGGCAACTTTTCGCTTAAACAACATCAACAACAACAACAGCAAGCAAATGGTATGCCACGCTGGCTGTCTGTCTGTCTGTCAGTCTGTCGCTCTGTCTGTCTGTTGGTTTTGGCCTGCCTACAGCAACAAGAAAAAAAGTTTTAACTGATTACGTTTGCCGTTGATAATGTTGAGTGACATTTGGTTTGCGTATTAACTTAAGTGAGCGACAGCAGGCCCCAGCCCCATCCCCTGCCGCAGCTCGTGTCACGCCCCCTCTGGCTGCGGGCGCGTTTGTGTGTAGGTGAGCTGCGGTTGATCCCGCACGTGCTACCCGCCTTGGGGCTGCATCGCGAGTTAGTTTGGCATTTGCGTGCACACTGATTGCCAAGGGGAATGCATTTCAATTAAAAACGATTTTTTAATGTGTGTGCGCGAATCGCTGGCCCCGAAAAGGGGGCAACAACTTGTGCAGCATTTTTAGAAATGTAAGAAATTAATTTTGTGCAAAGCCTGACAGCTATTTTTAAGTTGCGTGTCTTTTATTTTAGCTCTAGAGAATATTTAATGAGTTGATGCTTAACTAAAAAAGAAAAATAGTGTAAAATATCAAAATATCAGCAACATTTGCTAGCCACTATCAAATGCTGATTACCTCATGTTCTCTCACCTGTTAGGCCAATGTACAACAAGCCCTATTATTACAGAAATGTGCATGTTTAACATGTTCGGGCCACAGCCAAAAACAGTTCGAATAAAATGCCCAAGTACAAGTGTCAAATATAATGGACGACGGGCTGGACCTGTACCTGTGCCGGTACCGAAAGAAACTTGCCCTTAACCTTAGCCAGTTTAGCCAGTCTGCTGTTAAAATGCATACATATATCTTTTAAGCCCTTTTGCCAAACCAATAAACCAGCACTTAACCACAATTACCCCCTTTGCAAACAAGAACGAGTTTGCACCGACCAGCAACAGCAGCAGCAGGAGCAGCAGCGGGAGCAGCAAGAGAAAAAGCAGCAGCAGCAGCAGCCCTTGCAACGTTTTTTATGCTTCAACCTCAAGTCCTCAACACCCCAGTGTCTGTGTGTGTGTCTTTGTGTGTGCTTGTGTGTCGACAAAATCATGTGCACTGCAATCAGTCTTCATTTACACTTTGCACCTGCGGCGCTCTTGCTCTCGCTGTCGCTCTCGCTCTCACTCTACCTCTTCGCTCTCACTCTCGCCCAGTTTGGGCGCCAGCAACACGAACATGAAGAGCAGTTCAGTTGAGCAGTTAGTGGCTGTAGGGGACATAGGCTAAAGAGAGAGAGAGAGAGAGAGAGAGTCGGAGAGGGCACAGTCCAGGGCCAACAACTTTGAACCTGCATGCAAGGCGAGCCCAAAAACCTGAGCCGAGTGTGAGTTACACAGAGAAACAAACAAACAAACAAACAAATAAACATTTCACATGAGGGCGCCAGGGTAAATGGTGGGGAAACGGAGCAAAGGGCGCCAAAGCGGATGGCAGGGGGGGGAGGGGGGCGGCGGTGAGTAGGTAGAAAAGTGGTTCAGAACGTCGGAAAGTGAAACAAGCTGATTTTTATTATAACTATGTGTATTACAATTGTTGTTGCTGCTGCTGCTCTTGTACAAAAGTTGCACTTTCATGTAACGCTAACGAGTAACAGCAGCAGCAGCAACAACAGCAACAACAGCAACAACAACAGCATTCGGCGTAACCCTGCCCTGATAATAGGGGTAGTCGTATATCCGGTTCCCAGTTTTCATGTTCGGTTTTTAGCTATTGTATTAACTTGACTTTTATTTCATCATTACAATTCGTTGTTGTTGTTGCTGTGGTTGTTGCTGTTGCTGTTGTTCTGTTTCATTGTTATTGTTAACATTCCGCATAGTCGAGCTTGATACTTTGCCAAAGGGTAGCGCTGGCTAGGGGTGTTGCCGCTACCCTTAGCTGTTTTGTTTTTGTTTTAGCGTTCGTAGCTTGCTGTTTCTGTCTGCTGGCTGTGCTTTTATAAATGCGAAATATGAAATGTATTTTGTAGTCGAGTGAGATTTCAATAGTCGTTAACGTTGTGTATACGCCGTGTTGTGCTGCCCCGGGGCAGCTGCGCTGTGCTCTCTTTCGTATTGTGATCGAAAGTCAAATGTTTGCTATGTTAATTATAATTACGAGCTGTGGCTCCCAATTGCAATAAAGACAATGTATAGTGGTTGGATTACCTTTGGATACTCTGTACTTTGCTAAGATGGGCATGACTGGTTGTATATATGAGTAGAGTATACTTTGAGTAGATAGAATTATCTACACAAATAATTCCGTTGCTTAGGGTATCTGCTCTTCGTTTACTTCTTTAGTGTTCCATATTTACTTGCTACTACTGTACTAGAGAAGTCTTTCACAGCTCCGTAGAATGCCCAACATTTGCGCTGACTCACATGAAAGCAGCGAGGGCTGTGCAATGACTCACCAAAAAATTTGATTTACCAAAGTGCGTTTTCTAAACTAAAATGAAAATCTAATTTGCATGCCGAAAACTAGTTGAAAAAAAAAGAAAAGGGAGCATAAACTCACTTAGCATATGAAAAGGGAAAGCTAAGCATATAAAAATTGTATCAAGGGTAACTTTTCATTGATATCTGAATCTAGTTAGGCAAATTGTTTATAGTTCTTTATATAAACTTAATCTCTGGGTAAACTTGCAGTTGCATATTGGTGTCCTTTCCTATAGCTGCTGACTTTAACTTATTTATGTATTGCTTCTGCTTTGTATTCTCATTGCTCGCTGCTGTTGACTTTTTCGGATTCACACAATTGAGCTGACTGTGTCAGGACTTAACGTTTTGATTTCTAATTTCCGTGAAAAGCAAACGGTTGACAACAATTGACGCAGGCAGACCTGCACTGGTCAGCCGAGCAGTCTAACCAGCGCCAAGAGCCAGCCGGACACAGTCTGAGGGAGTTGCCTTTGTTTTGTCATTACAATATGTCAAAATCATTTATACGTACAGAGACTCTGGCCATGGCACTGGCTCTGCCAAATACATTGTTCGCTCTGTGTCTGTGTGTCTGGTTGCATATCATGGCTCAAGGCATGTCAACAAAATTTTGCATTTGCAAACCTTCTCGGCCAAAACTGGGCAACCGCAAATAAGTTTCTGGCTCTTTGTGCAGCGACTTTGTTGTAGGTGTGGCAAGGTATGGCATGCCACTCTGCGTGTGTGTGTGTGTCTGTGCGTGTGTGTGTGTACTATTTGTCTGCTTATAATTTGCTGCGCAAATGACCGAAAGGTTGTGTCTGGCTTGGCTTGGCTCGGCTCGGTTCGGTCAAAAGCAAATTACAGCTTTATGAATTAATGATTTGCGGACTGACCATGGAATTTTACTTAAATTTTCAGTGCATTTTGCATTTTGCCGCCAGTTTTTGCCCTTTGTGCCGAATATACTTAAACAGGTCTTCTTATAGGGTATTATAACTTGACTGCTCAGTTTGTAAAGCGTAGCTATTAAAGTTTCTTGTTTTATATAATATTTTAGAATATAAAATTCATTATATTTTTAAATTTTAAAAATATACTTAAATTGTGATAGTTTAAGGTATAAATTATTATATATTTTATATTTTTAAATACATTTTTATACTTCAGTTATTTTTTTAAATTTTGAAAACATGTTAAAAGTGTTTAATTATATTTTGTTTATTTTGTGTATATATACTTAAATATATATTATAATATTTTGTATGCTAACAATTTCATTGAAAATCATTTCAATTTCTTCGCTCATTCAACTTTTACTCATTAGAAATTCGTATAAGTTAATTGCACGTTACTCATACGCTCTCTGTGCACGTAAACGAGGGACGTCCTCTGCTGTTGTCCAGGCAGACTGTCGAGTGCTTTGTGAAGCAGCCAAAGCTCAGACATTTTGCTCATTATAATGGTTAGATTAAAAGCCATTTTGTTTGCTTTGCGGCTAACCAAGTTGTTAATATGCACAATCATTTACTCGAGACGTTTGAAGTGGAAGACAATGGCGTTTTGTTGGTCAATATTTGTGCATGGCAAACTTCTGGCAGCCACTGTAGTTAGCTATGCCACACACACGCACACACACACACACACACACACACACACATACATTGGCAACGCATTAAAATTAATTGCAAATTTTGTGCAATGCTCTCTCTTTCTCTCTTTCATTGTCTCCCTGTCTCTATTTCTATCTCTCCTCCAGTCATATTTGCATTCATAGTTTTCTGTAATTGTAATCCACTGGCCAATAATGTTAATTGCATTTTCATGCTCAATTTTACACACAGTTTGAAATTAAATTGCAAAATTTTATTGAGCGCACGCACAGATATAATTATAAATACATAGATAATTGTAATATGCTTTGCATTGTTTAATCAGTTATGCGCAACGATTTAAACTGTCGGCGTGTGTGTGTGTGTGTGTGTGTGTGTGTGTGTGTGTGTGTGTGTGTGTCTTTGATTGAGCCATTAAAAGAATTTGTGGGTTTGCTTAGCTGTAAGCCGACAAAGCATATAGTCAAACTCTATAACTAAAGCCAAATTCAATTAGAAATTGAGTGGAGACGTTGCAAGAGAGAAGGGGAGAGCCTGAAGTAACAGAGACAGAGTTTTTGGGCCTGTTAATAAGCCTGTGGTGAGGACAAGCTTCACAGCTTCTGGCAATGCATCTCTTCCTTCGTCTTGTGTTGAAGTAGAAGAGTAAACAGTATAAACGATTTAGGCTATAATTGAAAGCCAAATTAGCTTTAAATAGATATACATTTCAAATAAATCTTGAAACCACTAGTTCTTTTCTGGATATTTGAAGATACGTAGTCTCTACCTGTTACTACCAATGACGTTTTTTCAGCAGAATTTGTAACTTCCTTTACCTATGGCTGTCAGCCAGATAGTCAAGAATCAAAGTAAGCTGCAATCTTTGATTTTTCCTATACAGAAAAAAGTACATATTTTGCTGTACAATTTGGTTGCCTTAAAGAAGATTAATTTTGTGACCTACACAAAAAATTTGCTCACTGCGGTTGCCAAATTGAGCGAGATATTCATAATGGAATTTGGGTGTGTTGTTCTGATAACCAATTTTGAGAAACCTCTTTTTTAAAAGCCTTTTTTCCAAAATGTTTTAAAAATACTTGCTGAAATGAGGCAGAACTCAGGGCTATAGCTTCCATGATGTAGAAAGTATTCAATATACCCGGAGAACGTGCAGGGTGCTGTATCCTGATGACGCGCAGTGTAGATATCACATATATTCAAGTATATATGTAGATATATACATATACATATATACCCGAGCCACATCAGTTAATATCAATTCAACCTTTCACTCGGTAATTATAAAAGTTTTTGGCAAAACAAAGCTCGGCAATTAAGCGCTCAGCATTTAACGCCTACCAGCTGCATATGGAGCGAAAATTTACTGTTGACAACTTTAAAATTGGCTTCAGACGCCGCCGGTTTGAGCTAAGCCAGTGAAACGCGAACTCCGACTGAATTTACGGCCTTGGCTGGCCGGGATTAGGCTCTTGAGTTATGTGTGGAAATAGAGGCGTGCACACACTCACACACTCACATACACATATGAGAGTTTATAGCAGAAATAGAACTGTCTGCCTGTCTGTCTGTGAGCCGGTTTAAGCTAGTCTATGGCACTGACTAGCTGGCTGTGCCTTTTCTGTTTTTTCCTTTTTTTTTTTTGGTAGGGCTTAACATTTATTTGAAAGTTATTAGCACATTTTTTCCAATTCTGTTTTTTTTTTTTGTTGGTATTTTTCTGCGTTGGCGTTTCTGCGAGCACTTTTCGCTCTCTCTTTTTGGCTTGGTTAGCTGACTTTCATTGAGAAAATGTCGGCGTTTCCGGTATTTTCATTTCCTATGTGTTCAGTTGACGCTGACGCTGCTGCTGCTGCTGTTGCCGCTGCTGTTGCTGGCGTCGACGTCGACATCGACATCGACGTCCGTCGCTTTTGAAAATGAGATTCTTGGCACCAATTCAACACTAAATTGATTTTGAACAATAGAGTAGCGTTTGCCCGGGCTAGCGAACGGCGACTCCAACCATTTTGCTATCTTTGGCAATTTATCTCGCCATGATTTTCGACTATTTGGTCGACGAGCGACGTTTCCGCTTTTTCTATATGCACTTCGCCTAGCAACGAACCAGCTCACACCGCCCACTCACAAAAAAACAACAGCAACAACAAGAACAACAACAGCAACAATAGCAGCAAACATTCTGTAAAGTCTATTTAAATTGATAAAACGAACTTTGCATGCGCTAGACGAAAATATCTAATTGATAATGTTTGTACTAAAATATATATATTTCAAATGAATGAAAATAAATGAGCGAGAGAGAGAATTATATTTGAAATATATTAAATATTTATTTATTATCTGGAGTAGCAATATTTAATATATTATATATTTTTAGACACTTTATAAATGTAATTTTAGCATTTAGTATTCTTTATAGCTTCATTTTTGCCATAGGCAAAAGTCGAAGCATAATGAACTGAGCATTCGAAATGGCCAACATCAGTGCCAACATCAAGCCACAAAAAGATCGAAATCGTACCTCAAACATAATGCATATACATATACAGTCTTTTGTCTAAGGACCGTCACTGAATATTTACATGCTCATGACTCTCATATGAGTTATGGTATTATTAACAACTAAAATGCCTTTTATATCAGATTAGTTTATAATATATCTTGAATATTTCAGTTATATCTCGAATATTCCAGCTACTAGAAAAGCTTTAACTATTCTATACCATAAATATTACATAGTATAACTAAATGCACAGCAAATTCACATACGATTGTAAAACTAGCCACATTCCTATTTAGACAGCTGATAATATAGTGAATATGCCCGCTAACAAGTGTCGCTTGCAATTAAAGCTGCAAATAACAGCCATCAAATTCAATTTGAAGCGCATTGCCAAACGCCCAACGATGCAAATTTATATGTGTCGAGGCCGAGGGATTGCATAGGGCGAGCTGCTGCTGCTGCTGCTACTGCTGCTTCGTCTGGCTCTGACTCTGGCTCTGTGCCTGTGCCTCTGCCTCTGCCTCTGCCTCTGCCTGTGCCAGGGTACGGGTGCTATCATAATTTTTCCGCTGCTTGCACACACAAAGCCATTTTTAGTTTGTGCCGCTGACGCCGCCGCCGCCGCCGACATAATCAATAGTTGTGACTTCCTTTAATGGTTTTCCGGTGATTCAGCACTTCCGTATGCTCGTAGAGCGTCGCTTCAGTTGCCTCCGCCGCTCCCTCTGCCTGTCCTAGCTCTATTATTTTATTTTGCAAATTTCGCCTCTTTTGTCACTTGTTGGACCTGCTTGGCTGCTCGCAAGCGTTTGCACTTTAATTTTTGTGCAACTTACCAGGAAATTTATGATCACACTTATTACGCTTTTTTTCGCCGAATGAAAATGAGAAATGGCTTATCACAGATTTTGGAGCTTTTTCCAAATGGTGTTAAAATCTAACAATATTTTGCGGCTGCAGTTAGTCCGTGTTATGTATTTTAAGATAGCTGCAAATGCCACAAATTGCCATCAGGTTTGAAAGGTTTTATGGCCATTTTTTTTCACGCCCCGTAGATTTTTGTCAATTTAGTTTTTATTTTCTTAGTTTTTATGTGAGTGTATAGAGAGAGAGAGAGAGAGAGAGAGAGATATATACCTATGTATGTATGTATGTATGTTGGTTTAGATTACATGTATGTGTCAATGCGGGATTTATTTTGAGCACAGCTACGCTGCAGCAAAGGGCTGCTTGAATGGGGTAGTTCGATTTGGAGAACTGCTGTGCAGCTGAAATAATTGACAAAAGGAATAAGATCTATAGATATATTTTAATATATCACATGATTTAGGCTTGACTAGTGTAGATTAGTTCACACAGCTGCCTTGCAGTTGATATAGTTGAGGTAGGAATAAGATCATATGATTTCGGCTTAACTGATAATAGAGTCTGAATTTTGGCAGTAACTCGTTCATATTATTTATATATTATTTATATATTTTTCATATATTTCTCCTTTTCATTAATGGAATATTCAAGTAAAGAAGAGCACATAAAATATTTTCATATGCAGCACAGCAAATATTTTCTGCTCAGCTCAAATGAAAATTTAATATCGCATATTTTTGCCTAAAAATGTTTTTATGCCTGGCCTTTTTATATATTTCATATGCTTTTTACGTCTGTTTGGGCCCGTTGTTATAAACTAAAACACATGTTACGTGTTGTGTTTGTCGGTTGGCCAACAAAAACAAGAAAAAAAAAAACAAAAAAAAAAAAAAAATGGGGCATAAAAACTGTGGGAAAATATGTGCAAAAATTTGACCATTATCATATGCCGGAGCCGGAGCTGGAGCCGGAGCATCAAAAGCCATAGGCACATCAGTTAGTTATGGCTGCGGCTAGAATTTCAGTTCATGTGGCGTTACATTTAATTTCTCGTGCACACGGCCATTAATCAATGTAGATGCCAGCCAACAACAGAATAAAAAAGCCTTTATATATATGTATATATTTATATATATATATATATATATATATATATATATATATATATATATATATATATATATATATATATATATATATATATATATATATATATATATATATATATATATATATATATATATATATATATATATATATATATATATATATATATATATATATATATATATATATATATATATATTTAAGTCTAATTTTGTTATGTTTTTTTTTTGGCTGCACTTTCCTTCACAATGGCAGTTCGTTAGCAAATTTTAGATTTTGCAGATTAGTTTTCATTTTTCAATTTTTTTTTATGCGCTCAACTTTTATGTTAACACTTGAGGTCACATGTTGTGGTCGGCGCTTGCCCTGCTGGCCCAACTTAATGCATTTTAATTAAGAGTCAAGTTGAGTTGCTACTGCTGCTGCTGCTGCTGCTGCTGCAGCGCCAAACTTTATGCTTTTGAATTTTTGCATAATTTCTCGCTGCGCGCTCCAAAAAGTTACGTATGCACGCCCCTGCCCAAAATAATAAAAAAGTGCAGAGTTTGGGTAATAAAATGTAAAATACAATTGTGCATAGTATAGAACGAAATTTGAATGCTCTAGCTTAAGAGTTGAACTTGGATAAATTTAAGGAAATATATAAGAAACATTGCTAGATATACGAGAGAATGAGAGAAATTGCTGGATTTAAGCATAGTTTGCCTGTGCAGTAAAGTACGTTTTTGATTTCTTCTCCCAAATACATAATTTTTAATCTGATAAAAAGCGCAATGCGTCGCATTGGGCAACACCTTTTCGGGCTGGCGGTTCAGTCTGTGCTCTGGTCGGTGGTTCGTGGTCAGGCGTTGCTGCGAATTCATTAAGGAATTCAATTTAAATGCACATTTTACATTTTGCGCGGACAACGCGGCGTATGAGCAACGCGACGCAAACGTTGACTCTGTCACTTGGATGCCAACGTTGATGCCTTCTCTATATATGTATATGTATATGTATATGTATATGTGTGTATATATATATATTTAAAAATCTGCTGTTATTAATATTCATGAAAGTTGAAAAGTTTTTCGGTTATTTATTTAATGTGCGAACCCTCGACCGGGGACAGGCAGCCTCGCGTGCCACAAAGCTGAAAGAACAAGTCAGCATGGTGTCTGGAGCAGCAGTGTGTGCATAAATTTTTATCATCACGTGCGAATTTTTATAAATAATGCAGGTAATTGACATTAACCTCAGGAATACACTCCTACACACACACACACACACATACCCACACACACACTCATACACACACTCACAATATATTATATATATATATATATGTGACACACACATATACAGAGTGAAAAGTTTAAATCGAATTCAATTAAAGTTTTGTTGCTGTTGCTTTTTAATGGCTTTGCTTGATAGGGATTTTGGTCTACGAGCATCTCATTTACTGAACGACATTAAATTGTGATTTGAACGCGATTTATTTATGCATTGCTCTGCTGTGTTCCCATGCGGTCTCTGGGGTGTGTTCAAAAATGGCAGCGGAATTCTAAATATTCATTGCTTTGGGGAATGAATTTGCGCCCGCCTATTGCGTTCAGTTTGTTTGTCTTTCGCTTGAGTTTTCTATCGTTTAGGCAGAAAAAGAATTCCCAACGAAATAGCTGCTTGGGCATGCCACTGTCTATAGCATAGCCAGAGACATCAAATGGAGTTTTTGCTCTAGCTGTATATGTGGGCTGGCATATAGGATTGCTTTGAGCTATGTGCTGGAGGTGCCAGAGGTGGGCTGAGTTATTTCAGCGAAAGATCAAAAAACTCGTGATATGCTATCAAAAGGAGAAAACACAAGCCTCAGTAAGCTGTGCTTCAACTGCTCACAGACTGCTTGCAACACTAACATCTAACATCTAACATCGTCATCAATAGCATCAAGATTATCAAGATTATGAGGATCATTAACTTTCGCTGCGCTCGCTGCTTGTTCATAGTATTTGTGTCAAGTACGCTAGTCATGTTCGTGTGGTTTTCCCAATTCTATGAGCAATCGGTTTTGCTTAACGAGAAAATGCCCATGACAATTGAAAAATATGCTATGCAGTTATCGAGCTACATGAATTTCTCACGATTTATGTCCAATTCATCACGTTATGAAAATTTCGTACCTAAAGCAGAGAGGAAACCGAGTTGGAAACGCATTTTGGAAAAACCGAGTCGTACTCTGGGCCTTAGCTACAGCAACGACCGGAAGAATGTGCAGTATGTGTTGGGTGTGCCCACGGTGCATCAAGAAGGCAAGGGATATCTGGAGATAACGCTGGCCAAGCTGATTGAGTACTTGACCGACTTTCAGCGTAACAATTGCCTGATCGTCGTCTACATTGGCGAGACAGAAGCTTCTGTCGTACAGTTCATTTGGCATGGTATAAATGTGAAATTTGGTCAGCATTTAGATGATGGTCTGATTGATGTCATCTCACCGCCAGTGAATTATTATCCCGACTTTAAGTCGATCTTTACAACGCTGCAGGACGATCCGCAGCGTGTGCACCAGCGCATCAAACAGAATCTGGACTACATGTACTTGATGAGATATGCAGGTAGTCGGGGAAGCTACTATCTGCAGCTGGATGATAATCTGGTACCGGCTGTTGGCTATTTGGACTATATCATCAAGCTATCGGCAATGCAAAACAACTTTCGTTTGGCGTCTGCTCATCAATGGCTTGTATTGAGCTTCTGCGATCTGGGAATGATTGGCAAAATGTTTCTCGCAACGGAGATCAAGCCGTTTTTATCACATGTGCAGAACTTCTACAGTGATCAGCCCATCGATCGGCTGCTGCAGTCGTACGTGAAGTTCAAATGCTGCCGCTGGGATAGATTTCATATGCCGGACAGTTATAAAGACTATGCTAGGTACTTTATACGTGCTCCCCAATCGCAGTTTCATCACATTGGTGTTGAGTCCTCGCTGCATGACAAGGAGCAAAAGTTGCGTGACAAAAATTTTAAAGCGGATTCTGGACGCTTACGCATGGACCATTTACGCCAGCCGTTCAACTTGATTAACGCCCACAAGAGCGCGTTGCTGAAGGATAGACAGTATCTGAAGCACGGCGAAACTTTCTTCTGGATCTATATGCCGGAGGTGACCTCATTGATGCGCTACCTGATTCAACATCAATATGATCCCGGCCAGATTCGAATTCGCAGCGGTGCTGACAATACGGATAAGTTCACAGATCTGACTGTCGATATTGTGAATAAGAAACCGGCGTTCGATCAAAATGGCTCTGATACACGACGTTGCGGTTTCGTAATTAGCTACACGCATCAGATGGCCATGATTCCGCCGTATTTCCTATTTTTCTTCATGAAGGAAAGCGAAGAGAATGAAAATGAAACCATTTGGTTCAGACGCTTCAGCTGGAGTAAAGCAGCAACTGGTTGCACTGTGCATTATGGCGTCAACATTTTGCTCTTGCTAACGATTTTGCTTTGAATTTTAGCTCTAATAAAAAAAAGTAATTTTTGTATTTTAAGTCAATTTCATTTGGTTTCAGATGCAATTAAAAGAAGGAAATATATCGTATACTTTTCTTTCATTAGCAAGCATTTTCTTTTCGGATTCTCAATCTGCTGTTAGTGAGAAAAAAAAATGCATGAAAAATTGCAGAGTTCGCCTAGCATTTGCTGTCAGTCAGTAAAAATGGACTTGTCCTTAGTCGCCTCGTTTGCTTTGTTTCGCAATAAAAGCAAAGGGGTTTTTTCTTTTGCTTTTTCCATGACATTTCGATATGGCAAACAAAAATGGAAAATAGCTTGAGATATTGCACACAATCAATATTAAAGATAACAAAGCAAATGTTAAACTTTCGGGGGCAACAAAACAAATACAACATTATTACGAGTCAGAGCCAGAGTCAGCGCCAGAGCCAGAGCCACAGCCAAAGCCAAAGACTGACTGCCAATGCGTTGGCTGTTGGTTCTTCAAGTGCAGGCGACTAAAATAGAAAGAGAATGAGAAATAAAAAAAAAAACAGCCTGAATTTCCATCAACTGAGCCAGCAAAGCATAAAAAATCGATGAAGCATGACAACAGTGCGAAGAAATCAGTAAAAAGAAAAACTCAGCCAAAGCTAAAGCTAAAGAAAAAGCTAAAGCAGAAGCAGAAGCAGCATCAGCAGAAGCAGCAGCAGCAGAAGCTGAGCCAAGGCGAGCCTTGAATAAGAAATCATTTTCACTAATGATGCTGGCTAAGTGAAGAAGAAGCAGAACAAAACGTCATTCAGATTGTGCCAAAGATGATGGTTAACCATGAGAGCAATGAAGATGCCAATGATGATGCTGTTGCTGATAATGATGATGATGATGTTGCGCGTGGCTTTAAACTTTACCTACATGTCGCTGGCGGCTTTTGACAATTTCCTGCTGCTGCTGCTGTTGCTGCTGCTGTTGCTGTTGCTGACAATGATGTAGCTATCCAATTTTTGCTGTTGCTGCTGGGCCTCTTGCTTTTAAGTGCTCGAGTGGGCGTGGCACAAATAAATTTGTTACACGAAACAATGCAATCAATCAAAATAACTAACATACATACACACACGCACGCACCGCTCTGCTAGGGGCTGCACTTTGTCGCTGTCTCTGACAAAACAGAAAGAAAAAAAAAAACCGAAGAGGAGGCGAAGATCCCACAAGCGGAACGGCAAAAAGCTGAAAACGCTGCGCTCAACAAAACAAACAGCTGATGGATGGGCTCCAACAATTTTCACTAGGTCCAAGGACATTCTGCTTGCTTTTTGGCTATTTTCTTTTTTTTTTTTGGTCATTTGCGCTGGCCCTTTGCCAGCTTCCAAAATGGGTCACAGCTAGTGCCGGGGCAATCGACGACAATTACGAGAACTGTTAGTTAGCGACAGTCGGGAGACATTTGGTAAATATTTATGCATATTCATTCATAGGCTACATAAGCCTCAGGCAGTGGATTCAGCAATTCTATTTGTTACCCTGCGCTGGTATCAGTTTGCCTATCCGACTACAGTCAATCACTCTGACCTTAAGAGTGCCAATTACATCTACTTCACACTCAATAGCGCAGTCAGGGCATTCAGCATTCGGTTGGCTTTCGATAATTGTCTTTTCTTCCTGTTTCTCATTGTGATTTTCTTTCGGTTCTGCTTCTGCTCGCCTTTCGTTTCGTGTCTGCTGCATGCGAATTGACTTATATTTAAATAAAATTAGTTACATAAACCATAATTGACTTCAATTGGCTTTTGTGTTTGCATAAAATTCAATTTTCATTTCCGCCATCGACTTTGAATGCCAGCACAATGGATGGCCCTTCAGGCGAGGCGAGGCGACGCGAAACGAGGCTGGGCTAGGCTGGGCTTGGGGCCCACTGTCTGGGCTTGTTATTTGTGGGGTCAACTGCTGGTGAATGCGGCATATGAGTAATGTGGCTTTCAATTGAACCTAACTGCAATTGCTGTAGATGTGAAGCGTATAGATTGAGTGGGATGTTAAATAGAACTTCTTTATTAGGTCAAGCTTTAGGTATATTTACATATATGTATATATATATATATAGAGAGAGAGTAATAGTTATACTAGTTATACACTAGTTATAACAAGTAAGCTTTGCATTCCAGTAGTTTACACTTCATTACCTGATAATTGAAACAGGTTTCTGTTGTTGCACTTGTTGTTCTATTGGTCAATACTGTTGACATTTGGCAACTCTCATTAAAATGCAACAATGCATTTATAATTAAAACTGCATAAATGTTTGCTCATAGACAGCGAGGCGAGCGGGGTGAGCGGGGTGAGCGGGACAGTGCTTTTTTGCAGCCATTGTTTGGCTGTCCAGTAACAGCAAATAAAATGGCAACCGCTGTGGCGGCTTTTCAACTTAATTGTTGTAGTAATTGTTTTTATTGAAATGTGTCAAATGCAACGCGATGAAAATTAAATTTTGAATATTTTATTAACGCGACGGCGGCGGTAACAGACAGCAGAAAAAAGACAGAGATATATTTACATAGATATATGTAGATATATATGTGCCTCGTGCATATAAACAAAACAAAATGCAACGCATAAATGAGTCACTCACCTGTCGTTGCGCTTGTCAGCCGACATATCACATTATTAAATGATGAGCATTAATATTTGTTCATATCAAACTAAATACAAAAACAGGCCAAAGTTGACAGCTCGAAGAGTAGATACCCTTTGTATATAGGCATGGTCATTGAAGACTAGATGACCTTTGTGTAAAGGGCTGGAATTTGAAAACAATATAGACTTGTATGTACTTGAGATACCACGTTTTATATCTTACTCACATAATTGAGATTCTTTTCCTTAAAGTTCTCATATCTATTGCCGTTGCTTGCCTCAGCATGTAATTCGAGCATACTCGATCGTTTTGACGTTGGGGTTGGTCGTAATTTTCTGAATGCTCTCCCGCAGTGTACTTGGCGGCGTCAGTAGCTAGCCGTCAATAACATGTTGATGCTTGCACATCTTTCCGAGGGGCGAAACTGTCACTGCAGAAGTCGAAAATAGCCCATCCTGCTGTATGTTAAAAGCGTTGACATGTTCGTGCTTGAACACCTTGTATATGCAATTGGGGATTGAAGACTAGAAAGACTTGAATGTAGCCTCTGCTCATCAGCTGGTCATCGTATCTTAAATTTAAACGAGTTTTATGGAAGAACTTAAAATGCTATATGAGATGAAAAGAAAGGTAGATAGATAGATAGATACACAGGTGTCCTAACAGAGTTTAATGCTGTGCTGCTTACAAACCGAGAGACAAGTGTGTATCATGAAACGGACAGAAATATAAGAAATATACGAGTCAGCCATATAAAATTAGGGTATACTAATTCAAAACTTAGCCCAATCCAGTGCCATTTTGTTAGTATTCAGCTGCAAGTTATCGACTCTTTTGTTCTCTATGCCTCACTTCATTCATCATACTCCATTGTCGCCTATCTATGTGATTTTCATCATTGTAAATGTTACAACTTTGCAATTCTCATTTCCATAACACAGTCAACTACTATTTTTTTGATCTTCAATCCTGAAACATATGCATATTGATAATATAAAAAAAGCAACAAAATATACATGCAAATTGTATTTTGTTATTATTTGGCTTTGTTGTAATCGAATTATAAATAATAAATCTATAAAGCAGTTTATTTGTTATTTCATTTTCTATGTGCCGGCCATGTTTGCCATGTTGGCCAACATTGTTTATTTATGCGCTGTGCCAGTCAACTTTGCGTGTCACAAAAATGTTAAAATATTTAAAAATATATTTGTGTGAGCTGCAGACAACTGAGCGCTTGAGCAGGGGTGTTCAAGTGAGCAGAAGCAAAATAATTCTGGTAACTCTTTAACATTAAAGCAGCCTGTGGAGAGTCTGAGAAGCTGCAAGTTCAATTCGTAACCGCGTAAGCAATAATAAAATGCACAACTTTATATTGCCGTGCTGCAAGGGCAACAGCGAGTCAAGCAATAACAGGAACAGCAACAGCAACAGCAACAGCGGCAACAGCCACAGCGGCAACAGCCACAGCGGCAACAACAACAGCGGCAAGAATGAGTGCAACAATTGCTGCAAATAGTTGCTTGGCATTTTCTTACGAGTATTTTTTGAACATTTTGTCCATTCGCCTTGGCGCTGTTTGCCGCACTTTCATTTCGCATGGTACGTGGCGCAGAAAACCGAACGAAAATTTCCAATTGTTGCAATTTTCAATTATTGTTTTGAAATTGATGTGTGCTTAAGGACGAGACATTCATGCTCGAGTTACCAGCACACACACACACACACACACACTCGAGTCGAAGACTTGGCCGCAGTTGTTGTTTTGTGGCATGCGCGAAGAATATTTGCACAGCAATCGAAGTGTGTGTTGAACGTGTGTTGAGTGTGCACAGGGGCAGGGGGCAGGGAGCAGGGGGCAGTGGCAAGTGCCAAGATGTTGCAAACAGCTTTTGGGGTGGCACAGGTCAAGTGAAACGATTTCAATGCCCAAATAATTTAACATCGAAAACACACACAATTTAAACGCTCGCCTCGAGTACCGTTTTAAAGCAAAGGTTTTCCCCATTAAATGATGATAAATAGTGGAAGTCAGCTTCAGTTATGAAGGCTTCATGAAAGCCCTTGTCTGGTAAACTGTTTCGGGCACAGGGAGAAACAAAACCCATTTCCCATATATCATCATAATAATATAATGAAATAAATTTAATTACACGTCAGGCGATCCACTCATGGCTGCCACGCCCCCCCTCCCTCAAAACTGAACTCAACTTGTGCCCGGGCAAACGCAAACACATGCAAAATATGAACACAAATAGACGTCTGCACAGATAGAGCTCTGCTGTGCCCGGGCAATGTTTATATGAATGCAACTACTTAGCCTTTAGTTTGAAGTGCGCGCAGCTCTCATCTAGCGTCTCCATGCTCAGATTTTTGGATGCAGGCGAGGGTGGACGCAGGACGAGATGAGCAGGTAGTGGAGCCCCAATGCAAAGCGCGCACAGGTGCTCAAGCGAAGCCACACACTCGCAGTTGTGTGTGTGTGTGTGTCTGCGTGTGTGTGTGTGTGCATAAGTTCATTTAGTTTTGGTCGCTGCGCATGTGAGTGCACTTGAGCCAACGTTGAGCGCGTTCAGGTCCGGGTCCTGCTCCGTGCACAGGTCCATGCGCCGAGTCCAGCTACAGCTGCAGCATCTAGCTTGAAGCTTCCAGTCCATAGACTGACTCAACGCTGACTGACTTGCCAACATAGTCGTTGAGCGTCGAGTAATTATGAAAATTTTCAAAATGAGCTCGCACTGCTTCAGTTTTTTGAAAGTTGAGCGACGAGTAATTAAAAATTTCGTACTGTCGCCCAGTTGCCCAACATTTTCCACTCGTATTCCTAATGAAAGCCGCCGAATTGCCTTCCTTATGTTTGTTGTTCCTGCTGTGTGTGTGCGCGCGCGCGTGTGTGTGTGTGTGTGTGTGCCTATGTGTGCATACATAAATTTTAATTAAATTCGTTTTTCTATTTGGCGGTAAATAGTCGTAGTACCTGCTACTTACTACCACACCAGCTAGTTCGTATAATTTTAATGAGAAGCTGGCAAACATTAAGCAATAAAGCATAATGCCCCACAAAAGCTGTAGCAGTGGCAGCAGCAGCAGTGGTAGCAGCGACAGCGGCAATTAGTTGCTGCTGTTGCACGTGGCGTCTACGTAATGTGAGTTAAGTGCCCAACCAAAATGCTTAGCCTTTGTGGCGCCGCACTTAAACGAAAGCTGCCAAGTCTACTGTTTACTGCAATAGTTGACATAGTCTTGCTGTAGTCTTAGAATCAAAATCAGTTTCTTATATTTGTAGAGTGTAAAAAATGACTGCAACAAAATTCTATTGAAGCTTGAGTTAATTTAAACGGGTTTTGCTTTTCACACTTGGTGTAATAGAGCGATAGAAACTCATCTTTATTAGATACCAATTCCAAAGGACAAACAAACAAAGGACCTAAAATTGATGTGTTAATTGATGAAGTAGAACCTCCAGACTTTCGCCCTCCCCTACACCGGTTCACGCTCGTTTACAGCTCCCACATCGATACGTATATGTCGTATGTGTGTGTATGTGAGAGTTGAAAACATGCAAATTGTTTACATGAAAATTCCATTATGTTTGCAGAGCAAAAGGAGGCTGTAAACCCGGTCGGAGGTGCAGCAGCAGAAGCAGCAGCAGCTCATCGTGGCTAGACAACAAGCCCAAACAATGCATTATCTCTGGCTTTTGCCTCGGCTACAATGGCTACAGCAATGAAAACTTCATGTAATATAAGTCAACAGCAGTTAGCCAATAAGAACGAGCCGGCAACAAAAACAGGAAGAACAAAGCGCTTTGTTTGAAGCCAACACACGATACCTTTAACAGCATCATCATCACCAGCATCAGCATCAGCATCATCATCATTAAGGGTTTAAAATCTTTTAACTCTCTAACCAACACACAACACACACACTCACTCGAGAACAATGTGTGCTGGTCTATAAAATCTGCCTGGAGTTCAGAATCGGAATTGGTATTGGGTTCGGGAGGGGGGCAGGCAGACTTGCAAATGCAAAACTAAAACTGACTACAACTGACGTCTGTATCTACATAAAATAACAAAAAAAAAAGCTAAAAAAAAGGCTGATGATGGGAAGAAATAAGAAAACTCAGCAAGTCAGTCAGCTAGGACGTACGGCGGCCTCTTTGTTTTTGTTACAATGTGCCGACTGTTTGCCTTGAATGGTCAGAAAGTTGTAGCTGGAAAAAGCCCACATGGCCGCAAGTGTGGGAAGGTTGCGGAGCTTGAGAGGAGTGCAGTGGAGGATTGCTGGGGGTGTGTGGCAGCAGTTAAAGGTAGGGCGCAAGCACAAAATTTTACGTTCGTCTGGGCACCACAGCACACGTGTCTATACATTCTACCTGGCTTTTGTGTGTGGGTGTTTTGTGTGCGACTGTGTGTGTGTGTGTGTGTGTGTGTGTGTATCAATAACAACAGCAAAATGTGGCAAATGTAGCAAAGTCTAAGCCAAAAACAGCAACAACAGCTAACTAGCTGAAAATTAGCAAAAAGCAAAATCGATATTACGTTCAATGTGCTTTGGGCGCTCATTAAAGTTTCAATGCCCCTTAGTAAATGCGTTTCATTAAAGCTGCTGAAACTTGTGCGCTTCAATGGCTCTAACAAAGTGTTAATACTGAAGATTTTCCAGTTATCACTAATTAGTTAAGAGAAAATGCATTAGTTTTCCAATACAACGCGTAGGTGCAAGGTTGTGGGTGCAGATTAAAGATGATTAAGTCTGTTTGGTAGAGCCTGAGGTTTGGCAGTGAAATAAATTTAGTTTTCGTCCAATTTGATATAGTTTATATAAATTTTAATTATTTATAAATAAAATTGATATAAGTATTATGCAGTAGAACGTAAACGTGCCAAGGCTGAGCTTTTTGGAATAAGCCTGACTTAAGCCCTGGTTTCTAAATGTGTTATATATATATATATATAACTATATTTGTTTGTCAGCAACTTCTTAAGGCTTTAAGGTTAAATATTTTCTGTTTTGTTTATTAAAAAAAAAAACAATTTTCTTGAGCTTCCTTTGACCCTATTTCAATTACAATTGTTTTACAAACTTTTATTGTCATTTGCAGCACTTAAATCGAATCTGCTTTATTGATTGCCTCTAATTGACGTTTCTGTTTCGTTTTGAAGCGCCTTACAAAGTCTTGAATTGATTAGCTAAGGGCAGCAACACCTTGATATTTTTTTGCGATAGCTTAGCTTAGGCTCAGCTGGCATGGAGCGGCGCCGTCCGTGTATCGTAAATGGCTTTCACTCAACGTCATGCTGTCAATTTGCTAATTAAGCCAAAAGCCGCAAAGTAAGGAAACTTGTCCGCCTGTCGGCTGCTCGAAAGAATTTCAATTGAGGTCAGTCGGAGACGTGGCCGGACAGATAACTACAAATTGCGTTCAGGCATACACGAAAGCAATCAAAAAAGCTCGTCAAGCCAAATTATAATTGAAAAGCGAAAGCGTTACAAATTTCATTTCACAACTTGAATTTGTGCCAGTCAGCGCACAATTCGAGCAGGTCGCGACTTTAAGTAGCGGCTGCGCCTACTCAAGAGTTTGCTGCGTGCTGTTGTTGCTGGTGGTGGCTCGATGGGCGGCTGAATGGCTGATGAGGGCCTTTGCACTCTTGCGGTTTTTGGCTGACTTTTGGATATATACATATATATATATATATAGCAAGGGATCGTGGCAGCGAAAATTGTTGGCATATTTTAGTTATGAAGAGCGTGTGGCAAGCAACCTTGCAACATGTTTGCTGAGTCTGTTCTTCAGTCTCGAAAATTGTATTAGTGCACGCTCCGAAGCCAACCAAAGTTATTTAAATTAAAGTCACATAAATGCCAATGTCGTTGTCCCTAACAAGGCAGAGTAAGAGAGAGACATAGAGAGAGAAGGAGTAAGTGAGTGAGACCTAGCTTAGTGGAGCGGGCACTTGCAACATTTTTCGGTGGGGTCGTTGAAGTTTTTCCGCTCGCTGTGCGACGGCTGCGCTCCTCTATTATTAATTTAACATTTGCCTGGCATTTTCTTAGAGTCTCGAGTCGCTGCCATTTTGTTCGCGTCGCCGCTGCTCGGCTACGTTCATTAGCTTCCGTTGCGGAAACGGAAGTGCTACACAGTCGCGCAGTCAGACATACTCAGTGAGCCCCACACACACACACACACACACACATACAAACACTCGCAGTTGTTGCCGTTGACTTGTTCGATTGCAACGACAACGATAACAAGACCCCCGAACTTACAATTCAACTCTGTCGAGTAAGTTGCTTATTTGTGTAATGCCAAAGTATTTTTATGGCATTTTTATGTTGTTTATAGACTTGCACTAGCTGCTCTGGACTCTAACAACTTTGTAGTGAATCCATCAATTATATATACCATATGAACCGTGTTAGTGCTGTTGACATTTTCAATTGGCTAATGAGTGATTTGATTGATTTGACCATAGTTGATTACAGTTGTGTTAATGCTTTACAGACAAATTTGTATCCATTCCAGACTTGGAGTCAAGTCATAATAGCTTTGCTAGGAAGCATGTAACAAGCAGAGGAAGGCGTAGCTAACACCAGTAGGTATATATGTATATATTCTAGATCGGGAGCAAACCCGACCTGTCTGACACTATAACCTTTGTGAGGTCATAGTCTAGAAATTTTACGCTTTCCAGGTTTGCATACAAAAACCAAAAATGTTTGATTTACCATAAAAAAGAATAAGAACGTTAAGAAGCCTCAGTTATTTAAGGATATCTAATACGTTACATGAACTATAGATCGTCCTAAAGTATCCACAAATATACTTTTTTGATACGTCCTCTATATTTGTGCCCAAGATCGAGCACTGGCTAGTTCACTAGTCTACTAATCGTGTGTCTTCCAGTTGGGAACTTCTGATTAGTTTACCATTGCTTTTACTTTACTTTACTTTTATTTATTTCATATCTTGTTTTACTGATTTCTAATTATGGCTTCTAATTTTCTATAAATAACAACATCAGTCAAGTAAAAAATAAAAAAAGCGAAAACAAAAATAAGAAAAATCAATTGACTTATTTTTAGAAATTTTGCTGTTGTTTCAAATCGTTAGTTTTGCTGACGGCTTTGACTAGTTGGCTAACTAAGTAACTAACTGACTTGACTGCCACCCTGCCTGAGTGCCTGCCTGACTGCCTGATTGTTTCGACTGCTGTCAGGCACTCCTTTTTTTATTTTGGACTTTCGCAACTAGTATACAATATATATTTTTGACATTTAGTTTTGATTGTTGCACGCCTGCGCTGCCTTTTCCCGTTGCAATGACGCTAAAACGGAAGCGAAGAAATTTGACTTCCGCAGCATGTGCTTCCGTTTGGAGTGTGTGCGCTTCGCTGAGCCGCTTGCTGCTTGCTGCCTGCTGCCTGCTGCCTGCTGAAGTCGACCCAAACTGTGTGCCGTGGACAATGCAATTTGTTGTAGATTTTGTTTACTATTTTACCAGTGTTTTTGTGCCTAAATAATGGTCTTAACTTTTTGCAAGCATAGCATCTCCTTGGCACTGTAAATCATATTCCATTGAAGGCCTTGCAATTTATGTTGGAGGCACACAAAAAAATCTATATATATATATATAGGCGGATACCCGAACTATACAATAAATCTGTGGCCTAAGTGGCTTTCGTAAACAATGATATAATTTATATATACAACAATTGTTTTTATTGTATAAAATAAAGAGCTTCAATGTGCAGCTTTAAATGAATATGATAGAGGCTTGCATTGTTTGAGAATAGTCTTGTTAAAGGCGTAAATGAAAAAGCTGTTGGGTTATTTAGCTATGTTTGAGTAATAGTAATAACATTAATATAATTTGTTGTTTAATTTTATAATTTTATAAACTATATGAGTAAAATCTTTAGTAATGTAACTTAAGTTCCAAATACTTAGGCACTTGCCCATAAATTCCATTTACATTTGTAAATTCTACTTTTGATAAACTGCATTATACGATTTTTTAGTTGATATCGTACAAAAGATAATTCAAGCAATATAAGACACGCCATTGTCTGTCTCTTAATACCCGAAAGCGATTGCACAGACTTTGCTTTACGCTGCATTAACAATGAATAATAATACTCTTTCTGTTTAATCTCTTTGCAGGCGTTTGCGGGAACAAATTGTTGCGGCTTTAAGCACGAGCGTGATTATATCGAGAATCAAAGTGTAAAATTCGCCACAGCCGCAAAACGCGCGATTCGGACTGTCAGCGCAGTAGTTGCAATAATAAAAGCAAACAGACTGTGTGTGTGAGTGTGTGTGTGTGGCCAGTGGGCAGCGGATGTAGCAGCTGGTCTAGAGCGACGTAAGCCCCATAAAAACGACATTAAAACAAATAAACAAATATACAAATACGATTCGCATTGGGAAAAACTGTTAAAAAGCCCTTCGAACCAAACATGTTGGCCTTCCACAACGAGCACATTGCCAGTGAGTATAACTAAAGTATTTATTTCCTTTCCCTGATTTTTATTTTTCGTGTGCAATCTTTAAGCTTAAAGCCATATTTACAAATATAGTAATAATTTTAAAAGCACAGCCGGCCACGACTGGTCCGGCCTGGCTGGGGGCAAGAGGCATAATACGTATGGTTGGTTGGCTTGTGAGTCTGGTTATGTTCTTTGGCTGGCTGGCAGGAAAAATTGTAGAAATTTGTACACATTACAAACACTTGGGACACGGCAATTACACTTAAAAGGCAACTAGCGCCATTAAGCAATGTGCTTCGGGAGCCAGCTGCTCATATGGGACGCGCCAGCCAGTTACAGTACCAGAACCAGAACAAGAACCAGAGCACGGCAGGCAAGGAACCAGTGAGAGTTAGTGGAGGTCTCGAAACGGACGGAAGCCGACGAGTTTTGCCATTTTGCAAGCTAAAAAAGCGAACACAGCCTGGCAACACTTGCAATCCATTAACTCTAATGCTGCGCCATTATGTTATGATTAAAAAAAAAAAAAAAAAAAAGAAGTTGAATAATCCAGACTGGCTTCTTTGTGTCTTGAGACTTTGCCTACAAAGACATAAGACATATGCATTGCCTGCTGCTAGCTAAAAGATATTTGCAAATTGATCAAAGGGCAAATATGTGATTATTAATGCTGGCAAATAATAAAGGACGAGTTGTCGGGGTAAGAGTCGAAGCGTTCAGCCTTATTAGAATATATCAATTCATTGAATAACTTAAATAACTATATATAAATATATGTTACTTTTAAAGAATATGTATACCTACTTCATACATATTAGTTGCCCAGGTTCAGTTCATTTGTGTAGCGAAAGAAACTACTTCCAAGTTAACCGTAGATTGGGTACATAAATATTATCCCTTTTAAGTAACATATTAAAGTTCAATGAAGTTAACTGGCACTTCAACTCATAAATGAACCGACTGATTGTGCCGCCATGGAACCAGCTCAAAAGAGCGGCAGTGACAAGCCAGACAGCGAGTGTAACGTTGGCTTGAACTCTTTGCACTTAGCCGTGAACCCGGCTTAGTCAGTCAGTCGGTCGTGTACATTAAATTCAATTGAATATTTCATAAGCTGCCAAACAACAAAGTACAACAATAATATAAGCGAAACAGAAAACGGCGCACAAACACGAAAAACGGCTGCCAAAATAGTAGACAACAACAACAACAACAACGACAACAACAATAGCAGCAGCAACTGTAACAATAACAACAGTCAGAGAAACAGCAGCAGCAACAACAACAACGATGGCCATTCACAGTCTGCAAAAGTAAAAGCATACTTTTTGGCGCTTCTGCCAATGCAGTTGTCTGTGTATTGGTATATTGTGTCAGTGTGTGTGAGCGTGTGTGTGTTTGTGTGTGTGTGTGTCTAGTGCTGTCTATACGTCCGGTTTGTCTGGCTCGATTGTGCTCGCTGATAATGGCCGCTGAACTTTGCTTTATTACATGCAAAAAAAAAGAGAAGAGAAAAAGAACAGCTGTTTATTGATGGGCGAAGACTTTAACACTCTGCTAAGGAAATCGCAGCTTAGCATAAATAAATAAATCAAAAAAGAAATATATGAAATAATAATAATAAATAATAAAACAAATTAAAATAAATAAATGAGCAATATTTTGAGCTTACATTGAATGAGTTGAATGAAATCAATTTCGCAGTTTGCATTAACAAAACTTTTAAAGTTTTCTTTGTATATGAGAATATGTATCTATGGTATGATTTAGTATCAGCTGCAGTAATACGAATATGTCTAGCTACTCTCCTGATGTACAAAATCACTTCAGCTAATAACAAAACCTTTGACATAGCTCAATTGCCCACAGCAAAGTGTATTAAAAAGAAGGCCTGGCATAGCCGAAAAGTCGTAGCCAAACCACAGACACGCTGGCAAGTAGCAAAGGAGCCAAAAACCAAAAAAAAAAGGCAGAAAGTTGCAGGCAATTGCGGGGCGTGCCACTCAACTTTTAAAGTGGCACTCAAACAAAGCACGAGTCGTGTGCAAAAAAAAAAAAAGAGAAAAAAACGAGCCAAAATGGAAAATAAATTTTTGGGAATATGCCGGCAGAGCGCGCGCCCGCGTTATTCTATGGAGCGCCACATGCCACATGCGGCATGCAGCGCGGCGGCATCTAAATGCCGCCTTATTAGTCAACTATGAATTATGCACAGGGCTCGTATTATCTAATATGCCGCAGGCGTCTAGTTAAATAATTGACAGCCCGCAGCCGCAGTCGCCGCCGCAGTTGCCGTCACAGTCGCAGTCGCTGCCACAGCCGCTCAGGCCGAGGTCTCACGTAATTTGCCAGGTATTATGGGTTACATAACTTATTCATTAAGTTATTATGTGTTTAAAGCTCACACAATGCCAGCAACGAGCTCCGCTCACAAGAGGTGCTTAACTTTTATTGTTTATTGGCAGCCAACACACTCACACACACACCAACACACACCTACACACAGGCATTCGCTTAGCTGGCCTGGCTGGGCATTTCTCTCCTTTGATCTGACTTTACCTTTTGTTAAACGTCTTAAGTGCAGCTTCGCTTGTTGCACACCTCTCCAGTTACCATCAAGAAGCCAGTAGCCAGCAGCTATCAGGCAACAGCTACCAGCTACCAGCTAAGAGCAACCAGCTCCCATTTCCCAGCTGGCTGTTTTTATGCTCGTTCACAAAGTGAAGAGGAGTATATTTGTGTTGTGCAATGTTCTTTGGAATGTCTGACTGTACATGTATCTGTATGAAACGAAGTCATTTCGTTGGTATTGAAGTCTTATGTTGCCTTAAAAGTAAGTAAATGACTTATATATGGAAAATCGTGAGTTCTTATACTTATATAACTGTGGAGTTATAGAGCTCAAGTCTTTAACTTTAGTTGACCTGCTGCGTGTACCGATCTATAAATTATATAGGAAAGTCGATATATATGGATATATCTTGGTCAGTCTGAACAAGTATTATGCAGTCGTTTACAGCCGCTTGCAGGCTTCTTGCTGGCTTTATTTTTATATATATTTTCACCCCTCCGGAAATTGTTATGCTTAATGGCTTTTCAGTTTTCGTTTTAGTTGCTTTTTATTGTGCTCTGCAGCTGGAGCATTTAATCTTAACTACTTTATAATTTATTTAGGTTCTGTTTCACATATATACATATATATTCCTGAAACATCAATTGCCTTTGGCATTTTGTTAACAATTAAAGGTGTCTTCTAATGACCTCGTAAAGTTTTACTATTTCGTATTAAGAATAGCATAGAGTAGAGTATCTGCTAGCTCTGTTATCCTAGTTTGCCCGTAGATTTTACATGTGTAAAAGTTAATTTGCTGTCAGGGGTTACTTTTTTGCAGTATCTTAAGGCGGCTTAGAGTTGAAGTAGTTACTGCTTTAGATCAATATCTAAAGCCGTTGAGGGAAATTGAGTTTGCTAAAGTTTTATTACCTGTTTTTTGAGGGCATCTTTTCCAGTGAGTTAATGTGGGGATTAGGGCAGCGACTTAGGTATGAAAGTTGAGAAGAGGCTGCTACGTATAGAGCTAAAATTTAATTGGAAAGCAAAAATAACCTGAAGTAGTTTTCAGAGTCTAAAGAATGTGTTTGCGAGTATATGGAATAATAATGTTGACACCAAATCTTATGAATAATATCTAGATGTTGATTGAATGTTTGAGTGAGTTGAGACGAGCTACTTTTTCTTCAGCTTCCTGCCCGACTGGAGGTAGAGCTGACAATTTCAATTTCCATGTCTTAACACTTGAGCCTAACTAAGTTAAGTTGAAGCCAAGCATCGTGTCTGCCAATGTCAATCACATTAGAGCATTTGAATAAATCATATTAAGTTGATGTTTTTCACTTTCACTTTTTCACATTCCAACTTCTGTATGTGTGTGTTCTTGTGTGTGTGTTCTTGTCATAAATAAAGTATACGAGCTGTGGTTTTGCTGTGCCCTTTGGCAAACTTTTCACTTTCACATAATGCAAACAAAGCAGCCATTCGTATCTCTTTGCGGCTGACCAAAAACTGACATTTAGCAAGCATATTAACATGAACGAACACGTTAATGAATCACTTTGGCCACCCTGACCGCAGCTATAAAACGCGACCCTCAAATGGGGACAAACACGCACCGCCAGAGCCAACCACTCAAAACTTGATGGTTTGCTGTGGTTAGCAAAAAAATAAAATGGGAATTGACTCTCTCTCGCTGTCTCTCTCTATTACTTTCTCTCTCTCTCTGGTTGCGAAAAATGCCAAGCGACTTGAAGAATTTAATTAGCATAAGTTTTTGTGCGAAACGTAAAACAAAAATTGAAAAATTGAAATATCAAAGAGCTTGGTAGGACGACGCCGTCGCCGACGATGACGGCGCCGCATGTTTTATGTATGTATTTATATTGTGCAAATAAGTTTATTTTATTAAAAGTTGCAAAACATTTCGCCAAGCGCAATGGCAAATGTAAGTAGGCAAAAGTGAAAGACGCAAAAAAAAAAAACAAAAAAAACAGAGCAGCAACAGCAGCAACTGCTTGCCGCTTCTCCAATTGAAACAGCGAGACGGGGCACTTGTGTACTTTGCTGTCAAAGTCATTCAAATTCAGTGCATGCATAAAAAATTAACTTAGAAGAGCCACCGCACCCCCCAACCACTCAGCTAAACAACGAGCCACAGAGCAGCGAATTAAAGGTCTCACTTTTGTGGTAGCCAAAAAGTTCTTTCAAGCGCTCTTCACCGAGCCCCGAGCACTGAGCACCGAGCACCAAGTACCGAGTACCGAGTACTTTGATGAGTTGCAATTAAAATTGGTGGTATGGCCTTGTCGACGTCGACAGCAGTGCTGAGTGAGGGCGCAAAGGGAGCAGAGTCACGAATGCAAGCCAGCCAACAATTGAGGTTAGCTTTGATAGTTGCCGCAGCAAATGTCAAAAATTTCATGTGCTTAAGCATCATGAAAAGCAAAACGAAGGCCACAATGTCAATGAATGAAATAGAAAATGATTGTAATTCAAGAAAAAGCTGCATGTGTAAGGAGCTTAGCGCATATTGAGCGAACGAATTAAAAAAAAAAACACGTGTTTGTCAACCTGAGTAGCTGAAGGAAGCTGAAGACTGCGGTCTTTTCCCTCGATCATTGGCGATGGCTATAAATTCCATGTTATTGCAAGAACAAAATATGTGTTTGATGTAAAGAAACTTTAACTTTAAAAGCCACAATCCAAATTTGAAACCTGCTAGGTATAGTCTTACAAGAGTCTAAAACGTGTTTCAAAAAGACTGTGAAAGCTTGACCATTTCAAGTTCTTGCATCCTTCCACAGCATACACTAAAAATGTCGTCAGTTTGGCTTTCAGTCAAACCGATTCAAGTTTCAAATTTAGCTCTTCTGTATAAATTAATTGTCTGCGTTGGTATTTTTATATCTTTTATTTCAAATGCACCTATCAAAAGGTTTTTTTCATTTCTGATGCCTGATGATAATTGACAATTTGAACGTGCAATTAGTCGCATTTGTTACGTTTAGTTTAGTTAAAAGTTTCAGTCATTTTGTTAATTTGTTTTGCTGGCCCCTTTTGGACAAAAATGTGAACGTATTTGTGAGTGTGTGTGTGTGTGTGCTTTCGTTTCGGTTGGCATTGTGAAGCGGGTTAAACGCTGCGTATGCGTAACTAATTGCTTTGACCAGGCAGCTAACAGCAGTTGCCGCTCCCATGGCCAACTAACCGGCGTAACGGGTAGCCCCATTTAAACGATGCCAATTTGAAGGCCACTCAACGGCACAGAACCGAAAGTGGAGGACTTAAACTAAAGACCAGAAGCACTTGGCTGCCAGGGCTTTGGCGCTAGCTAGTTCTCGCAACGACGCACATGTTGCAAATTGTCGCCAAATGTGCCAGTGGAGTGAGTGTGTGTGTGTGTGTGTGTGACGAAAACAAAGCAACGTACAACAATGGAGTCCGAGGGCGAGTGTGGCGAGACGAGACTGGCACGTTATAAAAATTGTATTTTAAAAGTCATTAGCAGCTTTGCTGCCTGTCATTGAGCATTACGCGACGAAGGAGTTGACAAGCGTTTCGCTTACCAAGTTTTCTTCTTCTTTTTTTCATATTCTATGTTGCTGTAAATGGTAGACACACATGTGGAAGCAAGTTTGGCTGCCAATTATGATACCCTGTATACAGGTGCATGTCTGCAGAGCAGCTACATCTAGTTGCAGGGTTAAATGGCTAGAGATGAATCTGAAAGGGAATCTGCTCAGATTTCCAGTAGAAGTCCAACAGTAAGAATTGACTTCTAGTCTCCTAAGACGTTGTAATGTTATGCATAAGAAAAGCTTTAGGCATACAGATGTTCATGCCTAAAAGTAAGCGAACGTTCGATTCGTAAGTTGATTCATTGAACTTAAATGTTAATTCTAAGAACTTAATGGCAACAGGCTCAGATATCTTCTACTTAAGCTCTTTTTGTTGCCCCAAAATTACATCTTATTATATTTTATATTCTATTAAATTTAAAAAAAAAATATTATATATTATATTTTTAATCTTATTTAGTTACTTTTATAGGTTCTTCTTTTTGTTTCTTTACGTTTTAATTTAGCTCGATTTTTTCATATTTCTTTCTTGTGTGTTTTTTGTATGCTTTTCGTTTTTGTAGGTGTCGTGTTTAGAATATATTTTGTAGCAAATTTCTTGTCCCGGACCTGACTGCAATTAGTGAGCTTTGAGCGGAGCGTGCTCTGACAACGACCACACACACACACACACACACACACACACATACACATATATATGAGTGATTTTTAATTAATAAACTCATTAGGCCTGGCCTTGTTGTTGTTGCTGTTGTTGCTGTTGCTATGTTTTAGTCATTTTAATTACTGGCAGCTGCCGTGTGTTTGGTTATAGAACGAGCCTGTATGGCTGACCCCTTGCTGGCATATAATTTCCTGGCATTTCAACAATGTGCCGACAATTTTTATGTTTTTAGACGTTTTTGCTTGTTGGCAGCGGCAGCAGCAGCAACAGCAGCAGCATTTGACGTCGCGTCGCCGGTTGGTTGGCAGCTTTTGTTGCCGCCTGTCGTTCAACTTTTGACGTGTTGCATGAGGCGCGGCCAGACAAAAGGCAATGCCAACCAACCGTTTTGTTCAACTAGAGGCGAGCCAGAAACGTGCGAGAGTTTGCCTAAAAATTAAATATAATTGTTGTTGTTGCTGTTGTTGTTGCTGTTGCTGTGGTTAGCTGGTTAACACTACTGAGGACAGGCCACACCACAGGCACACACAGAAGCGACGACAGCAGAGACAGCAGACACCAGACACAGCATGTAGAGTGTGTAGTGGAGGAGGCATCGGTGTTTGGGGTCTGAGTATCCATGCTGTGTGACGTTTAGAACCACATATCATAGTTGCTATGAAAGTTGTTATTGTTGTAGCTGTTAATGTTGTTGCCTGACAAGTGCTGCTTAACTCGCGCCCTATCTACATTTGACAGAGGCGGCGCTTAGCAGGTAAATAATTAACAAAAGGGGCATATGAAATAGAGTTTAGATGAGAGACAACCCTTGGCAAAAGCTTTATCCAAAGAGTAATCAAAAGGTGATAGCTTAGATAAAGTAGTCAGGCTCTGAGCAAGCAGTACTCGATGTCAAAGTCTGCTGATAGAAATGGGATGTATATTTGAAGGTGTTGTACATGTCTTGTCTGCTAAGTTGATAAAGGTTCAAAGAACAAAGATAAGCTTCGAAACATCTCATATCAATGCACATAAAACCCAATTCTTATTGGAAGATAATAGCTGAACATTTCTCGTCATAACCCTCAACATGAACCACATTTTTATAGTCAACAAAACTCCTTTCAAGCAACACCTGTGGCCGCTCTGCTATTTATATATGTATATAAAATAAATAAAAAAAACTGAATAATGTCAAAGAAATTACACGGATTTATGAAATGGCCACAAAACGGCGCTAAACACGTTGACGCGCTCAACACGCAAAGCACCACAAAATTATGCGCAATTGTGGCTCAGCAGCGATGGCAGTGGGGCAGGACGGCTCGCACCACACAAATGCCTTAATTGAGCGACAAAACGAAATGTTTTTCAAGCTAAGCACGAAAATAGTTTGGCGCAAATAGATAAAGGTTTATATTGTATTTAAGTACCTAGCAAACACAGAGTTTTTCGAGAGCTTTAAATGAATGCATTGAATGGGAAATATTATTAAATATAATAATTATATCATAAAGTCTTTGAAAACTTATAGCCAGCATATATAATATATATTTTTTTAGTTTCGGTCTTCTCTTTAACCATGCCTAATTAATTTCAAATAAGTTTTTTTTTCGCTTTCAAATTTGCATTGCAGGTTGCGCCTTTCTGACCTACTTCAGTCCGGACAGCACGAACACAGCTGCCAATTCGCCAACATCTGGAGCTCAGGCGGCGCTTTACAATGACAAACAGTCCATAACAGGGGTAAGTCAAAAGCTGTACATCTAATTAGCAGACACTGTAGACACTAGCTCTCTTTCCCTTTAGCCCACAAAAGTATGCTATAGAATTATTTACATATATATAAAAGGTTTTTGTTTTACGTGTTTGCACAGTTAAAGTTGATCTGAAATGCAAATATTTTTATTTGTTAACTTAATTTGCATACGTGTAATTGCCATAAATCAAAAGCTAAAACAACCAACAAATAAACTAAGCTCCACAAATTAGCTATGCGCAAAACTTTTATTATTTATATTATTTTTCTACGCACAATTAGAAGCAAGGGGTTTGGGGTGGGGGGGGGGGGGTCAAACTCTCGTTCCGTCTCACTGTTTCTCTCTCTTCCTCTCTCTCCCTCTCTCTCTCTCTCTGAGCATGCCAATTCTGTTTATTCTATTTCAAAATTGTTAGCTTAGTTTTCGATGAGTTTTATAACTTTCAGATGCAGTACGTGACGTTTTGGTTTGGTGAGGAAATGTTATAGTATAGTTTAATGGTAAGTTTAATAGGTTAAGGAATAGGATATACTATCTTCACAAGACTCTCAATCTTTTATATATGACATACTTTCGTCACTAATCAAGTTTTTCCCTGGCTCTCATATTCACAACTTCTACTCACGAGGTGTAGCCTACCACTTGCATACCATCATCACAGCGATCGTGCGTAGACAGCTTAAGTACTATACTGCTCACGCTTGATATTAAACAGAAGGCATTCAGCAATAGCACAGAACACAGCAGAATATAATGTGTAGATCATACCTACTGCTTTAGCATGAATTTAGACATAAGTAAAAAATCACACAATGATTGGACCTAGTATCAAAATATACCTTGAAATGCTTGTAACATAGGATGAGGAGACAAGTGTTGTGTTCCTTAGCTAGAATGAGACCTTTCAAAACAATGGCTATTCTTATGTGTGCTTGTTAAAATTAGGATTGATTCAATATTTGGATACGTCTGCCGAATATGCTTTCTCATGACTTTCTCACTGTCTAAAAACTGAACTTTACGACATAGACTTTGATACACCTTGAATACCGTTCTCCAGATCAGCTCTAGCTTCATCAGCTCATTAGCTCTTTACATATATTTTAACTTATCTTTAGTTTTCTTTCAGTGCATCAGATATTCGTCTAACTAAAATTGGCATAAACTTTTGTTCATCCATTTCAATTTTTGCCTGCGCATTTTGTGTCTAATTATTTTATTTGCCATTGTGACTTTCAGCACAACTTTTTACTTTAAAACAATTGCATTCTATTGATTGTTCTGATTGCTGCTATTGCAATTGCTGTTGTTGTTGTTGTTGTTGCTGTTGCTGTTTCTGCATTTAGTTGCAATTGTGATTAATTATTTTTAGCAAAAATATGTTTGTTGGCTCGCTTCATTTATCGTTCACTAATTGTGTTGATTTTGGCAATTAGCAGCGGGCGTGTGTAGCTGTGCGTGCATGGGCGTAGCAGTTGGCAATGGTAAATTAAATATTTGAATATTTATAACAATTTTCACAGTCAATAAATAAAATGCTACGCATAGGTAGAATATGTGTAAACACGTTGAACTAACGTATGTTTTTTGGTTTTCCATTTGAATGTGGCCAAAGGCCACAGAAAGCAGAGCGCAAAGAAAATAAAACTATATACGAATTTAAAATGTATTAGCCAAAAACATGTCTTTAATGGAAATTGTGTGTAATGGCTCGTTGGCCAAAATAAATAAACAAAATACGTTTTCAACCGCAGGCAGCCAACATGTTCCTGGCCAAGAATTCAGCTTCAAAATATATATACAACCAAATATTTTATAAAGAGACTCAACTAAATATGTTAACTTGAAATCGACTTCATATTAAAGTCACAAGACTTTGCAGTTCAGCCGAAAATTGTATTAAACTTTTCGTTTAACACATGGAAACTTATTATTAAATAACACTATATATACAGCTTAACTAATATATATTTCGATATTTAAAGCATCTTTCTATCTCTATTGCTCGCTCTACTCATAAATCTACCTGCATAAATTCATAAAACGAAATGAAATTTTGCATAAAATATTAAAAAGCAAACATAAAACATTTGCAACAACTGCAGCGACAGACGACAACAAGAAACAAGTTTATTGAATATGCAAAAATGTTCCATTGTAAGAAAAAATAAAAAAAAAGAAAAATTGAAATTCTGCACAACTCACACCAGCTCACTCCGGCCCCCTTCGGCCCACTCCAGCCTCCTGCTGCCAAACAAAGATAAATGGATAGATAGCCGCAGCCTAGCATTTTTGGCTTGAATTACTTTTGCTCTTGTTTTCATATTTTCTTTGTCTACAACACACACTCACACTCACAAACACATACACACACACAACGATTTTGTGGTCGTTTTGTATAGAAATTTATTACATTTTCTCTGCGTGCGAAGGAAGTGTGGCGTGTGGGCAGCACAAGCTGCAAGACTTTCCTACCTCATTCAAAACTTTGTTTTGTGTGCCACTTGTGCGGCGGCAGTTGTGCAACAACTTTGCTGCCAACTCTTTAGCATTGTTGTTGTTGTTGTTGCTGCTGCTGCTGCTGCTGCTGTTGTTGTCTCTGTGGTTGTTGCTGTTGTCTCTGTTGTTATTGTGATACTTATTAAAATTTTCTTAGAAAGACAACAAGCAAAGTAGAAGTGCTGCTTGTAGTGCTCTTTTTTTCCTCTACTTTTTCTCTTCCATCTGACCCAAGTGCGCTCTTTGTTATTTTAATATTGTGAGCACCGAGTGCGAGAGGAGTTGAAGTGTCGGAGGGGGGCGTGGCAGACAGCAAATGCAAGAGCACTTGGGCATAATCAATTGTGTAATGTAATAGCTCATTCATTGAGACAATTTTTAATTAACTCACACAAGAGAGAAAGTCGTCGAGTCGAGGCGACTTGAGTTGAGTTGAGTGCATGTAATTCGTTCGTTTCGTTTCGATCCAAACGTTGCAGACTTGCACTTATCAGTGGAGTATATAACTTCCGTTTCCGCTTCAACATACTTGGGCAAAGTTTGTGCAAATGAAATGCGCTTGTCCGCAAAAGGAAACAGTTTAGCATAAAAATGAAAAGTCAAGACGCCAAAAAAATATATATATGTATGTATATAAAGCAAAAGAATGAGGAGAAGGGAAGAGAAGCAGAAAATAATAGGGAAATCCTCGGACTCTGACAACTCTGGCAACTGGCAGGCGGGCTGGCAGGATAGCAGGCTGGCTTTATCTGAATCTTATACGCTGCTTTGTCGTATTCAAATTTCTATTTAAAAAGTCAAACAGTTCCGTGTAACTCTGTGTGTGTGTGGGCGGAAAACTTGTGCAATGGCTAAATGCAATGCAAGGAAATCATAACGGAAATTTTTTCGAAAATGAAAAATATCTGCAGCAGCGCTCCAAGTCGAGCTGAGTGCACAGGATGTGGGCAGTAACTTTGCACACATGCCAGCAGTGCAGTGGAGGCAGCTAGGCAGCCTGGCAGCCAGGCAGCCAGGCAGCCAGTCGGCCAGTCGACGGCGGCCCAGGAAGTGTCTGCGAAGAAATGCTAGCGGAAAACAGCAAGCGGCACAGCAAAACCACCGAATCGAATAAAAAGAAGAAGAAGAAGAGGAGGATGTAGGAGAGTGCATATATGCAGTAAATAATAAAGCGCATACTTTAAGAGCTGCCCCACAGGCAGCTGCAGCCATTGATTAATGGCCACGGGCTTTGCTAATTCTCTGCAATAAAGACACGACGCGCACTCGAGCCACAAATGTATCTTTTGTGTGGCAGTAGGAGTGGAGCTGCCAGAGGTTAGCTGCCCAGCTGTAAAATATTTTTGCTTACGTGGCCATGTAAACACACAGTGACAAAAAAAAAAGAGAAGGAGAAAGGCTGAGCGTGGCGAACAAATCTGTAGAAAATACTGCCGAAATCAGCAGAAAAAAATTTAACCGCAGTCTGCAATTAATCAAGCCGCACAGGCAGAAGGAGCTAGAGCCTGTAATTGATGAATGCTAACGACCAAAAAATGCTCTACTAATTGAGTAATATGTGTTCAAATCATGTTTAAATTGCAATTGAGTTTAATATGGTTATATAAAAGTATTTGAGATAAACAAGATGTCATATTACATAAGAATTCTTTGAGTTGTGATCAAAGGTAGGTCAGATGCTGTGGAGGATATGCAAAGTAGTTTTTTACGTTCGAGGTTGAAGTTAGCTTTTATTGTTTCCAATGGGTATTGTTGAAATTCTCGAGGTCTGCTCTTGAGAGCATGAAGGCCTGGAATGCCATGAGCAGCAAAAGATCTTGCACATTCAAGTAAGACTTGATGTCAGACTTAATAAGATGATTCATATCTCTATGTCCCACTCTAACCAACAATCTCTTCTCTGTCCAAAAAACATTTCGTTTATCTTTTTCCAGCTTCCTCAATCCTTTGATTCCATACATCAGTTTTCACACTCTACATAGGGTATACTCCAAAGTCAATCAGCTCTTACATTGTCTTCTACAGGGCATACTCGCATAGTCTCTCACAATTTTGACCAACTGCACTGCAATACCTAAAGATTTACCAACAATTTGTTATTGCTTTAGCTGGCGAAGCTCAGGCGTTGGGCCGTTGGCCAGTCAATTGGTCGATTGGTAGGAGTTTGGCTGCATCAATTTGGCAATTTATCTGGCCGATCTGCATTTGTTGATTTTGCGCCGGAGAGTCTGCCACAATGTTTGCTATTGTCCGCTTTGCATAAGAGCTAACGAACTAGATTTTTTCCTCGTACTTGGAGGCTTGGCTTGGAGGCTTTCAGCTGTGTCTGCACTCGGTCCGCTTCATTGGCATATCAATCAACGGCCAAAAGCGGGAAATGAATTCGCTTACTCACACGGCCGGCCCGCAGACGAGAGATATAGTAAAAGAGAAGAATGTGGATGCCACGAATTTTTTTTATTTCCAGCTTCGCTTGTGTTTTTTTTGTTGGTTTTTGTTTTTTATTTTTGTCTTTTCTGTTTTGCCGTCCGCTTCTGCTGATGTAGTTGTTGTTGTTGCTGTTGTTGTTGGCGCGGCCGGATGCCATTTTAATTAAGTGTTGGGGGCCTGTAACCGAAGCCAGGACGCAGGCAGGCGTCGGTGGCGTTCTGGCGCCTGGCCAAAGCCCTTTTTGGCGTGTCTTCTCATTCTGACCGTGAGGAATTTAACATTTAGAACGGAAGTGTGCAAAAAAAAAGCACGAAGCAGAAGAATAAAATGCCAACCAGCTGCGCAGTGACAGCTGCGGGGTGTAGTTGCTGGCGCTGGTTGCGACTGACAGTTTAATTATTATTTTTGCAAATCAGTTAATTAATTAAGATGGCCGAGATTTCTGTGGGTAGCATATGAGCAGCAGCAGCACGCGATGCGCTTCAAAAAAAAAAAAAAGGCAGCTCGTTAGACGAGCGTTGATAGATCTTTAATATGTTGCCAGCCAGAGTGAGAATTGTAATTAGCTGAAGAGTTTCAAGAGCTTGTCGTACGGCCAAAGCCTTGTCAATCTGCTCGCATAAGCTTGTTTACAGCACACTCTTAGGCTCATAATGCTCTAATGAGTTTTATATATGCTGCTGCTGCTGCTGCTGCTGCTGCTAGAGCCTTGCCATGTCGCACAGGCAAAGGACAAGGGATTGCACTTTACATAGCAGTTACTTCGGCTGGTGGTGCTGCTGCTGCCTGCTGTTCGCTTGCAATTAAATCCGCTTTGCAAATTTATGACCAACGAATTGCTCTTTGCGGCTTTTTTCTACCCTCAGACCAACAAAAAGACACCAAATATTCGAGCTATGCCCATACAATGAATGAGTCTGTCTGCGTGCTTCCCTCTCTCTTTCTCTCTCTCTCCTTGCGTATTACGACTAAGTGAGTTTTTTCACACACACGCACAGACACACACACACACACACATATGCAGTATGCAAAGAGCTTGGGTAACCACCTTATGTTCGATTTCAAAAGTGCCTGCTCTTGAGTGCGCACTCAAATGAAAATGCCAGCCAGCAGTAGAAAAAACAGTAGCAAAGGAGCAATTAAGCATAAAGCGTGCAGATAAAAAGTCAAAGAGTCGAGCTGAATGCACAAAAAATTATACCAAAGCGCAAAGATTAACACACACACACACACACACACACACACACACACAAACACATACACACATACACACAAAAAAATATACAGAGCTGGTAATGAGGCAAACGGCGCTGCTTGATTAATGTGAGTAGCTGTTGCCTCCTGCTTCAATTTCTGCTTTTCCTGCAACATTTGAAACCGCAACGGGCCATAAAAATTGTCTGCCTTTGCTCCCTCTCTGTCTCACTCTCTCTCTCTCTCTCTCTCATTCCCTTTCGCCTTTCTTTTTTCAAGTTTGTGTGGCAAATCCATGAAATGTGGTCGCAGCTCGACTACAAAGAGCATATTTTATGCAAGCGCATGTGTAAAAATATATTTTATTAGGCTGCCACATTGCTTTTCATGAATATCCTGAGTCTCGCTTTTGCATTACCGAAAAATGCCAGAACGCGCGCGACATTTCTACTCTTCTTTTATTGAGCACAAACAGACAGCCAGACAGACAGAGAGACAGACAGAGACAGAGACAGAGAGGGAGAGTGAGAGTTTGAGTCCCGACACTGTAATAAAAATGTCGAAATCCTTGGTACGTCTGTGCGCTTCAAAAAAAAAGTCTGCCTGCCAAGGTGCTTGTGGCATATTTATCACGCAATTGTCACCAGCGAAAGCGGCAACAACTTTATCTGCGTGGCAACTGTTGCTGCCTGCCACTTAAAGAGCAAATTCTTAAATATTACTGCAGAGCTGATGCACATAAGTTTTAGTTAATAATAAATGCTAAAGTTTTCATTTGAAAGATAAGCCCCACTCTATAAATGTTTAATAGTGCATGAGCCAGATATGCCAGCCAAATAATTTATAGAAAAAAGTGTTAAACACAGCACGAAAAGTTTGTCATATCTTCTGCAACTACAACTATAAAATATATAAAGTATATATGCATTTATATAATAATTTATTAAATTTAAAAAAAAAAACTAATGTAAACTCTAGTGTTGGGCAGAGTTGACGGCACAATACCCGTTCAAGATTAGAAAATAAGTAAATCTCTTACGGAGTGAGCTCTTATGCTGGTTGAGAAAGAAGAGCAGGTGGAGAAAGATAAGGATAATGAGGAGGCGGAAGTGTAGGAGGAGCAGGAACTGGAGGAGGAAATGTAGGAAATGTAGTCTATGATTTCTTTATATAAATATTCTCATTTATGTACAACATACAGTAATTCCAGATTTAATCTAAGTTTCAGACTGACTGAACGACTGAGTCACCTGCCACAGAACCAATTAACTCTTCTAACTGCCTGAGCGAGTATGAATCAATACCCGTTCATGCTTATCGGCGACAAAGAACCGAAGTTTTGCGCTTTGTAATTATGCTCTACAATATGCAAAAGGTCCATGCAATATGCAAAGTCTTTCACAAGCTGGATTTCATGTGAAATTCATGGCTGGAAAATATTTATTTTAAATTTTATTTATTATTATTATTTATTGTGTGTTTTTCGTTAGTTCAATTTGGCGCTGGTCAAACGCGATTTTAATTTGAATTATTTGCGTTCAGTTTCCGCTTAAAAATTGTGTTTTTTCTGTTTTTTTTTGATTTTTTTTTTAATTTTTTCAACACAGTTTTTAGTGCGCAGCGAGCGGAAATGCGAGTTTGCCTTTGAACGAGCAGCTGTTTGTTGTCACTTTTGGCTGTGGTGGCACTTTGCGCGCATTTGTATAAATTTAAATATATATATGAAATATGAAACGAATGCACTCAAAGTGATGTATGTGAATGTATATATATTTTATGCGAGGTGTGTTTTAAGAGTATCATGAATTCTGAATTTCCGAATAGAGCAAAGAAGCTGTATCAAATCTTGGTTAAGAACAGTATACTAATGATAACGATAAGTCAAACCGCGACATTTTCTTCTTCTTTAAACTGAAGAGATTTATATTAAAGCATTATTCTACGTTATCATTGAGTAGATAAAGGCGAGAAACTAAGAAAGATCACAAAACTGAAGATTGCAAAATACTTTGTCGTTTAATATCTGATGGGGATTAGTTTGAAGGGGAGAGTGGAAAATATATATATTTATAATAAATTAAATGAAAACACGAAATTCAAGATACTTTTCGAACACACCTGGCATATACCTCTGTACGGCTGCCTGCAATAATTGTGCCACGCATTTTGAGTAATTGAAAATGTTTGATGCTGTTTCTTTTTTTTTTTTTTGTTTTATTTATTTTTTCTTCATTTTGTGTCGCTTCTTTATGGCGCATAAATTACGCGACATTGGCATTTGAGTAATTTACTTGAAAATATAATAAATAGCAGCTGGCTTTTTATCTTGTAGATCTTGAGTGCGTATTTTATATGAAAAATAAGTGTGTCATAAATAAGCTTAACAATATTTATGCCACAATCGCTGTAATTTACTGCCTAAGGATAAGAAATGCGCTGAAGACTTATATTTATTTTCATTTATGTAGACTATATTGAATTCGTAATCTATATTATTTATAAAAAATAATTTTGTCATAATTTATTACTAATTCTTTTGCCTGCCTCACTGCTTGACTCCCCCAACTACTCACTGCATGCTAAGCATTTGACACCAACTTTTGGAACTAAATATAATGTATATAATTATTCAAACTATAAATCATATTTCTATAAACTATAATGAGTTAAGGTAAGTATTAATTGTGTTTTGTGTACGTCACTTTGTTGTGTTTATTTTTTTTGGTATGTCTTTAAGTCTTGAACTCAAGTCAGCTCAACTATTTCTACTAGTGCATAAGTGAGGCCTAACTTTCGACAAACGCCAGCTGTGTGATATATACATATATGTATGACTTCTAAATCAGTTTTACATCAAGTAAGATTGATTGATTGAATACAAAAAGCATAAACACACACACACACCCGCACACACACACACACTGACAGACAGACATACAAAATAATTTAACTATGATATAAATCGATGTTGTTACTGACTTCATATATTGATGTTGTTCTATAATTGATGTTGTTGTTGTTGATGTTGTTCTACTACTACTACTACTAAACTAAACTAAACTAAACTAAACTAAATTAAACTAAACTGTTACTTCTACAGAATATGCATTACAAATATATGTATACTTCTATATACTGATTTATGTTGTTTGATGTGTTGTTGTTCGATTTTTGATTTCTGTTTCGTTTACTATTGCCTTACTCTTTTCCTACTATTTGATGTTGTACAATACTTTGTGGCAGTTCCGCTCGCTGTTGTTGTTGTGCTCCTCTCTCTCTGCCTGTTTCTTTCTCTCTCTGTCTCTCTCTCTCTCTCTCTCTCTCTCTTCCTCTCTCTCTTCTGTCTCTCCAAAAGTGTTTATCAATTTAATTGCAGGTCGCGTATCCTTGCGGCGCCCTGAGCGTGCGGCGCATGCGCTGGCGGCATCAACAGCAGCAACATCAGCGTCAGCTTTACTGCGGGCCCTATGCGCGCCTGCAGCACCAACACCAACATCAGCAACTGCAACAGCAGCAGCAACAGCACCAGCTGCAGCAACAGCAACAGCAACAGCAACGACAGCCGCAACAGCAACATCAACAACAACATGAGCTGCAGCTATCGTCAGGCCTTGGCCTCATCAGCGCTTCGGCGACTTCTCGCAGCAATTTGCGCGAAATTTGTAAAACGCATGCAATTTGCTAACAGCAATTGATTGCCTCGACCGAAGCAGCAACAACAGAAACAGCAGCAGCAGCGGCTATAGCAACAGCAACAGCAACAGCAACAGTAACAAACGCCACAACAATAAGTAGTAATGTGCCGGTTAACAGCTCAGCAGCAATAACATCAACAACAACAATAACAACATCAACTACAACAACAACAACAACAACAACAAGTGCGCAGCAATCGCAACAAAAACAGCAACAGCAACAATTGCCATTGCCGTGCGCTACGCAAATTAGTCAAAACAAATTGGTAGGTGGCCATTATATAGTATTTGGTCTATATAAGATCGTGTGTGCATATGTATATATAAATATAGCAATAAGTGTGTGTGTGTGTGTGTGTGCGTGTGAAGTTGGCGTGTTTTGAAAGCATTGTGTGGGTGTTGTTCGAACCGAACATCTAATTTAAATAATAATAATACAGCTATATTTTTGGCTATCTTTGTGGCAAAGCAAGGGACAAGAAAAGAGCAGTTTGAGCAGAGTATTAAATGGCTAAAGAATGGAGTGGATAACAATGGGGTATAGTTTTAATATGTAATAAGCTTGAAATTCAAAACTTATATATATACGAACTTTGACAGTTGCTGTCTTTGTGAATGTACTCTACAATAGTAAATCTAGCTGTTGATAGTGACGCCATCGGGCAGTGAGTTAAGGAACTTATCAAACTGACTTTGTGTATATAAGTTGGCTTAAATATTAATAAAAATAAGTAACTGAGCATCAGATTGAGCTATAGTTGTCTGAAGAATCAGAATCAGAAATTAGAGTATTCCTAACTCGTGTAGGGCTTTAGATTATTATAATTATAAAATTGGAAATGCAGCCGAATATCGGGCTTAAGCATAAAATGTCTGACTTATTGAAGCTTTTCTAAATTCAGATTTAACTTCGGCATATCAAAACCTTAAGAACAGTATAAACTGATATTTGGCTAGCATATATTGCTAGTTTGCACAGTCCGATTCTGCTCTAGAGTCCACGGTCTTTCCACGTGTAAAAACCTGTAATATTGTTAAGGTATTTTATCACATTACTGATAAATTACGCCAATTATTATTATTAGTTATGCCTCAAAAATGGCCTAATAAAATTATATCTATATTATATTCAAGTGGAGCACACTTACTCATAGCCTACCTCGTAGGCCTATTCATCTGGCTCATTAGTCGCTCTGTTTTTGCGCCTAGCTGCAGCTGCGGACTTGGGCTCATCTTGGCTCGACTGTCGATTATAATTCACTTTTATGTTTAACGCATATATTTCGCTTATGGTCGCCCAGTTGGTGGGGCAGTTGGCATTTTTATGGTGAAAACATTTAATGGCTTTATACAAGCGCCCCAAGCGCAAAAGGCGCAGACACACACGGGTTGCATGGAGCGTGTGTGGTGGTAGAGGGTGAGAAGTTGCTCCGCTTAGTTCAACCCAGCTCAGCTCAGTTAAGTTGAGTTTAGCTCTTCATCATCGTCGTCGTCGTCGTCGTCGCCGTCGTCGCCGTCGTCATCATTTCCATCAGGCTGAATAGCTTTTCAAATGCCAAATTTATGCAAATTCGGTCGCAGTTGAGAGAGAAGCCGCCTCGATGAGGACGGCATTTTGCACATGAATATTTGTGCCCGGAAATTGGCGGAGGAGCAAAGAGTAAGGCAAACACAGCGGCAGAGCCAGCAGCAGAGGCGGTGGCAGTGGCAGTGGCAGTGGCATAGGCATAATGTTCGGCACATATGCGAAATTGTGCCTTTTGCCGAGTTTTTGAATTGCCATTTTCCGTTTGCCCAACGTTTGACGTGGGCAGGTTGCCCATAGAGAGCGAGAAAGAGATGGGTGCAAATAAAGATACACTGAGCAAAATTGGAGAAATTAACAATCGTAGCTGTAATTTAAAATAATCTAATGAGAGTTTACAGTTGAGATCTCTTAATTCCATATGGAACAATTGTGATAAAAGCTCGATTCCTGATATCTTCTCTAGAAAACTTCAAGCTTAAAGCTTAATTCCTTGACTAATTAGAGAACAATCTGAGGTTTCGATACCACAACTTCAAGCCAAAACTTCGTACTTTTGCTCTGTCAACGTTCACTCTCTCTGTCAACTTCCAGATATTTCAAATTCAGACCAGATACAGCACTGTTTGTTCAGTGTAGCAATTGAGAGGGAGATAGAGCGAGGGAGAGAGAGAGTGTGAGTGGTTTATATGGCGTTGGCTTGTGGCATGGCGTGCGGCACACGTTGCTTTTTGTATTGCCTTCAATCATCAATCAATTTTTTCAGCACGTGCTCTCCGGCACCCACTCGGGGAAGGCAGCGTTGCCTTTTGCTTTTGCTTTTGCCGTGTGTGCCATTGGCTTTGCATACTTTTAGGCTCGCGGAATGCGAAATGCACGTAACCGTTGCCTTGCAGTTTTCCTTGCCAATTTAGGCAAAGTTCTCAACTGGAAGCATAATTCATGTTGCAAGTTGGACGGGCGCGTTTAAATGTGCATCACGTAAATGCCAAACAAGACGCTGTCCAGGCCTGCCACGTTCACGTGATTTGTAGTCGCTGCACACGTGTGTGCACAGGTAAATGCCCCATGTCCAGCCGTGCAGTGCAACACACTTAAAGCTTTAAGCCAGTCAGTCTTTCATTCGGCACGCTGCATACTTTCGCTTAACTGAGAAAGAGATGTAAGCGAGAGAAAGACAGCGAGAAAGCGAGAGAGAGATGCAGCAGACCACAAAACGGAATGCAAGGATAATTACACTCGCTGCCATTGCTGGACTTCTGCAATCGTCGGCAAGGTGTTGACTTGAAATTAAAATTAATTGGGAATTCCGTGCGCATACCAAAACGAGAGTGTCGCCAGCAGGCCTGACTGCCTGACCATGGGATTGCATCTCTACTACTCTACCTAACAGCTCTACCTCTCTCTCTCTCTCTCTCTCCCGCTTGTGTTCGCACGTGCCAACTTTTCTGTGACCTTAATGCTGAACTTTGGCCCTTGCCCAGCCGCAAATCAAGACCAGATTTTTGGAAAGCGCACATTAACTGCTTTCGGTAATAAGCTTAATTATGCTTCAATTGGTTTACGTGACGTTAGCCACCGGGGCAACAAGTCCAAATGTTCAAATGTCCAAATGTGTAGAGCAGTTGCTTTCAGTTAAGCTAGTTGGGGTCACACAAAAATTACTTATTTAGGGGCAGCCGTTGGTCGACAATTACAAAATTATTTGAATATAGTTAAATATGGAAAGCAAGCTGATTATTGAGTCAGGCACTGTTCAGTGAGTCAGTGAGACTGTTATTTTGATAGGGTATCATTTGTTTCTAAGTCAAGGCTATGGGTGTAACCTGCCAGCCTGGAATTTGAATTTAGTTACTAGATAATTTAATGTTTCAAGTGATTGTGGCAATTGCTGCCTGAATTAGTTAACGAGTTATGCGTGTCTCAATAAAGCTACTCATCTGAGATGTTTATGAAGCTTAAGGTAGAATTCACTCAATGCAATTCCACTTGAGTCCCTTTCATAAACATCTCTCTCTCTTCTTTTCGCTATATCTCCCTCTCCTTCTCTCCCTGCCTGCCTAGCTCTCCTCTCACTATCTTATTCCCTATCTCTGATTTTTCAGCTTTCCCCCTTTTCTTTGGGACACTCAACGCATTCCATTGCACAACTCTCTCTTTCAGTTCGTGCCAAACTGTAAGCAGACAATATTTTTAACAGCTTTTTTTTACAGTCTGCCAGTCTCTCAGTCGCTGTGTGTGCGTATGTTATTTTTTAATGACAATGCAAAAATATTTTGCTTAACGCCTGTCTGCATTGCATTGCGTGGCATTGCTCGTGTGTGTCGCTTGACATTCTTTGTTGCACTCCTTATTGTTGTTGTAAAATTAAACAATTTAATTATATTCATATGCAAAAAATATGATGCTGATGCGGCTGGTGGTGGTGGTGGTGGTGGTGCTGATGCTGCAGCCGCTGCCGCTGCCGTTGCAGCAAGGTAAACAAATGTCGCCTACGACAACTGCTGCTCTGCTTCGCTGGCAGCGACAATTGCAATTAATTGCATATTTTAAGCGATTCCAGATTAAAACCGCAGACAACGTAAATAACAATAATAATAACAACAACAACAACAACATAGAGCAAATGAGCTGTAGTAGTTGGGGCTGAAATTAATTGCTCTTTATATGACAAAAATTAACAATTATGACAATAAAAATTTTTAAATCATATTGCGACAAAAATAATTAAACGCACGATATACCCAATTCAAAATAACAATTGAGCTCTGCCCAAGCATTTAATGCCAATATGAAAATAAATAGCATGAAAAGGATAACGACTGTTGAACGGGCGAAATATAAGTGTGCTTGCGAAGATTGAGTCATGATTGAATGATGGGATTAACTTAAGGATTTTATATAGAAGAGACTTTATAGTTGAATATGAATAAGTGTGAGTCCTTATAGTTGAATGGAAATGTGTAAAAGTGATCGAATGAAGTGTAAATCTAGGAAACGTCTCTCGCCTCGTGGTACCTGTTAAAATGGCTAAAAATTGGGTTTATTTATATGTAGAGAAGTTAGAATCACTTCAGTTTGGCTCGATGCCTTCACTACGTTCTCGAGACTGCAAGATTCCTCGCATGTAGAGACAATTTGCTTTTGCACATCTTAAAGACACATTAGACTTAAGCAATAGAATATTTGATCGCTAAGCAACATCCTCATATCTCTCTTTAATAGATTTCTGAACATTTCCGCCTCACTCTACGCCTACTTAACTATAATTTACTTTAGCCACATCTTAAAGAGAATTTAGCTAGTTAGGCAACTGTCTATATGTGCGCTTTTAAATGTAAATTGTGCAAATTGCACAATGCAGCAGCTAAAGGTCCTGTCTTTAACTATTTAACAACATGGCCAGCAGCTAGTGCCACGCCCACATTTCAACACTTGTCGAGTTGGCCGGGAACGTTGGTTGGGGAGGAGTTGTAAGTTGCTTGCTCGAAGTTTTGATTCATTTGCTGCACGTGCATATGTATAGGAGGAAAGTCGTGTGATTTGCTGCGCAAGTTTGTCCGTAGCGCCAGTTGCAAGTTCGTCAGTCAAGGCGACGCCTTGTGCGTGCAACACAGCAGCAACAGCAACAGCAACACACGCGGCTGTTTCATGCCACAGAACTAGCCCACACCCACGCCCACCCTGCTCAGTTGTTTAGCTATGCAACAAACTACACACCATGTGTGTGTGTGTATGTATGTGTGTGTGTGTGCAGTCCTTCATGTATGTGCTGTCCTGCCACAGACGCAGCTGCTCCTGTTGCAGCAACTGCTTTTTGCTAGCTGCTTATCACGCATGCTAAACAAGCAGACGACGGCCAAGAGAAAATACCATTTGAATTTTGATAAAATGCAGTTTGACTTTTTGTGGGCGTGCAGGACTCGCTTGTCAGACCTCACTCCTGCCTCTCTCTCTCTCTCTCTGCTTAGGTTGTCTGCCTCGCTTCTTTTTTCGTTTGCAGTGTGTCGCTCGCAGCGTTGTTACATGACATTCATTGATATTTTGTGCAAGCGTAGCGTAAATTCAATTTAATTTTGTGTAAATTGGCTGCAAATGGAATTTACAAGTCCTGCACAGCAGCAGCAACAGCTGCAAGGATGCGTGAACAGGATTTACGCTGCTGTAGCTGCCTTAGCACTTGCACTTGCATTTCAAGTGAACAATTGAAAGGAAAACTCAACTCACACACACACACACACACCCACACACACATACACAAACACTCATGCATATTTAGACATTGTTCGGCTCTAACTAAAGCCTGTTAAAGACATTGACAAATTTCCGAGCATATGAAAATTTATGCTTATGCAGAAAACAAATATTTGTATTCAATTTATGAATAAAAACTGAATTAAATAAAATCAAGGCTAGACATAATATATGGGCAGAATATGCATTCAATTAAGAGCTGCTTAGAATATATCTGACTCTCTTTATTTGCTGTTATTTTCAATATTTTCTTTGCTGTAAACAGAAAAGTTTTATTTAATTTTTGTGTTTATTGTTTTTGTTGATATTTCTCACTTTGAAACTTTTTCTAATTATTATTTTGTTAAATCCAAAATTGAGATGAGTTTCTTCTCTGTTGATCTATTTAATTTTAAATTTATATAAATTTTTATTTTTATTTAAGAAATCGATTTTCATCCAACTCTCAAGTGCAATTATTGTAGAAATATTCACACTGGCAAAAATTTGTAGCATGCGCGTGAAAGGATTTTAATTATAAACTGGGCAACGCCATTTCACAGGCATGCGTGTGTGTGTGTGTGTGTGTGCCATAGGTGTGCGTGTGTGTATGTGTATTTGGAAATTGCATTTGACAAAACTGAGGGCGCGTGCGTGCGTGCATATTTAATCAAGTTTTTATTTAAGTTTGCTTAGCCCCGTTCGGTTGAGTCATGTGGGCGGCGTGGGCGTGGTCAATTGCTGCCAACTTTGTAGACCCAAACAACCACAAAAACAACAACAACAACTAGAGCTAGAGCTAGAGAGCTAGGTGCATAGTCCATATGCGTTGGCTGGCATTTAAAACTTTGAACCCTGTTCGCACTCGCATAAATCACGCGTGCCCCGCGCAGTATGCAACATTATTTTTGTTGCAGCGCCATAAATACCAGGGCTCCTTTATGGCAGTAAAAACTGAAACGATTTGAAGTTTTAGGTTTTGTTTTCTCTTTTCTTTTTTTTCACACGCATTCACCTGCGGTAAGTCGGCTCTGACGAGGTGCTGCAAGTTCGTTTTTGCCGCGTCGCCCTAAAAGCCTTTCGCCTGCGTTTTATTAACCCCCAATGATCGATTGCGACGGCATTGCGTCGCATCGCGGCCAGCCAAACTTGCTGTCGTAGTCGTTGTCGTCGTCGTCGTCGTCGGTATTTGCAAGTTTTTAATAGCCAACCGAGCTGAGCTCCAAAATTTTTAGTTGAAAACTTGTCAAGCTCATACTAAACGGCGAGCAAACAGAGAGTAACTATTTGAAGATGTTGAACAAACTTGGGTATTTAAGTAACTGAAAGTATTTAGTCTAGACTAGGCATTGACTCTTTCAAGTCCATTCATTACTATGCTAAAATATATATATTCATAGAGATTTTCATATAAGCATTTTATCTTGCTCTCCTCTAAAGACACACCCGATCATATAACCTAGTGGCTGTTCTCAATGTAGTCTAACCGCCGAGTTCAATGCTTATTTGTATAATATCTTAGTTGAGATTCTCTTTTGGCGCACAAAGATGCAGCCTGAGCAAGTTTGCACAATTTTGTTAATGACGGCAGTCAACAGCCGAAGGCTGCCAGCTGCACTAAAGCTGCCAGAGCGCGCTTGTCTGCGTGTCCTGCACATAAGGGTAGCTGCTTGCTCTAAATTATGCAGAGTTCAATCAACTTACGCTGATTGGAGCGCCACAAAGCGGCGAGTGTCAAGTGGAGCTAACCCAAAGCCACAGAGTCGCGGGCTACATATACGAGTGTGACCGTGTGTGTGTGTGTGTGTGTGTGGGTGTGTGTGTGTGTGTGTGGGTGTGTGTGTAACTGTGTGAGACTGTGTGTGGTTGGGCAATAAATCAAACCTCGACGACGACGAATCATTGCATCTGCCCCATTTTGCAGTTTGCTGCCATGCCCAATCCCAACTACTTGCGGGCTATTAGAAGTGTTGCTACACGTTTTGCTTGGCTGCATTTGCTGCTTGCATGCGAAATTGATTGAAGTTTTTTCTTAAAGGCAGCCTTAAATTCATGAATACATTAAGATATATAGTTATATATGTACAAATACATGCTTGGCTAGAGTCTCGATGGGCTGCCTGCTGCTACATCTATACATCTACATCTACATCTACATCCTCATCAATATCATATTTATGCTTGGCTGCCAACAAACAATTGAAAACAATACAAAATACTTAGTAATTCTTGGGGTTTTTGTTTTTATTGTTTGCCCTTTTTCCCAGCCTTGGCTCGAGCCCCGAATATTTTATGCCTGCCTCCGCTGCTTCGATATTCAGTCGTACTTGGTCTGGTCTGCCTTGGCAGCGACTTGGCCTTGTGCCAGAAATTCTTTGTATTTTTTTCTTTCTTATATTGTTTTGTTATCGCTTTTGCAGGTTTTTGTTTTCATCCTGCTCGATGCCCGATGCCCGATGCTAGATAGTACGATGATGGTGGGAGGCCGAACGAATCAGGCATAGTTTTGGTTTAGGCCGTTATGCATATTTGGCATTTGTGTGCCGCCTTTTGTTACCTCGTTTGTATGCCAAAAATGCGGCTCATATGTTGTCAATTGTTGATGATGTGGGAATTAGGTACAAATCGAGCCCAGGTGCAGCAGCTGCTGCTTGAGGTGAGGCTTTAAGGCTCTGCTTGTGGCGAAAATTCAATAAACTTTGTATAATTGCCAAAGTTAGTTTCTGATATAACAATTGTTGTTCCCAAATTGTTTTGCAGTTTTAGTTTATGGTTGAAGTTTTTAGCATTTATTCCATTTTCATATACTAATACAATTTCCTTTCTCTTTTGCAGGTAAGTTTCTCCAAGTCCTTTTTGCATCTCATGGGTAAGTAGAAATGCCTTCATTTCCTTTTCTTCAACACTTTTCACATCACATCTTCAACATATTCACATATAAATTTAAATTCTAGCTGAAAGTTTTTCATTTCTTTGTTATCTATGCCGAACGCTTTCAGAGTCAATATGCAATGGATATATCTTGTGTGAGGCATAATTAATGGTTGTTTGGGTTTGCATGCGCAAGTATAAAACTTTTTCTATCTCTCAGCATCTGTGAAGTTTCTGTTTTGAGAAGATTGCATTTTTTGCTGTTGCTGTCGAGTCGAGTCGAGTCCAGGCTCCAGTTCATTACAATTGACATTTGATTTAAAACGCACTGTGCAAGCAGTTTGACAAGAACACAGAGGCACAGAGAGAGGGAAGCAGAGACTGGCTCACACAATAATATCCTGTCTGAGCAGTTGCAAGTGAGCTGGTAAGCCGAGAGGGACATACAACAGGGCTGGGAGCAAAGGCTAACCGCTGTCCACAAATAAAAAGCTCAGGCCGCAAACATTGCGGTAAACAAAAGACAACTGCAAAGTTCATAGGGACACATGTTTATCAATGTCTCAAACAAAAAAAAAAAAAAGAAAAAAAAAATAAAGAAAATAAAGAAAATAGAAAAGCCAAAAAGAAGAGGCAGAAAAAAGGAAAAATTTGCCAGCTAAGAAACGGAAAGGCAGGCGTGCTTTACACACGCAGACGTCAGACATTTTCGGGCTTAAAGCCGACGTCGACTCGCAGACAGTGTGGCAGACGAGCCGAGGGGCGAGGGTGGCCGGCCATATATTTAGGCAGGATATTGATTGATTTATTGCATGCAGGAGACCGGAGAGACCGCCTAGGCGTCGTCCTCCACACAATGAATGTCACAAATTGGCGGAAAGAGGCGCGTTGCTCGCTACTCGTGGCTTTTTTTGTAGGCGTTCCAAACATTTCAGAGTTATTAAATGAAGCGAGCTTCGAGGTGACTGTGTGTGTGTGTGTGTAAGAGGCAACAGAAGAGGCAATTCAGAGAAATATTTTGGATACTTAAAGTTTTAAATGCAATTTTAGTTTATTTTTCTGGCCAAAAGCACTTCGTTCCAGCCAGATAAAACTTTGTCTTTTCTGCACAATAAACAACAATAAACTTTATGTTGCCGAGGAAATAGTTTTTTTTTTTTTTTTTGTGTGTGAAGTCAGCAAATGAAACGTTCGACCGTTGGCGACTTGTAACACCATTTTCTAACTGAACCGCTGACCACACAAGCCAGGCAAGTGGCAAGTGGCAATATGTGAAATAAAATGTTTATCGTGTCGTTGCGGCTGCAACATATACTTGAAACTGGGCAGCTTGCAGCCAACTTGTTGTGTTGCCAGCGTGTCAATAATTTTGAGCAAACTTTCTGTTTATTTGGCCAGCGGCAGGCGAACGGAATGAAACTTTTGAGTCTCGCATTAAACCAAATCAATTGACAATCGTTAACAGGCGCGACACACTCAAATTAAGTACTCAATTGAAGAGACCTTAAAGTTGGCGCTGGCAACTACAAATGGCCCGGCCATTTGCTCTGACTGCAATTGATTGGCCATGGCCAATTTGGGGCCTGGCTACGTAAGCCCGCTCATTTATTTATTTATGAACAAAGCACAGATGACACAGAGAGAATGGTAGCAGGAGATGGAGCAGTCAGACAGTCGGACCGTCGGCAGACAAGCGACGCACACAAGTCTCTTACAAATTTGCAGGCAAATGCGAGAAACAAGCTAGACTCGTCTCTATATGGCGGCCGTAGTTGGCAGTGACTAATTAATTTTACACCGTTTATCGTGCGTTGCTCGCGCGTTCAGCTTAAGCCATACAAATCAATCACGAGCAGAGGTGGAGCCGGGCATCTGCGAGGAGCAGGGCATGCCTTTGCCTGCTTGCTTGCTTGCTTGGCCAATTAGCAAAGCATACAACATATACACACATGTGCACTTTGCATGGCGCCAGCAGGACCGACCATTGCCAGCACAGACCCATCTACATTTGTATATATATAAACATTTATATACATGTGTGTGTGTGTGTGTGTGTGTGTGTGTGAGTGTGTGCACTTAAGATAGATGAATGAAGTGGCAAACATGGCGGACAGTTTGGATTTCAGTTACAGTCGCCGTCGTTTTGACCAGTTCGAGGCGTCGACTGTCCGCCGACATTTACAAATCAGCGCCAATTATTTATGGGGCTGGAGTGGCTGAGGCGATCGAAGAGTGCAAGCGTATTTAATTAAATTTTCGCTTTGCATATGGCCAAAAGTTGTGAGCGCACGCACGGGTGTCATCAGCATCAAGTTGGCCACTTAATAAGCCGTAAGAGACCGTAAGAGACCGTTCGAAACTTGGACCCCAAGAAATATGACGCGCAAAGTTCAGCAGTTAAAAATGAAATGTTGCAAAAAATGCAAATAAAAATTGGTATGATAAACTCGAAAGTTGAGTGCCTGAAAATGCCTGCCACAGACTGTGGTTATGACTGCGCGAGAGGCTGTAAAAGTGGCTCAAAAGTTGCCTCTAGTGGAGCAGGCTCCAGCTCAAGTTGTGTGTACAGTGGAGACTCGACGAGAGTGAAGAGTAGGTAAGTTAAGGCTCCTCCTCCTGCTGCTGCCTGACAGCCTGTTTAATGGTAGCCGCCCAGCAGCAGCAGCAGCAGCAGCAGCGGCAGCAGCATATAGCTCAGCAGACAGTCACTCAGCATAAATAGTAGAAGGCAAATGGCAGAGCTGACGCTCTGTTGGCATAGATGAGGGCCACCCCTTCTGCCACCCACCGCAAAGCGTTTAAAATGTGTCTGTGGCTGTTAAAAAGGAAAAGAAAAAAAAACGGCAAGAAAATTACGAAGAGCAGCAAGAAAAAATGCAATAGCAATAGCAAGTGATACCGTAAAGAGTGTGTGCGACTGTGTGTCGAGGTGCAAGCGGCGGGCGCGTGAGTGAGTGCAAATAAAATAGAAAACCAAGGCAATTTTTCAGCTTCATTAAGTAACCGCAAAGTTTGTTTTATGTGCGGTCAGCTACAAGCCAAGCCAAGCCACGCCAGTATAGCAGCCAGCTAAAGGCAACTGCAGAAGATAAAATAAAGCCGATAAACATATGAGCTTAAAAAGTTGGAGAAAAAAAAACTTTCCACTCCAACCCCAACCCAAAAAGAGCGACCATATTAAGTAAACGTCAGTAAATTAGCAAATTTATGGCAAATTATTAGAGATATTTTTAAAAGAGAGTCAAGTCTTAATGGAATGAATGAAAAGTGCCTAGAGCAGCGATACTTCTTACCCTTGCAGAACCTATTGTTATACAGCGATACTTCTTACACTTATTGTTATACTTTCTCTGCGATTTTCTTATACTATAGTATCATCACTTGCCATATTGACTCTACCATTATAATATCAAATTCAATTGTTTGTAAATTATATTTGCCATAAATAGACAGCAGCTGCTGCCCAGGCACTTAAGCAGACAAGTATTTAGTATACGCAAAATTATGTTTTGGTATAAATTATGAACCGAATCATTGCTTAAGGCACTGCCAAACAGACTTTACTAATAAACCTATAAAGCACACAAGCACACACACACACACAGAGTCAATTGGCAGGCGAAGCTGTGCCAAAACTGTTTGCTATGGACATTGACAAATATCCAAAGCGTCAGCCCCTTTTGCCCAGCTTGGGTGGCTGCAAACAGCAGATTGGCTGTATTTTGTGTTAAATCAGCAACAATTGTTGCCCAAGCCCCAAATTGAGAAGCTGCAGCTATCACTTTGGGGTTTCCACATTGCAATTGAAGTTGAAGTTTGAGTTTGGGCTCGAGTTGCTTTGCTTACTTGGGGCTTGGCTTTGGCTACAGCTTTGGCTTCAGCTTTGGCTTCAGCTTTGGCTTCAGCTTTGGCCAGCAGCCAGGCAAAGAGGAAATTAAAATTTATATAGTATAGAAAACGCGGTAGCAGCAGCTGCTGATGCTGCTGTTGCTGCAGCCAGGCTCACTGAGGCATTTTGCTATTTAGCATGTTTCTTAGCCAGCTCGAAATCTTGGTGGCTGGTTTCTGTTGCCAAAGCGGAAAGCGTGGCTGCCATTAAGCTGCCAATCGACCATTTGTCAGCTTCGATTGCGGCAATAGAATCGCATGGCAAAATAGAAATGAGCAAAAAGAGAGAAAAAAGGTTTCTGCTGCTGTTGCCAAGTTGTTGCCAATGGCTTTGAATTGGGTTAAGTGATTTGGCGTTCAATCAATGCCCCACGCCCCAATGGGCGTGCATAATTATGGACTGTGCCGGGGCTCTATTTGTTCATGCTTGGCATATTACACATACGCCATGTGGTCGTCCGAATCGCATTGCTAATAAACAGTTGTTTGCCTCGTTTCCATTATGCCATTCATTATCTTTGGGGCGATCAGCGAATGGATTTCAGCACTGGGAATTGTTCTGATAGCAGCCTCTCAGTCCGTTGCGCGCCCGTTTGCGCCTGCCATTTAAATCAATTATGCGTTTTTGGCCTAAAACATGCAATTAAGTGCGTTGCAGCATGCATAGCCAATGAGCCAGCGAAATGTTTGCCTCGAAATTTAATCAACTGAACAAATGATTTGAAAGCTTTGAAGCATTTTAAGTTGATTTTAAAGCCGATGTTGTGAGAAATGTGTTTAATTTGTTGTGCATTTCCGGCTAAAAACAATATATTTAACAAGCTCTATTCATTATCATTAATTTCTCTCAGCGCCTTCCATTCAGCGACGCGAGTTTGCAGGGTGATCAAACGCTCATTCAACTCGGCTGTCATATTGGCTATTTCTTCCGACCTGGTTGGCTTCTTTGGCATTACGTATATTGGTTTGATTAGGTTCAGCTTCCTTCTGGTTGACGGCCGTTCAATTTTGATCGTGCGCGGCGTCAACGTCGTCAGCTTGTTTCTTTGCGGAATTTTCAACATGTTTGCAGCCGTATAAAATGATGTAGTCCAAAATAATAAAAAAAAAAATTGTACAACTGTCGCTAGTCTAATGGAATTTTAATTCAGGCTGAGATTTTAGTAGAACAGGCTACTCAATACAATGTGGAAGTGACATCTCTCTCTCAAACAGTTTACAATGAAAATATGCTAATAAACGACAGGCCTGCTTAGCTAATTCGAATGGGACAAATTATCAGGTCTTTCGTTGCCTATTATCTGTCAGAGTTTCTAGGTCTACTTTCTGCTGCCTTCTGCTGACCATTTCATTGGAATGGCAATTCGTGTGCTTTGCATTTGCATTGCCCTTTGGCCCGGCCAAGGACTCGGGTCTTTGTAATTCGCTCATGTGCAATGCTTTAAATACCACAAATGGAATTTTTAATTGTCTGCTAAGCAAACCAACTCACACAGCTCAGTTTACGTGACCGGCTCTGTCGACATATTTATAATTTCTTTAATGTGGCACACAGGCAGCAAAATGGAGGGAAAAAAGAGCAGCAAGCGACCGCCTCGTAGTCTGTAGTCTCAGTCGGCCCAGTGACAACCCGTTACAAAAGCTTTCACTGCTTAGCGCACTTGAGTTACTTTATTATGTAAGCGCCAGATCCCAGGACAGCTCTCTCCCTCTCTCTCTCTCTCTCTCTCTCTCTCTCTCTCTCCCTGGCAGGGCTCAACCCACTTGGCATAAAAAGGTGAACTTCAGTGTCATTTGTTTGCAGCCGCCGTCGTTCGAGTTGTCGGTTTGCAACTGAACTCTGCTCTTTCTGCCTCTCGTGCAGCTCCTGTGGGGACAACTTAAGTTATCTTTATGCTTCAAAAGGCCTACGCCGAGTCGGACGACTGACGACGACTGTCTGGCATACAGTCAGACAAGCTGTTGAACACAGCCCCAGCCATGGTTGGAATTGCTCTGCTGTGCTGTGGACTGCCTTCGCCTCCATCCCTGCCATCCCTACTGCCTCCCATTCCCTTCCTTTGGCCCGTCCCGCTGGGGTCTGAAGTCTCCCGCCTTTTTCATATTTCAATTGAAATGCGCAGCAGCACAATTAAAAATCAAGCCAAGTGATGCGTGCCAGTGCCATGGCAAGTGTTTGCCGAGTGTTTGTTGTTTAAAATGAAGCGCCATAAATGGACAAGTTGTTGGGCCTCTACCGAGTGTGCCTTGAGGCAGCACATGGCCCAGTCAACAGTCAACAGTGAACAGTGAACAGTCAACAGTACTGTGTGTCCTGCTTCGTTGTGCTCTTGTCTCTTGTCGCCTGAGGGCAGACTTTTGTTGGTTTTTATGTGTCCTACTCGTTACTGTTCTTTAAGCATTTGCTTAGCTGGGCAATATTTTTGGCTTTTGTCATCAGTGTGTTTTGTTTGCCCGGCCACGCCTATGGTTTTATGATTTCTCTGCTTCTTTTGTTTTTTTTTTTGTTGCGGTTGGGAAGTGCATAATTTATTATTCACAGAGCTGTTGATTTGCACAATGGGAAGAAATATTATATAGAGCGGACAATTAGCAAAAATATGCCAAGGGATATGTACATAAATAATGCCAAACAGTGTGTGATAATTTAATTAAATATTTATTAAATAAAATGGCAGAGATGCGCAGCAGAATGAAGACTAAAAATATATTTAGGAAATTGATCACATTTGTACAGAAAATTAAAGAAATCCGGTTTCAACTTTATGCTGAAGTTGGAAAAAATAAATAGATCAGACTAGAGACAGTCCCATTGTTGCGTGTCAGATTTTCATTGGATTTTGGCCAGAAACTAAATTAAATATGCCTATGCCTGTTCTAGACAATCTTCTTCGCCTCTAGCCTGACAGTTACAGAGCCTTGTCATTGGCACACAACGTGGCGTATGCTCAACATGGCAGTAAATGAAAATGAATGAATGCGAATGTGAATGTGAATGCGAATGCGACATGTTTTTACTACTCTTCATGCTTTCTGCTCGAAACTATGCTCAGCGAACGGAGAGGGAAAAAAAATAACACAATCGAATTTTTGCCAGATGAATTTTGTAGATGCCAACTCTTTTTGCCGAGTCCACTCGGTCGTCCTCAGTCTCTTTGGCAAAATCAGTGAGGCGTGTTTTTGACATTTAACAAGCTATGCGGCCAGTTGGCTCGAGCCAGAGCGATGCTTGTGCAAATGCTTTTAATTAAAAAATATTTGCAGCCAAACTTTGCATAATTTCGACTCAATAGTTTTTAGGTAGGCAGGCAGGCAAGCAGCTGTTCGGAGTGTGAGAGAGGGAGAGAGAGGGAGAGATGGTAGTGGAATAAAGAGAATAGAGGGCAGCTTAGTAGCCAGGCACTTAGGCACAGAGCACTGAGCGAAGCGGCTGGACACAATGTGCGATGGGAGATGAGTGCGACGACATGTGACAACTCATCAGGCTAGGCACCATTGGGAACTGGAACTGGATTTGCTTTGCACCAACTGCGTGTCTCTGTGTGAATTAGTGTCCAGCTGGACGAGTGTCCTTCCTGTGCAGGTGTCGCTGCTATTGTCATATTTTCTACTGTCCACAGCCATTCGTCCGTGTGCGTGTGTGTGTGTGTGTGTGTGTGTGTGTGTGTTTGTGTGTGCTAATGGCTTTGGAAAATCAAAAGCGAGATTAGTCAATGGTGCCGCAATTGAGTGGCAGGACAGCAGAGACCAGAGCAGACCAAAGCTGGACAACAGCGGGCCCAAAAGCCAGAACACAGACAGCACAGCTGCAATTGAACGCATTGTTGTTGATGCTGTTCTGTTCGTGTTGTTGTTGTTGTTGTTGTTGTTGTTGCTGCTGTTGCTGTTGCTGTTGTTTTCGTTGTGAGACTGATTTTAAATTTGATGAAAATTCCAGCAACATGGCGTATGCGTAATATAATTTGGCAGCAGGCAAAAATCCGAGTTTAAGCTCAGCCAACAAAATAAAACTAGAAAAGAAATAAAAACTAACAACTGCTGCACAATTGCAGCACACTGTGTGGGCGTGTGGGCGTAGTTGGCTAGTTGGCTGTGGGGGCAACACACATATTTTTGATGCTGAAAAATATTTGCAAATAAATTGCCAAAGCCGAAAAGAGACAGAGCGAGAGAGAGAGAGAGAGAGAGAGAGTGGTAGAGAGGGGGGAGGGAGAGTGCGATAGAGCAGATCTAGAAGCCAGCACCGAAAAATGGCTAACAAACGTAGTTGGCCCGGCTGCCAGTGACGTAAATCTATTTCAGTTGAGGGATTTTTACATCAAACATGCCGGACAGTTTTGCATTGCAGCAGTTGCAGCAGCAGCAGCAGCAGCAGCGGTAGCAGCAGCGGCAGCGGCAACAGCAGTTGCAGCCGTTGCATGCTGTGGGTGTGCCCGTTCACAGTGCGTATGAGTAATCTTCTGTTTGAGCTGCCAACGGGGAGTTAGCAAATTTTTGTTGCCTTTTTTGTGTTTTTGATTAAAAATCGCAACTGTAAATTTATTTCATTTAATTTCTCACTGGCTGTGCTTTTGGGTTTATATATTTGTTTTTTCTTATGGCCAACATGCCAACGTATTTGAATTTTAATTTGCTTTGGCAATAGATTGCCTCAAAAACAACAAAATCTAAAAAAAAAAGAAAAACAAGAAAGTCTTTCACAACGGGGCTGCCCAGCTTTGTTTTGGGCATATCGGGCGCGGCACGCTCGTATATCAAATTCAATTGTATTTGTTGTTATTTTTGTTGCATTTGTTGCTGCCGCTGCTGCTGCTGCTGCATTTGAGTTACAGCGGTTAGTTGTAGCTGCTATTTTTGGTGAAGTGAACGACGGGCTTTTATTTAGTTATGCGGCGTTTGTCAGACAAAAAATCCAATAACGGGCATACAACTAAATGCGTCTGGGAATCGAATGGCCCTAACCAAAAGCACTTTCAACGATGAGGTGGTTAAGCTTTGTTGCTAGTACCGTTTACAAAAAGTTATTAAATCATATGAAATATATATGGACAACTGAACTTTAAGCGTTTATGTTGATTCAAGTCTCTGTACAGAAATAAAAATTGATGTAAAAAATCTGGAGCTAAGCTATTGACAGTGATTTAAGCGCTGCAGTTGAGGTGCATGACAACCTATGGCAGTTCTCTTTATAGAAGTCTTTGAATTCCATATGAATTATTAATTAACATTAAGAATTAGGCAAGGGTTCAGCTAGAAAACCAATCAAAAACTCATCAAATTGCACAAGAGCTAACTTTGCATATACTTTACGGCAATAGTGGAATATTTTCTTTCATATGGTAGCTGACCCTAAGTTCTCTGTATACTTAACAACTTGCTGTGAAACCGTGTCTCAGTATTTATGCATTATTTAATTATTAATGCCAATAAACTGGCTCGGCCCTCGAGTGTGTTGCCCCTTTTGCTGCGGCAGGCACTTGCAAATAGGGGAAAATTGCCACACACACACACACAGAGACAGCAGTTGGACATCAAATTGAGCATTTGGTTAGCGCGTTTGTAGCGCCATTCATTTCAGTCGCAGGCCTCGTGTCGCCTCGCTGATTTGCATGTGAGCCAAAGGAGCATTCCACACACACACACACACACACATGTATATATATGTATATATATAGAGAGCGAGCGAGAGGCGTAACCTCAAAGTCGTCTGGCAGTCGTCGATGTTGTTGTCGCTGTCGTGTTATGTGTGACATTTGTTTGTTTAGACGGCACTCCTGGCGACAAATATAAATGTTAGTTACGCTTTGAGAGTTTTGCCTTGCCAAATTGCCTGTCAAGTCTCTCTCACTCACTCACCCAATCGCTCTCTCTCTCTCTCTTTCTCTCTCTTTTTCGACTGGCAAACTGCTGGCTGGTTATAAATATCGCAGGCCGCTTCGGGCCGCTTTAGAGCGTTTGCTGCATGCAATTTGTCTGCCACATGAATTTCAGCAGCGGAATGGTCGCATTTTTGCCAGTCATTTTTGCACTTCATTTGGCGCTTTGCAGTGTCGTCCGGCGATTCATTGACTGACGTCATGCCTCAAACTGTGGCAACTGCCAACTGGCAAGTGGCAAGTGGCAAGTGGCAGCTGCTGGCTGGCAGCTTTAACTGCTTAACGCTTACGGCTCTAATCGAATTGCCCAGCCCGTCCAGACCCCCATGTGACTCAATGCCAAATAGTTGGCAATTTTTCTCTTGTCTTTTGTCTTTTGCCTCATTCACGCACACACACACATACACACAGGGAGCCGCCGCCGCCCACACAGACACCGCTGAGGGGTGAAAATTGCGTGTCTGGCCATAAAATTGGCAGCAGCGCCCAAGTCCAGGCCCAAGTCCGAGGCCCATTGCCCAGTCTCCTGAGCCGAGCCCAAGGACAGACCTATGTCCATTTAAGGTTCTGGTCCCGATGTTCGGCTTGCTTGTTTTGCGGGCATCCTTTGGGCATTGGCACTGATTTCTTCGCATTTATTTTGTACATTGGTTTAGTTGTATTTTTATCGTGTTCTTCCCCGCTCGTTCTCGTTCTTTTTTGCCTGCCCGCCTGCCCCTTTGTGGTTTAGTAAAACTAATTTATTTTAAGTAAGTTTGAGTTGGAAAAAAGCAAAAAAAAAACATTTCAAACCGAAAAATGTCGGCCATGTGACCCAAATTCGTGCATTCACAGACGGCAGCTGCGGTGGTTGTTGCACTCTCTTCTTCTATTTTCTTTCTGTTGTTGTTATTGTTGTTGTTGTTGCTGCTGCCTCTTGCCACAATCGCATACAATTTGCTCATTTCAACCGCACCAACACACACACAAAGCGTTTGACTGGCCAGCGGGAGTGCATGCGTGTGTGTGTGTGTGTGTGTGTGTATGTGTGTACTAGGGGTAAATGGGTGTGGGTGTGAGTGGGGCCGGCTCGGCACTCACATAAATAGTAATTTGCCTAGTGCGTTCTGTGGCCCAGGTAGGCGTGCACCGTTTTAGCTAAATTGCCGCCGTCCGGGGCACAAAAAGCAAAGCCGCTTAAGTCGCACCCAACTGAAAGAGTCAGAGACGGCATGGCGGCAACGGGGCTGCGGGTGTTGTGATGGCGCAAAGAGTCGACTGCAAAATGTACAAAATCGAAAATGTAATGAAAACCGCAGTCGCCTACAACCGCCAGACCTGGTCAAGTCCATGTTGTTGAATTGAAAAACAGACGCTGCACCATGGATCAAATTAACAAATTGTGAAAGTCGCTAAGCAGTCCAGCTAACAATATGTAACTAGAAGTCCAGATAGTAATGTATAGCTAGAAATAAAGCTCAGATTATATAGCTATAAGTAAATTTTGAGAGTTGACTTTGAAACAACTTGAACAGCTTTCATTTTGCTTTCAACAGCAGTTGACAGAGTGCGTAATTGAAGCTTGATTTATAAGGAGAATACATCTCAGTTTTGGATATAAATCGTAGAGAGTTTATAACAGGAGAGAGAGAGATTCAACTTATTTTGTGTGATCTCTGCAGATTATAGTTTATGTATCACATTTGTTGCTGAACTTTAAGTTTGGCTTGAATTTATAGTCTACTTTGTTTAAGCTGAAGATGGCTGTACTTCAACCAAAATAAAGTTCGATTTTTAAATCAGTAATTAGTCTTGGAGATTATGGCTAGAGAATGTCTTAAAGGTCTCGCCTCACATTTTTTGCCAAATTTAGGTCAATTGATACCAGTCTATAGATATCAAATGACTCTAGTTTAAAATGCTATATTTTTCGATCTAATTGATCACAGTTCTACCTAAAAGAAGCATTGATCATATTTACAGATCATTGATTATTGATTAAGATACCTTTGGCAATCGAAACTGACTCCAAGTCGATTCTCTTTTTTTTGCATTTCTTTGACAATATTCTCATTAGCATATCATCATACACATTATTCAGTTACTTTTAGCTTCCGTTGCTCCACTGTTCATCTGCTCATTCGTTGATTTGAAAAATGCTTGAACAGCCAGCACAGAGTTTTGACAGGTTGACCACGCAGTAAAAACCATAGGCGCGCGTGAGTCCAAGCGGCCACAATTGGTTCGTAGTGCCAAAAATTTGCGCAAATTAATGCCAGCCAGAAAATTGATAGTAAAATGTTTTATCTCCCGTATACACTTTTTTTCTGCCCCTCCTTACCTATCCTTACCTCCCTTCACTCTCCCTCTCCCTAGGCTTTGCATACTTTTGGCGAGTAATAAAGTTGTCCGCTCTAACCACAAATGGAATTTTAGCGCTTGTGGTCGATTTGTGTGAGTATTTAAGTGTGTGTCGGTGTGTGTTCCTGTGTGTGTGTGTGTGTGTGTGTGTGTGTCTGTGTGTTTGTGTAAGTGTGTGCGTGCTCAAATTGCACTCGTTTCATAGCATCATTACATATTCAAAAAGGCAACGCACGTAGCGCATTTTTATGAAATTTTACTCGCTTCTAATGTAATCGTTATGCGAAGCGTTTTTGGCTGCTGCAGGCAGCTTGTAGCTCTGGGCTGCTTCACTCGAGCTGCGATGCTCTGCTGTCATTTAAGAACACATAAAGTAAATGTCCTGCGTTTAAGCGTACACCCAGACACACTAACGAGTGTTGACAGAGTGGTTTGGGGGCGAGGGTGCAGCAGTGACATTTACGCACAATCAAGCGGTTCGGCGGGGCAGAAGGCAAGAGACACGTTAAGTTCGCTAATCGCTGTTAAGTTGCTTAACAGCAGTGCTGTTAGTTAACAGTGCCTGTGTAGGGTGGCTCAAAACTGTTATACTGAAGCATAAGGGTTGGGTAATGGAATATGTAGCTTACAGGATTGTGAGCTTACAAAATGCAAAGCTTGTATAACAGTTGCGTAACCGTCAGGTATTAGAGCTTTAAGCTTTTTCTACTAGTTTGGTTTGTGATAGCTGATAGCTGCAGTAGAAGCCCACGATGAAGCTTTTCGGGCAGTCCGAAGAAATATTTTGGGCATTTATATTTGTGCAGCAGATGAAAGTGCTGGAAGTTGTTGCTTGTTGGTCTATGTACTGTGAAAGCTTTTCGGAGTGAATGTCCTTGCTGGTAAGCTTTTACAGCTCAAAGCTTTATCAATCATAAGCTTAACCGAAGTTATATTAAGTGACTCCAGATGTCTCTTTGTAATGTGTCGCAGTCTCCAGTCTAGAAGTTTTCAAGGCCTCTCCTTATGAAAAACAATGAGTAAGTTTCTAATACGCGTGTCTTTGTTGCTGTTGCTTTTGTTTGTTTCTATGAGTTATAAATTTTCCACTTAATCAGCACAAAGTTCTTAACAATGTTGTTCAAGATTCAATTGTAAAAATCAAGAATGGCAAATGCGACAAGAACTACGCAACTGCCAAGTAGTTTTGTCGAAAATTTCATAAAATTCTTTGCTTACAAATCAAATAAGCAATAAATTAAATTAAGCGTATACAAGTTAACACCCTTTGAGCCGGAATGCTTTTGCTAGCTTAGTTCGAGACCCACTTATGCTACACACACGCACACACACACACACGCACACACACACCCGTACTCCCACACACAGTCCTTGACACACGTGCCACTGTACTCGCTCCCTGAGCCGTCGTCTTGTTCGTTTTTCTTCTGCTTTGGCAGCAACAATAAATAAATAAATATAAAATCCTTACTAATTGAGTGCGATTTTCGAGCATCAATTTCATAAAGCATACAGCAACAGCAACAACAAAAAAAAGCGAGCTCAAAAAGCAATGGCAAAATAGAATATGATGAAGTTTATTTTATATATATACATTTTTTGTTGTGTGCCGGGGCATAAAGGCAGTTGGAAAACATGAAATAAATATTAAAAATAAAAAAAGAGAAATCGACAAAAAAAGTTGATGGGGCCACACAAATACGACACAAAAAAAAAAGGAAAAAAGGGACGCAGCACACTAAAAAGCTGCTGTTGCCAATCATATAGACATCTTCCTTTTTTCCTTTTTTTTTTCTCTTTTGTTGTTGTTGTTGTTGTGTTTGTCAGCCCCGAACTCAACCAACAACAAGGATAATGGCACTACAACAAGCACACTTATGACAGCCCCAAACCCACTTTCATCTCTACGGTTGTCATTACCGTTTCATGTCTAAATCGAAGGGTATATAGAGAGACAAACTGACTTGGCAATGAATGACATATAAATGATATGTTTAGTAGAGTCTTTTAGATATCTGTAGATAGTTTACAGGTTGAACAGATGAAACATCTTTGCTTTAAAAGATTATCCAGAGGTCAGTTTATATCAATCGCATGAATACGTTGATATATATCATTAACAAGAAGTATAACTCTAGTGAAGTTCCTTCATAGGAACTTCTTGTTACACAGTCTAAGACCATATCAGATTTACAACAAACAGAGTATGTCGTAGTCATTCACTACTTAGCAAAATCAATTTTGTTTTGTGTATTTTTTGGTTTGTTTCTCTTCATTTTTATCTTGTTTTTTTTTTTTGCATGTTTTTCTCGGTCTTCTTAGCTACCTCCATGCATTTTTGCAGCTGCTCTGTGCAAAACTCAATAACAAATTATAACGTAGTATAGCCATGGCAAACTGTTGCGTTGCTTAGCAATCGCACCAAGCCCAAACCCGCGGCTCAACAAATTTGCCAATCTGCCCACGCCAGCAGCAGCAGCAGCAGCAGTAGCAACAGCAGCTGTAGCTGGAGCAGGAGCTGAGTAGAATCAGTCAATCCTCCCCTTTCACTCTGCCCAGTCGAACTTTTTCCAAACTATGCTGCCAGCAACAAAGTTGCCAAGGGTGATGATGCTGGCTGCTACCTCTGTCGGTTGGTTGGTTGGCTGGCTGCCGCACGATTTGTATGCCCTAACATGGAGTATTATCAGATTTGTTATGGAATGTGTTACAGAGGAAGATGTTCAGATATAGATATGATTCTGTCTTTGATTCTTTAGCAACTGCAAGTATATTCAGAATCACTATTAAACGAATCGAACTTACATATCATATACGTATGCACATAGAAGGCATCTGATAACAACTTATAATATGTTGCTTCTGTTATGTGTTATAGGTATATTCTTGTTTATAAACTTTTCGTTTAGCTCATTTATATCTCATTTAACTATTATTTCTAGTGCATTTAATATTCGTCGTGCTGAAATTCTTTCTCTGAGTTTTTTTTTTTTTTTGTACTTTTGATATTTTTGCTCTTGAGCTGAGTTGTTGACGAGGTCGTTTTGTGTTGATTGCCCGCACCCCGAACTTTGGTTTGAGTTTGTTCTCTTGTTCTGCGAACGAGAATATGAAGTGCTTCATAATTTTTTACCTTTATTTACCTTGTTTTTTAGTTGTTTGCCTCAGTGTTCAGCATGTTTTGCACTCTCGTTGCTTTTGTTCCTGTTGTTGTTGTTTTTATCAACTGATAAAGTTGAGTTTTTAATTATGTGGCATAGATGGCTTGCCGCCGTCCAATTATGTTGATATCATAAATACCAATTTCTAACAGGAAGCCATCAAAATATGTTTTTTCTTCTACTTCTTTCAATTAATAACTATAATCGGTGCATTGTGCATTTATGTTAAGTGAAATTCTTTATGGATTTGTGGATGTATGGAAAAATAAATTTAATTTCGATTAGGGCTTTAGTTTCCATAGTCTAATGTAATACAAAATGAAAATTGAATACTTCAAATGATTTTTCGACTAATGATACCCCTACCAAATCTATATCTGTCCCTTGCATGAAACATGGCTGGGATTTGTATGTGGCTTGAACTTGTTTGTCTTTGATGTGCAACAAGGACTTTCAAAAACCAAATCCACAGGCCAATAAATCTGTGAGTCATTGAGCCGTAAAGCTGCGTCGCTCCCGCATGATATACTCGCTCTCTTGCTCGCATTTGGCTTTTCTCGGGTTATTTGGTTGCCGTCAGCCGATTGGCGATTGCCTGATGAATTTATGAGAGTTTCTGACTCGCATTAAGTACATGGCGAGGGAGATGTGGCGGATGAAAATGCAAAATGCCAATACAAATTGGCAGGCATTGGCTTTAACTATGCATTCCGTTAAATACCTGAGCGAGCTGAAACGACCCGTAAATCTCAAGCTTGAACTATAGCCCTTGACGTATGCAGCATTCTTTTTTTTATGGTACTTTGCCAGCTGATGCAGTTGTGCGTAAAATATGAAAGAAATATTTGATTTGTTTATTGCACAAGTGGCAGCAACGGCAACGGCAACAGCAACGTTTAGGAATTGCTTTGATTCATGAATGCAACTCTCTTCTCTCTTCTATTTCTATTTTTTTTGTCGGATTTTTCAAATCAATAAGGCAAACCGTGCGCAATTTGGCGTGTAATTTAGCGTGTAACGATGATGGTCCAGAGCTCAACGGCTGGAGTCATAAGAGCCAAGTTACGTGCTGCTTGGCTCAAGTATTGTTGCCGCTAGTGCTGCCAGCATTTGAGATGCCGAAAAACGAGTTACCACAAATGAAATGACAGTTCTTAAAATACAAATATAGAATAATATAATAATATAATATTATTTTAATTTTAATCTACTTATATTTAATGAAATATTTGTTATTTATCTAACTTTAAGCAATAAAGCAACAAATTTAAAAAGATTTATTTTTCGTAATTCATAATTCCATTATAAATTTATTGATCATTTTCATCTATAAATATTTTTCATAGCACTTATTCATATAAATAGCTGAGAGATAAATCACGAGAATTCCAGGAATTTGGCTCTAAGTCTACAGTGTTTACATTGCCCAATTCATGTGAATTGCTGAATATTCAAGCAAATTTAAAAAGAATTAGAGATGGAATAGAAATTAGGCAGCTTGAGCTTGGCCAAGTCTGCCAAGATCAAAAAGCAGTTCTACCTAAGTACGTTACCAATTTCTCTCATAGCTGAAAGCTAGAGCAAGTTATAGTCAACACTGTTGGAGCAGCTGTTGGCTACCCGTTTGTCCGTCTGTCGGATTGCCAGCTTCGTTGTTATGGCTCAAACATTTATTAGTTAGACTTGCCTTTGGCATAATGCATTTATGCTTCATTGATGCGCGTTTTGTTGCCAACATGTTTTATATATTTCTCTTGCCGTTTCTTTGCATTTCGCATTTCGCATTTTGCATTTGATTTTATTTTTTTTTTTTAGTTACTTGACTCGCTCGGCGAACTTAAATTGTCAATTTATGGGCATCGCCGGTTGCTTTGGCAAAAGTATTTCATAGTAATTCTATGCTCGACTGGCTCTTGCCAACTTTTTAGCTGAGCACAAAATTTTAATAAAGTTAACAACTTTATTGAAATTATAAAAAAAAAAGTTCTCTCTCTCTCTCTCTCTCTCTCTCTCTCTCTCTCTCTTACTCTGCTCTTTGCCACGTTTCTATTCCTTTAATTTTTGTTTTCTTTTTTTTTGCGTATTTTTTCGCTCTGATTCTGGGCAACTTTTCGTTTTCGTTTGCGAGCTTCTTTTGCGCTTTTAGGTTGTCTACGCGCTTGGCTTGTATTTTTATTGCCTCGCTTTCAGTTCGGTTCTGTGAAACCCAACCAACTTGCCCCGTTGCAGCGTTTTGCACATTTGATGAGAAAATTCCTTAGCTAATTATGTCTGGTTGGGTGTGCCCACACACACACACACACACACACACATACACATATATATACTCTACATACAACTCAACAGAGAGATTCAAATAGAGTCACAAGTTTTGCTTCATATTTGGCCGCTTGCCTCTCAATAAAATAGCAATTTGTAAAATTTCAAACATTTTTGCGGCTTGTTGCCCTTTGTGTCTGTAGCTGTGTATGTGTGTGTCTGTGTGTGTGTGTGCGTGTGTGTGTGTGTGTGTGTGTGTGTGGTTTAGAGTGGCACGCATGTTGACTGGTGCTACAAAGTTTTTAAGTTGCCTTGTTCAATCGTCGAGTGCCGTAGTTGGTTGAAGAACATTTGCAAGAATTTTTGTACAGCCAACTGAAGTGCGGCGTGTGTAAATACCCATTTAGTTGCCTTTCAGAGCTCTACAATATAGAAAACTTTTATTGTGTTTCGCATATTTAACAATAAAATTTATTTTATTATAGAATACAGCTTTCTATTTTTATTTAGATCAGCCTTTGACAGGCCAAAGAATGGCGTAATTAAAGCCAGAGGACGTCAGCGATTTACATTTATTGAGTAGCACGGCTGAAATGTGCCACAAAAATTTAAATTCGATCAATCAGAGTTGGCAGTTGAAGCAGCCAGAGTGAGAGTGTGTAAAAAGCTACGTCAAAGTCAGAGGATTCGCTGCCTGACTGCCTGACTGGCTGAGTGGCTGCTGGTGCTGCGGCTGCGGCTGCGGCTGGCAGTGGCTGCCAAGTAACATTTGAGAAAATTGATTTGATTTGATTTTAGATTTGCCACTCGCCCTATATACTGAGAGTACAAATACATGGTATATACATAAGTAATACGCATTTTCAATCAAATGCACATGGGGACGACGCAGGGTGCAGGGCGTTGCTCTGGCCTGGGACTTCAAGTTCTCACTTGGCTTTGCTCAAAATAAATTGCTGCATATTTCTGTGCGCCGCTGCTCTGCGGGCCAAATGAGTGAAAAAAAACGAGTCCTAGCCAAGGAATTGTAAATAAATTGATTTAATTTACAAGTATTTTTGAGAATTGTTTGTCTGTTTGCCATTTGCGTCAAAAGAAATTAAAGGGATGATAATTTCACAGTGTCGGGTTGAAAGGACTTTGGACTTTGATGGACTTTGTCTGTGCAAGGCGCGTATGTGTAATGCTGCTCAGTGCAATGCATGCTTAAATAAATTTAATTAATTTACAGTCATCTGACACAGAGTCTCTATATCTCTCTTTCTCTTTCTTTGCTTGTCTCTGCTTGTTTTGGCCTGGCTATCTTTTATTTTGCATAACTCAACAACAAATTCAAATTCATTTAAATAATTTTTCGAACAGCTTTTCATACGTGTGTCTCCGGGTTTTGCCATCTGCTGATATTTGTCTGAGGTAAACTATGCAAATTTGCATTTCTTATGCAAATGTTTGCCTTTTAAAGGCAGCTCAGCCAGCTAGCGTTGACAAATGCTGAATGCTGCGAGACTCGAGAAGGTGTGCCCAAGGATTTGCTGAAGCTCTTGTGGTTGGCTTTGGATAAGCCGAAGATTTCGACTCAAAATAAATATTTCTTTTTAACTTAAATTATTGTTTTTACGTTTAGAAGATATAAGAATATTTTCTATATGTTTATATATATATTTCTTTTACATTTAATTGACTTCTTCAACCTCTTTGAGTTGCTCTGCTGGAATTCACAGGAATATTGCGCTCATAAAGTAAATTTTCTGCTACAAATCTGTGCGTATATTATTTTGTTTTTTTTTTTTTTTTTTATTTAATTTTGCTTGTGCTGTGGCCAGTGAGGAATGAAAGTTGAAGCCCCCTTTCCGAGTGCTGTGCTCTAAGCCTTTTCATTCTATACAAACGCCTTGCAATTTCTAGCTCTTGCCACAGCCATCGTTCTGCAGCTCGGTTGGCGTCTGCCACGCTGCCTCTGTTGCTTTTTGCATGACATTTAATCAAGTTGACGACTGCATTTGATGCCACAAATATTTCAAAATGACGCAAGACAGGCAGGCACAGCGCTCTAGCTGGCTGGCTGGCTGGTTGTATGTGTGTGTTTGTGTGTTGAAAAGTTGCATATTAAACGCAGACAGGAGCAGCAGCCGCCCAAAGACTTGGTGGGTGGCAGCATTTGCACAGTTAATGCAATTTTCTGGTGCCACCCGCCTGCTGCGCGATAATTCAAGCGGAAACGGAAGTGCCAGCGTCAAAGCCACAGTGCGTTGAAGCCCAGCAAAATGGAAACTATTAAACGCACTGCCAAAAACCTTCCGACCTGCCTGCACCACATTTTCTTTACCCACTGTCTTCGCTTGCAGTTGTTGTTACTGTAGTTTTTTTTTTTTTGTAATTGTAACTTTTGACAAGATGCATCAAATAAGTCGCAGGTTTTATTCAAATGCTCAAAGAGACTGAGGAGCAGAGGAGCAGCTGCTGCTGCCGCTGCTGCTGCATTTAATGACAGCCATTCTGGCATGCCGCCTGGCAAGTTATTTCATATAATAAACTCGCAGAGCGTGTGTTGCAAACGGGGTTCACAGAAAAAAAAGAGAAAATAAAAAACTGAAAGATAAGTTAATGAAAACCGCAAATTGTTTGAGTTGCTGCTGCTGCCGCCCATGCTCATCAAGGTCTTGCGAGGCGGGCAAATTAAAAAATACCATAGCTCAGGTGGTAACAACAGCAACAACAGCAACAACAACAACAACAAGAATAACATCGGCAACAAACATTGCGGCTCTGGCCTGTTATTAATATTTATCTTTGGTTATTTTAGGTATTTTTTAATAACAAAAGCCAAGTGAAATGTTTTGTGGTGCAGTTGCCGCAGCATTAACTTTGCAACCAAATGCTGCCGACTGCCTGCCGCCTTCAACATCATGATGGAGGCCTGCGGTTCTTGGTCTTAAATTGTGCCCGGCCAGAAGTTGGAGCTGGCCGTCGGGCGTGCGCTGCAGCTGCTAAACTTGATGGCCAAATATTTGCCTAGTGCAGGTGCATTGTGCAAAGTTTTCCATTGCCAGTCGGCAAACTTACTTTTCTGCGGTTCAACAATTGAAATACTGTGGCTGCCCGGCATGCCAGCAAATTGATGTGAGATTCGAGCTGGCCACTGCACCACTCAGCCCAGCACTGGCATGAGTGATGACCCAACCGACTGGCGCTAGCCCAGGCAGTTGGGTGGGTTAGGGCTTAAGTAATCCAAGAGCCAAAGGCCAGAAGGCATACAGCGTAGATATCTAATCGAGGACAGAATACACTGTAAGCAACGAGAAAATCAACTAAAAGTCTGGCGCAAATAAGCTAAATATATATACATATATATATATGTGTTGCCTGTATTGTATGCTCGACTTGTGAATACCCTAGAAACTCAAAGGACGCTGCCTAAGAGAGCAAATAATTTTCTTTGACTAAAGCAAAAGAGTAAAAAGAAATGCAAAGCTTATAACTTTATTTCCTTAAATGTCTGGTATTTCCAGTGATATTTTCTCTCAGTGTATTTACAACAACTAGCTTAAGTATATGTACAGCAAATGTTATTCCGACAATATGCGAATTAGCTGCACATGAGCACCACTCGACTCACGTTCAACCCACAAACAAAATCTCTAATATACATATGCACTAACAACACACACACACACACACACACACACACACACACACACACACACACACACACACACACACACACACACACACACTCGCACACACTCGCACACACACTCACACACGCACTTGATTTCGCCGCAAAGCAGCCAAGCAGAAAGCTGCTTAACTATTTTGCCAACTCATTTTGCATATTATTTTTAACAAAAGTTGAATCATTTTCAACATATTAACATGATACGAATATGGAATCATCTAACCAACAGCTTCATCTTCTCTCTCTCTCTCTCTCTCTCTGTCCCTCTCTTTCTCTCTCTCTCTTTCTCCACAAGCCCTTTGCCAATCTTTCGCATTTGCCACTTGTGTCTGGTTGAGTTGTCGAACACTCGACAACGAGCTGCTTCAGAGCGTATGTTCAACATTTTTCAGGCAATAATTTGTAAATTTTCTGCAATGCCTCTTGATCTTTAGCATATAAACTTGCAGCTTTCAGCTCGTTGCATAGTTTTACAAATAGTTTGGCTTATGTGTGTGTGTGTGCGTGTGCGTTTGAGTGTGTGTCTGTGTGTGTGGTTGAGTTTTAATGCTAAAATAATTGCTGCAAATAGTTTTGCTAAGCGGTTTAGCACTGGCCCCGAAAACGGCAATTATTTCTGTATAAAACGAAATGTTTTAAAGCAAAAGCAGCAGCAGCAGCAGCAGCAACAGCAGCAGCACTGGATGAGTCCGCTCCGTATCTGACAGACGTCACTTAATTAATTAGCTCTGAACTGTACAATGCGTATAATTGATCAACATTGTTGTTGCTGTTGTTGTTTATGAAACAAAAGTCAAGTACACTTGCGCGTGCCGAGCATTAAAATCGACGAGAAACAGAGCCCAGAGCCTGCCAATAGACTGCAATCAATGCTGCTTATTGTTTTTCAGCACCAGAGCCCAGCCATGGCCGACCATTGGCCATTGTTATTATGGATTATTGCACTGGCTGTCCGATCTCACATTGCGTATACGTAATGTGCTCTGTGCCGCTGCTCAGCATTGCGTATTTTCAATTTGTGCGTCCCAAAAATTCAACGCACAAGATAAACAGCTCGACCAGCAGCAGCAGCAGCAATAGCAGCAGTCGAGTCGAGTCGAGTCGAGTTGAGTTGAATCGAGAGTCCATGGAAATTAAGCCAATGCCAATGGTTGCCACTGCGGTTGCTGCTCGGCTGAGCTGCAGCAACGTTAATTGCAACGCTTTGTGCAGCCGCCTACGACAACCAGCCTCCCCGCCTCCAGTTGCTGTTGCTGTTGCTGTTGCTGTTGCTTGTCGATGCATGCATGCAAAACACGCACAGGGTTATGGCTGTCGAATGGGAGGTGGGCAGGAGCAGGCGCACGAGGTGGGTCGGTTGTGGGACGTGGGTAACAGCATTTTTTCGCACTGCGGTTTTTGTTCTGTGCGGAAAATTTACTGCATGGCACATTAAGCAGGCAAGTGGTGATATGATTGGGTTTATGAGTGTCTGCCGCTTCCTTGCCACGTACCACATAACCCAAAATTAACTACAACTTTTTATTTCGCCTAGCGGCATGCATGTGTGTGTGCATGTGTGTGTGTGCACTGCAGCGTATAATTTACACAAGTTTTTTAATCGGCTATCGAATTAGTTGCCAATTCAATGAGCTAAGCCAAAGTGAATTATTGATAATTTGAGAGGGCCACGAGTAGTGCGAAGAGGTAGTTAGCTCAAGTAGGTAATGCCAGAGTAATGTTAGCTAAATTTACGTAAATTGAAATTATATCAAGTGAAGGGAAGCAGAGAAGTAAATCTGAAGTATAGCTCAAATTGTTTCTTAGAACTCGTACGGTACAAACCTTGACGAGTTCTAACGGCAATTTTATCATGAATCACTTGATGTACTTCATACTGAGTATCTGGTAGATGAAACTTCATTCAAGGCTATATTTGAAAGTATCTTTTGTCTTATGGCATACAAGCAATGCTTGCTGTACTTTCTCTTACTTCGTCTCATTCCTAGCGACTGCCTAATTCTATGTAGCTCTTCGATTACCTACAATTTTATTTATTACAAGCCGCGGCTGCATTATTATCAAAGTTTGCGCACAAATTTATGTACATTTTATGCAAAGAGAAAAACTTTGCGCGGTCCCCGCCCTCCACTCCCTTTCCCTCACGCGCTCTCTCGCTTGTTGGTTGTCTATCATCGTTACAGGTAAGTGCCAGCTGGCTATTCATTAACAATTTGTAATTAGTGAAACGAGGCTGTTCTCTTATATAAGTTGTTGTTTTCTCTGTTGTTGTTGTTGGAGGTAAGCCTCAGCAGAACTTAAGTCTATGCAAATTAAAAAGCAATTGAAATTTTATGACCCAAAGTCGCGCACAAATTGATGGCCAGAGAGCGGGAGAGACAATTAAAAATTGAATGCCACATGAGACTTAAATAGATGCGTTTACTTTTAGCTCGCACTGTGGCAGTAATTGCCTTTGGCGTTGCCAGTTAACTGGCCCAGACTGACTGACGGCCAATTGGCACGGCACGCGCAGTGGCAGCCGCAGCGAATTAATAAAATATTGAATATGCCACACGTTTGACTTTTATATTTATGGGCAGCAGCTGAAGAACGTGTGTCTAAAGCATCTCTCTTCTGGCCAGCTGTGCGTGCGACTGTGTGTGCGTGCGTGTGTGTGTGGGTGTGTGAGTGAGTGTTTTGGTAAATTAATTACTTCACTTAAATGCTCTACACATGCTCTTTTTGCCCGGCTCTGCGCTTTCATCTTGATTTTGTTTACGCAAAAGGAAAATAAAAAAACATTTTGTGAAAATTGGAAAATTCCTTTTGTTGCCCAATTGTAGCCAAGACGAGAGAGAGAGAGAGAGAGAGAGAGCGAGCATGTGAGTGAGAGAGGCAGAGAGAGAGAGAGAGCAGCATTGCTATTAACTTGTTTTTCAATCTCGAAGCACGCCTCGTTTCCATTTGCTCAGTTGTGTAGTTGTTGTTGTTGTTGTTTTTGGCTTCTTACGTTGGCCCATTGTCTTACAGGTGCTTTTGGCTTACTCTGGCCATTGTTTGTCGGAGCAACAAAATCTACAAAAATAATTGCTACGGCTGGCAGCCATTTGGTGCGCTTTTAAGCTTCACCTAAATGAAATTGTAATGAAATAGAAATGAAAATGAAAATGTATTTCTATGGCTTGATGTTTGTTCCACACAACACAACACAACACAGCATAGCATAGCAGAGCGAGCAGCCTTCTGCTGCTGTCTTACCTGCTCCTTGCTGCTGTTATTGTTGCTGTTGTTGTTGGCCGTAATTGCTTAGGATAAAAGTTGCATTTACTTTTAATTCAATTAGTTGTCCGTGCGCTTCCTTTTGCATTGTTTTCATAGAGTTTTTGGCTTCGCTCAGCTGTTGTAATGCACTTTGCCTAAGCCGACCCCATCCGCAGCAGGGCTCGAGCTGTAGCAAAAACATAAGCGTTGCGCCAATAAAATTCATAGCCTACTTATTCGGGGCGCATGCTTAGTGCCTGTTACGAGTTGGGCTTTTGTTTTATTCTGCCTTGTTTTTTTGTGCCTTTCGTTGCCGTTTGCGGGCACCGCCTATCGCATTGAAAAACTGCTGACCTGGCAGGCAGCCAAAAGAGGCGTTGCAACTTTTACGATGTCAGGCAATGCAACTGGTTGGCCCCTGCTGCCACTGTCCCTATACTGCTCTACAGTGTGTGGTTGGGTTGGCCTAACTGGTTAGGGGTTGCTTAGGGGTTGTTGCTTGGCCCTGGCAATCGTTTAGTGCTGCTGACTAAATTTTATATTTATTTGTAATTATTGTTCTTTAAAGTGCATTTTTTTTTGTTGTTTGCATTAAGAGGCTTAATTGAAAGCCGACTTAATGGCTTTTATTTTGAATTTATGTTGTATAATTTAATTAAATTTATTGTAGTGCTAAGCTGTAGACTTAATTGAAGATGCAGCTTGGCGCAATCGATGCATAGTGCAAGCCTATTACAGCTTGGCTTTAAGAACGGGCTCTCAACATAAGCTTCATATACATGGCTAGCTACGTGCTTACACACACATGCACAGCCACACACACGCGCGGATATAGTCCACATATGCATGAGAGCTGAGCCCATACAAATGCACATCATTAGCAGCGCTATTGTTTTCGCACAACAATATGCTTATTATCTTCAATTTCCGGGCAAAATGCATAACAAATAAAAACAACAACAGACAATGCAGACAGAGAGAGAGAGAGAGTGGGAGAGAGAGAGAAAGACAGGGAGAGAGAGAGTGAGAGATGGCAACAGCTTTGATTTGAATTTAGTGGCTGGCAGTGTCTAACTGTTGAAATGTAAAGTTTGCATTTCTCGCAGTAAGCACCTAACTTTAGATGCTTAATCCTAAGCCGCCTGCCAATTGAAGAGCTATGCAGAGAGCCATAATTGGCCACATACACGCACAAACACACACACACACACACACACACACACACACACACGCACACACACACGCGCACACAGTCTTAGCTGAAAAGCAGGTCTCAGCCACAGAGGCAAACAATAAGCGCGCTAATTGAGGATAATACGTAATGCCGCGCCAGCAACGACATTCAGTATGAAAATTCAAGAGCAAGAAACCAAATACGACTGCTACAATAGAGTCGAAATTTCAATACACTAGAGAGCTAGGTACGCTGTGAGTGAAGAGTGCTGTATGCTAGACTGAGTGATTGGGAAAAGGACATGATTGAGAAAACACATTTCTATATGTGTTGCTATAGTTGGAATTTCTTGCAGCTTCTATTCACTTGTTGTCTTAGCAGGTTGACATAAAGAAGACTTTCAAGAACTCGCATACTGCGAATTACTATTCAAAAACGATTCAATGACTAAAATGATGCGAGTGAGCATATGTAGTCAATTATCTGCTGCGGTTACCAACCTCATGCCATAGTCAAGATAGCTCTGCTCGGCGCATGGATAAGCGCATGTGAATACAGAAAAGCACATACTTATGTATATAAATATGCTATGTGTATATGTATGCATATCGCAAGTGCTATATGATATCCCATGGCGCGGTCGCTGTAGTTTTGCGCCCATCATAATAAGCCAGCTTAATTTGATGCACACAGAATATGACAGAATTCTTTGATGTTTCGACATTTCATAAAAATCTCATTAATTTGTTAAATGACAAAATACAAAAAAAAAAAAAATAAATAAATATATATGTATATTTATATATGAAACAGCTGGAATAAGTGGAATAAGAGGAATCTCTGTGCAAGACTGAAAAAAATGCGCAATGCGTAAAGTAAATAATTTGCGTATGCGTAATGCCGAACGTGGGGCAGCTGCCAGGGGCGTGGCACAAGCTACTTATGCATACAAACACAGCAACACGCACACACACACACACACACACACACACAGACACTTCATAGCAACTGTTTATGAGGCGTGAAAATAAAAAGAAGAAGAAGAAAACCCTTTTGCTGCTGGTTTTTTTTTTCATTTATTTATTTAATTCTTTGAAATATTTTCAACAGAATGAAAGAGCTTTGCTTTCGCTTTGACTTTGAGACAGGCAACATGTGGCACAGCTCACACACAGATAAAGCTCTGCGGAAAGAGTTGACGTAAATTAACCAATGGTTACCATTGGTTTCATGCGAGACGATGGCAAACCCCGTTTACTTATTGATGTGGTTGAATAAGAATTTATTTTGGTCGTTTAATGCCAATGCCAAATGCCAAATGTATTTATATTTCTTGTCTATAATGATGAAATTTATTTGTTTCCTTTTCTTTTATCATTCAAATCTCAATTTTTAGCCTAAATTAAATATTTGTAGCTATTTTTGGAGGCGATTTGTGGCTGAGTATGCCACTTGACTTCAACTCATCTTGAAAACTTGATGCTCAACTCGACATATTCTCCAACTCAAAGTCTCGTGACAGCACTGAGCTACATCAAATTGTTTTATAGCACCTCTGGTACTTAAATTGAAAGCAGTAACCGAGCACAACTAGGCGCACGCAGCTTGCTCAGCGCTTGTTCATTAATATAACGCATAAGGAACGTAGTCAGCTGCCTGTAATATATTTTTGTAGGCCTGAGCTGACGACTTTTGCTGTACATATTTGTTGGATATCATTCTGCTGTTCACATAAATCATAAATGGCAGCTGCCACAGCACCACCAACTACAACAACAACAAGAAACATGGGCTCGTCAACATGCTTCACATGACTTTATTGAAAATTTTACCTGATTTATGGGCCGTCCACAGACTGAAACTTAATCATATGGCAAAACGAGGCTTGAAATCTGACCATGAATTGGCTCGCTCCGCCACGGCTCTGTAAGTTGGTTGATATTGACATGATATTGAATGATGGACGCAGTGAAGCCGCAGGCAATTGCTGGCAACGCTCTGGGTTAAATCCTTGCGTGTAATGACAACATAAGCAATTACTTACGCATGTACTTAATTTAAATATCAGTCAAGAGAGACAGCGAGAGGAGAGGCAACTACACAGTGATAACGTTCACGAAAGGTTCAAATTCCAAGCTTAATGCACACACACACACAGACACATTCAAGTTGATTAGGCTCGAGAGAGCCGTTAGAGTAACCTTTTGGCCTTGCCTTTTATAAGAAATAATTATTAATATGATTACGATGTGGGCGGCGAGGGGTGGAGTGATGTTGAGGTAGAAGTGGTTGGTGTTTGTTGTGTGTGCTGAGCTGTGGCTCGTTGGCAGTCATGGCACTCCAGGCTGCACTTATCGTAAGGTAAATAAGCCACTTGTAACTCAAGTAGACTGCCTGTCTGAGCGTCTGTCGAGCAAGATCCTTCAATTCCCATTCCCATGCCAATGTCCTGTGCATGCTCATGTATTTTTAATATCTTACCTCAAGTGTCTGCCTCAACAGCCACATACATACATACAGTCACACATTCAGAGCTGCTCTCGCTTCTACATATATTTTTTTGCCCGTTTGCCCCTTTTCGACTTTTATCGGCCTTAAAGTGTTGGCAGTTACCCATACACAGCCTGCCTTGGCTGCGCTTAGGTTTGGTTTGCTTTGGCTTGCTTTTTGGGCATCTGGCTTCGCTGGCGCCCCTGGGACCCATAACCGTAAACGCAGCGCATATGTGTGCGCCCCTCTGCTCATCTCTCTCTCTCTCTCTCTCTCTCTCTATCAGCATTGTGCTGCGGTCTGATGTGATCTGCCGCATTTTTGTTAGCTGCTAAAATGTCCGAAATTGTTGCATTTAAAGAGCCGTTGAGTTGGCCTTAAACTGTATTTAGGCCTGGCCAATTTCAGCTTATTGCCGGGCTCAAACAAATTGGCACTGCTGCAATTTGAAGAGAGCTTATTGGGTTCAAAAAGGGCTCAATTTACTAACTTTATCATACGAACAGAGACTTTGTTGTCAACTGAGCCGACACATAATGCCAATTATAATGACAATTGCTAATGCCGCCGCCCACACACATAATCATTTAAATGCAATCGAAGTTCTGTAACAATTTATATAATAGTAAAAACAACAAAACGGAAAACTCTTTGGCAAAAAGTTTTACAGCCGACTTAGCTGGCGCATACCTTGCTCTGGACTTGACTTTGGCTCTTGCAACAATTGCAGTCATGCTCTCTCACTGCTTTACTTCCTGACTCCCTTTCTCCCTTTCTCTCTCTCTCGGTCTCTTCTCTCTGGCCGTCCTTCATTGGGTTGTCTACTGTTCTCGGCCAACAAAGGCAAGTGGCAAGTGAAAAAAGAGAAAAACTTAAATGCATGCAGCCGGAGCAACGATAATGTGGCATCTGATGAAGGCAATGATAATGGGCAAAGTAATGATAATCATAATGATAATAATAATGCAGTCGCCGCTGCTACTGCCAATGATGACGACGATGCCAATTGAAAAATCTTTTCAGCTTTCGGTTATTCTTTGCAGCTCTTTTCATTATATAGAACCCAGCCCCACGCCCGAGCCGGCGCAGGGCTGCGGCTCAATTATAACGGAGAGAGAGAACGCTTATTTGAAAATTGCTAGTTAATTGTTGCGGAGCCGCAGCTCAAACTCCAACTCTCAACTTTGAGCAGCTGCAATTGAAAAAAAAATAAAGCACGACTCCAAAGTGGAAGTGCCATTATGGCCGCGGGCTGACAGTTAGCCAAGTCTCTGGCTGGCTGCCTGCCTGCCTGCCTGGTTGGCAGTGCTTGCTTGGCTTCATTGTTGGCTCAATTAAATTAGACGAAGCGCTGTGCTCTCGTATTTGATTTAAATTTTAATTGTAGACGCTTAAAGCTTGCGGCTATCATTTTTGGAGCGTACCGAAAAATTTACATAATAAGCGCAAAATTTGTTGCCTTCGGGCCAAAGGGAAGAATAACAAAAGCCAGCGAAACGAACGAACCCAGCTAAATCGCAACCGGCGATGGCGATGGCAATGGCGATGGCGACACATGCCGAGACAGGTTTATAAGCCATCTGACAGGTAACAACAAAACACCGAGCCAAGTGCTTCGATTATGCTACACAACCAGCTAGACACCATTCTCCATACTCCATTCTCCATTACAGTCAGTCCGCCAGCAAGTGAAGCGACTTCATGTGCGTTAATTTTCCAGTGGAATGAGCAGCAGCCGAAAAGGGGGGCGGGACAACGTATCGAGGCTGATGGCGGGCAGACTGGTTGCCGCTGACAACAAGTGGCTGGCAGCAGCAAATTCATTATAATTTATAATAAGCAACAACGCTGCTGACAAGACCGACAACGACGACGAAAAAGGACATGAGCTGAAGTTCCTCTTAAAATCATACACACACACATGCAGTGCAGGGATGCTCGACTGCGAGTGAGTCTGTATACAACTTGCGTGATATCAGCTCTAATCAGATCATGGATACAGTTCGAAGACTGCACAGCTGCTAGCTGGAGCTTATCTAGATGGAAGAGTTGGATACGCCCTTTATTTACTTGCATATTTGCAGGGTATCAGAGATGGCGCAACGCAACACAACCAATAATGAAGCTCATCATTATCCTGTGCACAAATCCAATTTGATTATGTTAATACACGTGAAAAGGAAATGCTTTTGCAATTGCAATTGCCAATTGGCACATCCTTGCGTGTCCGTGACTCCACGCCCACCGCTTCGCCTACCCCTTGGGTATCGCAACCCCAGCTACTGGCTTCAGCAATTGTACTCGCTCCTCTGCGAACTTCAATCGCTGATATGGTTTGCCATAGCTTTGATTTTTGATTTCGATTGAAGTTGCGTTTCGATTTTGCGTATTATGAATTCCCAATTATATCACAGTTGCCAATATACGGACGATACCTCATGCCAAATCTTATGCGTTTCCAATAAGGCTTAAAGCATTTCGTTAGCAATGCATGTGTGTGTGTGTGTGGGTAAGCTCAAATAGTTTGCAAATTGTTGTCTTAATATCTCTTTGGCAAATAATAAATGCATATTCAATTTGGGATTTGAGTTCGTCACGCAAATTTTAATTAAACTTGACACTGCAGTTTCTCATTATTGGGCTGAACAGTTGCTGCTCGCATAGCTGCATTGACTGTGGTCTATTGCTCTATTCGAGCAATCAAACAGAGACAAATTCTGTGGGCTGTGGCCGGTGGGCGGTAGGCATTGGGTCCGCTCAGGCTGGGAGATATGTCATTTTGGCCGGCATATTTGAGACAGCTCCACAAACCGGCCGCATTCTAATTAAACGTTCCGGCTTTGTCGGACAGCACTCGGCTATTTTTAAAGCTTTAAATGTCACGCCTACGCCAGACTCCGGAGTCTGGACTCCGGACTGAGCTGCATGTGCGTGTGGATCTGTGTGTTAGGCTTATGTAATCAGGGCTGTCTCTGTCTCTGTTAAAGGACCCGACTCCAAGCTAAAATCGAGCACCGTGCGTAGTGCGTAAATAAATTATATTTACGTAAATTCGCACTCAAATCGTGGGTGGCACTAGCTGCTGCTGTTGCCATGGCTCTGACTCTGACTCTGACTCTGGCTGTTGCTGTTGCAGGCACCGACGACTGCGACTGACATGATAACATTTTGGCCTAAAATTGGCAACAACAACAACAACAACAACAGCAGGAGCAATAGCAACAATAGAAGCAGCTCAGACAATGGTCAATGCCGCCAGAGTCGCATTCAGGCGCAGCGAACAGGTTGTGGAGAGTGACAAAAGGGAGGCGAGCATTGTTAGTGCTCGTAATTGGGTAGCAACAATTTATGCGCCAGTTAGCAAAAGGCATTTGGTCAGTAGCAGGAGGAGGAGGAGGCGGCACGAGGGCATTGCAACATGAATTACAATGCCAGCCACATGTGGCAGTCAGACGGACTGACTGAGTGACGAGCGGACAGACGCAATTGCAATTGCAATTGCAATTTTAGCTGCATTTCTGCATTATTTTTACGTTTGCATTTAAATGACCAAAAGAAAGCAAGAAAAAAACTATAGAATATAGAACTTGATATCCTTGTCGCCTCGCGCGCACACGAACACACACGCACACACACACACGCACACACACACGCACACTCACATATATGAATAAATTTTACGCGCTTGGCGCTGGTTTTGGCCAACGTTTGTGAGTTTTGTTTGTGACACTTTTCCATTTAATCGCTTCTTTGGCGCCACATTTGCAACAACAGCAGCAGCAGCCGCAGGCAATCGCCCAGCCAGAGACAGCTATTGGAATAATAATGAATGCCTTTATTATCATAGTGTTTGCTATTGTTGCACTCATTGCATTCGGCACTTGTTTACCCTTTTTTGGGGGCGCCTCCTGGCCGTCTGTCTATTTGCCATGTGACCCTAATGCTATTAAAGTCGACCTAGTTTTGTTAGAATGAAACTTTAGCTGTAATTTTACTGATTTTATTTACTTAAACCTAGCATACATTTACTTGTTGTGGGTGTCAAAGAAGTCGTGTAGAACAGAGCTGAAGCATTCTCTATGAGTCATCAGCTTCACATTGATATACCACAAGCCTTGCTTATATGAGCTATATAATCTATGTCTTCTACTCACTTAAGTCATTTCTATAAGCTAACATATACATAAATTATTTCAATGTATAGTATTATTTAGTTTATAGAAATTAATTTGAATTAATATTTATTGTATAAATTTCAATGGCAATGGGCCAGCTTATCTGACCGCTGCATATCTCAAGTTGCACATAGCAAGAAGTTGCTGTTGTTGTTGTTGTTGGCCCATTGCTCATTTGCTTGACCGCCGTTGGTATTGGTATCTGTGGCGTCTAAAGCATTCAGCTATAGACTGTGCCCCTGTGGGCTCCGTGCTCTCAAGGGGCAAGGGGGTAGTGGGTGCAAGGCACTTCCCTTCTATGGCGGAGGCAATGCATTTAATTATAATTCAGCTATGTGTTGCTTTAGCGGCATTTAATATATGCGCAGAGTGTTGCAGCTCCGGCAGCGGTTGCCGCTTTCAAAACAAATGGCCGACGCACCGCCACAGCGGATGCAGGCGGAAACGGATGTTTGGGTGTTGCACATTGTGTGCGACTGCAACAACGAGCGTGAGTGTATATGTATGTGTGACTTAGTTCTGTGAATTGCTTACTAGGTGTTAAATTTATGCATTTCGGATGGCTGACAACAACTGACAACTACAACAATGTGGCATGAATATGTTGAGTGCCCAGCGCTGGGTAACATTTAAAAATTTAATAGACTGCCGCCAGTTGTTGCTGCTGCTGCTGCTGCCGGCTGTTGCTGTTGTTGGTAAGCGATATTGGTAGTGCTGATGAAACGTGTGCTCTCAATCATCAAAGAGATAAAAAGCAAAGAAGGCGCCGTCGCCAAATTGCAAATAAATTGCAGAAATTGAATCAAATACGCATGCAATTGCAAACAAATAGAGAGACGGCAACGGCCAATGCCGGGTCTAGCCCCACAGCTGAAGAAGCAGTAGTCGATGTGGCCAAAGCCAGAGACGTTGACTGGGGACTGGGCGCATAGACAAACATGCCGACTGAGTAACCAGACACAGAACGAACCGAGGTCGAGACAGAGACAGAGACACACAGCGAGAGAGATAGAGAGACAGAGAGAGAGAGAGAGAGACACAGAGTGAGAGAGAGACGAGTCAACTTCAACAAGGACTCCAACTGCCGCCTGGCCAGGATATTTGTTGCAAAAAAGCAATTTTATGCTTACAAAGGCATGAAAAGCCTTTGTTCGTGTCTATTTCACGTTAGTTTGGCGTCTGCGGCAGCGACGCCTCTCCGAGTGCTGCATATGTTCCGCATACGCCACGTACGCCGCACAAGAATGAAAACCAAAACAAAAAAAAAAAAAAAAACAACTGAAAATGAAAATAGAAAACAAACAACAAAAGCAACACAAAGTAGCAAAAAATAGGAGGCTGGTTGTTGAAGTTGGCGTAGCAGGCGGGAAATGAATTATTTATGAAGTGGATCCCTCCTCGTCGTTGTTGTTGTTGTTGCTGGTTTCAACACACTCATCGGCCTTTGTTACATGCGCTGGGACTGCAGTTTGAAGTGTTTTTTGCTTTATCAATTGGTTGCTTTGCACTTATTTGCTATTTGTTCTTACACACACACACACACGCGCACATGCAGGCATAAGTGTGTGGGTGTGTGTGTGTGTGTTGCATTTCCGCTTCCGTTTTGTTAGGCAACTGTTGCGCTCCCGGAAAGTTATTTATTTTATTTGCCATTGCCGCTGCTTGCTGCTGGTGGTGGTGGTGGTGCTGGTGCTGTTGCTGCTGCTACTTCTACTGCTGCTGCCGTTGCTGCTCGTTTGCTAAAATCAAAGAGGAAATTGAATTTGTTGCGAAAATTTATGTGCTCAAATGGAAATGTTGTTTGCCGTTGTTGCGCCAATTTCCTGCGGGCCCTGTGCCCCATCTGACATCAGTGTGAGCCTTTTGATTAGTTTTGATTTTTCGTCGAGCGCCACTCGAACTGACCCAAGGCAATGCCAGCCAGCCAGCCAGTCAGCCAGCCAGCCACACCAATCAGCATCAATGGCGCTAGTAAATCCACAGCAGCAACAACTTCTCTAGCCTGGCATCGACTCCTTGGCAATTTTTCATATGAATGCCTCGCACTGACAGCGGCGAGATGCTGCAGAAATTTATGCATGTCAACTGACAAGCGGGCGTGGCCCAATCGCTTTTCAGGGGCGCGAGCGTGAAAAGTTAATGGTTTGTGCCTTGTTAAGTGTCAAGTGGTATTCGCTGCCTTATCTATAAACCACTGTGAACACTTTAACTTGGCTCAAAACAATTGAGTCTAGTTGAAAGAGCTGTGTTCTTCAAAAGCATATGACTTTTTACCATTTAAATTTCTGTTTGCTAGCAGACAACGCTGTAGTGTTGACTGTTTGAGTGGCCAACGCTGCGTATGCGCAACGTGAAAACTGTTGAATGGAATTTAATTTGTTGATTATTTATGCCCGCCACACATGACAAATGGGGCATACTGAGCTGATGTATAATGTAAATAAGGATAATGCCTGTCTTGTCTATCGAAGCAACACAAACGTTTCATTTGGAAATTTCGATTAGAGCACTAATGGAATCTCGTCATGTGCAGTGCATCTCTTAGTCGGCCATTGCCAACTGCATTGCACTTGTTTCAATTAGTACTTGTGCAAATGCGAGTCGAGACCCAAGGCAATTGTCATAAATAATGAACAAAATACCTTGGCAGGCCTTGACACGTCGAACAGCAGGAGTATAGCCGGATGTGCGGACATGGAGCATCAGCTGTCGCTTCATTAAATGCGCAGTTATTAAATTACCGCAACAACAGTCGTTTGTAATTTGTACAATGTGAAATATGTAATTGTCAAGGCGGCGGCCAGATTGGGTTCCATGTTTAATCAGAAATGGGAGAAACGCAGTTACAGATCGAGCTAAAGCGGGGAGGCACGAAGAGTGAAAACCAGAAAAACCACACTTGGCAAAAGCCAGGCTAGCAGGCAAGCAGGCAGGCGGCCAGCGCGCCAGCGAGCCAGCGAGCCGTTCAGGGCTAGCACTGAAAATCGATGCCCAAATGACAGTGACAATTTCATTTAATTGGTTTTAATTAAATTAATGAGTAAATTTTACAAATTGATGCAAAATGATAAATAAGTAATTTAATATACATTTTTTTCTGCAACTGTTTCTCACTTCTCTCTCTCTCTCTCTCTCGCCTCTCTCCAGCTCCCGCTCCCGCTCTCTCTTTGTCATGCATGTAGTTAATTTAATTTAATATCGTAAAGTTGGTCGACTCGTTTACGGCCTCTTTTTTTTTTGCATTTTGCATATTTATAAATGCTGTCAAACTTAATTTAGCTTAATTAATTTTGAAAAAAAAAAATCCAGCGAAACTGGGCGTTTGAGTAAAAAATGGTAGATAATTAGTTTTACGTTATTTTTATTTATTTAAATGAACAGAACAGCGATAAAGTATTAGTCTCTTAATCTCTGGCTTGTGGGCTTGTCTATTAGACTTTCTCTTCTACTTTCTATTTCTGCCTCTCTCTCGCTTTTTCTATCCCTATGAATTTCTTTCTTGAATGTTTTCTTCTCTGGCCGTATAGTCACTGTCTTTTGATCTATCACTCATTCTTTTCTCTCTCGCTGCTCTCTTTTACTGTGATCTTCATTCCTTAACTATTTTGCTACTACAATTCATTTTGATACTCGAGACCTTGACTCTTCTATGTCAGCTTAAGCGAAACGAACAAAACTCTGCTGGAGGCAATCGGACATAAGCTCCGTCTATCTCTGGTAGATAATGTTAGTGTCTAGCTCTCCAATATTCTTTTATGAAGTTTTTCGGTTCTGGGAATCTTTTCTCCACTACATCTCTTTAATCTTTCATTTCCATTTAAGCAAACCGCACAAAATTCATGTGGAATAAATCCTTTTATATCAAATGCGCATTTTGGCTCTATTTGGCTTTGGCATTTCATAAAATTCAACGGAATTACAAGCAAAACTACAAAAATATTTGGAAAAACAATTTCGTTTGTACATATGCTGCGCAGAATGACATTATACGACTGTGATTTAATTTGAAAACTTTGTCCCTTGTTAAATTTCAATTAGTCGTATGACAAACGCTTGCATATTTTTGTTTATTTACTGTGAAATTTATTTATTTATCTGCTGGTTTGCTGGTCGCATAAAAAAAAAGCAAGCGTGGGTTTTTCCATTTTATGATATTAATTTAATTTAGCATATTTTTCATAGCATAGTTTGCAGCTCTCAGCTCTGCTCAGTTCTGCTGCTACCTGCGCCGCCAGCTGCTGCGCTGCCTGCTTTGTGCATTTTTCATCTGCTTGGCACAGACACACAGACGGGGGGCCAAAGGCGGGCAGCCAGGCAGCAGCTTCCTGTTTTTCATAAGCACATTAAACGCAGCATGGGCCGATTCTATGCTGATGCACTGCAACAGCAAACACAAAGGGCAACAGCAAAACAACAAGAAGGCATCGCACAGAGAAAAAAGGCTGAAAGAATAACGTTGTTTACAGCAGCAGCAGCAGCAGCAGCTTGAATGCATTACATGCATTTGATGCACTCCTAAATACCCTTACGGCAGTCGACTAGACTATCGAGTGGCCTGCAGCTGTGAGAGCTCTGTAAAGGCAGTTAGAACAGAGAAAAGAACTGCAAAGGCTACGCTTTTCGACTGAGCCAGAGGTGAACATCTATAGTTCATAGGTGGAAAGTAGTTAGATGATGAGACAGGTCTTAAAGCTCGTTGTAAAGCGTATTGAAGCTGCGACTAACCGGTTAGACATATATTTTTCTGTTTTCTAAATAAATTTCGAGATCAACCTGTTGTTTATTTGCGTTGCTGTCAAGCGTATAAAGCTGGGAGTAAGAGTTCACAGAGAGAAAGGTTTGGGCGTGCATACAAAGCGCTATGCGCTGGTTGACACCAACGGGGTGTCTTGTTTGTTTGTTTACCCCAGGAAGGTTGTGCATGCATTTTTTATGCTGACAAAACATAAAAGAAAATGTACATAAAAGTCGGTTGAGGTGTTTACCGATGCGTTCGCCCAGTTCCTTGGGGTTGCCATCAAATGCCACCTGCTCGAAAGCTGCAGAAGAGTGAGTGTGCGTGTGCTAGCGTGTGTGTGTGTGTGTGTGTGTGTGTGTGTGTGTGTGTGTGGGATTAGAAGACATTTGCTTTTAGCATATCAAAAAGTCGCATATGTTTTTTTTTTTTTAACAAAATGGCCGCTCACTTGCACGCTTCCGGCAGCGGAAGTTCTATATGTTATTAGCTCTCTCTCCCGCACACACACATACAGACACGCAGCTGGACAGGCGGAAGCGTGAAGCTGAAATGATTGTTAGAAAACCTCGTGTGTTATTAAGATCAAAAGCCCGCATCGCGTTTGTCAAGTTCGTGCGCCTCGCTGCCGTCTGCTATAAAATTAATATCCGGTGTAAATAAAAAAGAAAGAAAAAGGAAAAAAAAACACACACACACAGATCTGCACTGGTTTTTCCTTTTTTATTTTTGAATTTTATTTATATTTTTAAACAAGCAGCAGCAACTTCCGCTGTTCGCTCGCTTGCTCGCTCGCTCGCTGGCTTGTTCGCTTTCTCGCTGGCACGGAGTACATTTGTTTGACTTAAGCCGGAAATTGAAAAAAACAAAAATTGTTGTTCTTTGCTTTGGCTAAAAGTTTCTGTGCCAACTTTCAGCTGAGATTCAAGCACTTTAAGCGCCCGCCACCCGCCAAATTGCCAATGGCATGTGGAATGGCAGCGACGGGGCCTATAATTATAAAAACCGCTTTATTGTAGTTTTCAATTACCTTTAAAATTGACAACAAAAGAGGCGGCGACCATAAAATAAATGTATGCATGCGGTCGGCTCGCTCGTTGGCGCTGCCTGGCCTGCCAGAGTGCGCGCATGCAAATTACAAGGAATATTTAATTACAAAAAATGCGCATAATTATGTGGAGCGCACCCAACTCCACAGACGACTGGCAACTGGCAACTGCCTTCTCATATGACTCAGCCGCACACTGTCCTGCCATATTAAACTGGCCACATAAATAAAATGCTGCTGCGGCCAGCGGCGCTGATGTCCTCGGGTCTGCCATTTGTCCTTTGCTCTCCTACATCGCTTCAAGCCCAATGTCAGTTTTAATAAAGAGCAAGTAAGCTGGCAATTGAAATGGCCAAAAGTTGCCTTTCCAGCTGCAACTGCAACTGCAGCTACAGCTTAAGGTGAGTCAAGCGGCTCATAAAGCAAAAGATACTTTCCACTTATTAGGCTGGTGCTTAAAAGTCAAGAAAAATGATTAAAAATTGAGAAACTGTGTATCAATTTACCTGAATTAAGCCAGTCAGTCGAGTGTCTTACTATATATACTTTACCTTTAATTATATATATATATATATATATACTTTTCCATGATCAATTGCATTTCGATCCAGTTGCCTTTTAGGTACACCCTAATAAGCTGGCATGAATATCCAGTGCCGCGTTGCAGCTACAAAGTCGAGGTCGCAACTTTTGCTAGAGCTGACGTTGCAGGTCATGGCTTAAGTGTCGTATGCGTAATATTTTATATTATTCGATTTCTCCGGTTGCATTTTCGCCGTTTTCGGTTTCGAGTTTTACAGCTCATTATGATAATTTCGCGGCCAGGCCGAGACAATTTTCTGTGCCGGCAATTAAAAATCTGCCATTATGCAGCCAAGCAACAATCTCACATGAATCTATAGACAGACACGCATACATACACATACACAAACACATACACAAACACTTGTGTGTGTATTTTTCGTCGCGGCTTGCAACTTTTTTAATGCAATTTTAATTTACGTACATATTGTCATATAACTCAAAAAGAGACATGCAACGATAAACAAGCGATAAAAGATTTTTTTAAAAATTTAATTAAAACAGCTGCAACAACAGCAACAACAACACGAGTGACAAGAGCAACAACAGCAGTTTGTGCTGCTGTTGACGAGACGTAAACAACGTTGTCGATGTACAACGTCAACTCTATTAAAATGTTGCTTGATCAACGAGACAACAACGCAGACCTTGTTGGCAGCTCTGTTCTTGATGTTGTTGTTGTTGCTGGTCTGGCAGCGACGCAATTGCGTTGTTTGGCTCAGCACGTACATTGTTTACTCAAACGTAGACAGGCGCATAATTATAATATTCCTTGCGCTTTGAGCCGTTTCCAGATGCGTCAGCCTTTGACTGACACCAGCTCTGCCCGATCCGACTTATCTGCTTGCGATTGCAAAGAAAAATAATTTTCATCAGATATAATAAGCCTTTGATTTCATAGCGACCTTGTTTTCTAGCCCAACACTTGCAGTCTGCAACTGTAGCCGTCAGTTAATGTGCCTTATGCTTGTTTGTGCCTTTGTGTGAACATCTGTTCAAAGAATAGTTTTTTTTTTATCAGTTAATGGGCTTTACGTTGGAAAAGTTAAAGTAGGTGTTGGCCTGGTTGGCCTTCTTAGAATAACACTGACAGCTTGAGCTGCATTATCTGCTGCTGGCTGTTGTACAAATTAATTTTCATCAGAAAAGTAGGCGCTGAGTTGCTTTGAGAAAAAGAAGTCGACCAAGCACTTGAAGAGTCTTAGCAAAAGTTCTTACTGTGTAGCTGAAATAGGTAGTCAACAGCTGCTACAAATTGAACATACACAACTCAAAACTCTCGGTCTCATTCTGCCCCAAACATGACCTTCGAACTCGTATAAAAACCTTGTCAGAACTTGCACCGCAACCGCTTGACAGCAAACTGTTTTGTCTACTGTTTCAGTTGGATCTGAGCTTTACATATTTGGCAACATCAATTGATTCAGTTGCTCGAGTGAGGCTACCCAATCCATATATCCGCTTCGGATGCCTCAATGCCACACAGGCAGTCAGAGCAGGCGAACTTCTTCTTGGCAATAGGTAAACGAAACTTTGTTTTCTGGACAAACAAATATGCATGAGCGCTAGACATCTAGATAGGTAAAAGTTGCCAAAAAGTAAATTGATTTGCAAGCCATATAATATTTCTTCATTTCGACTGTCTTTGACGTGGCAGGCGGGCCCAATTAAATGGCTGCTATAAGTCAGGCAATCAGAGCCGACAGACCAAACAGGCTACGGCAATTAAATTAAATTGCAAATGCAAACAAAAATCAGTTGAGCAAATGTAACGCAAGATATTGCCGAAGTTCATATACTCTAAAGATAATCTATTGTAAGTTTGTTAGGAAGTTGAATATCAGTCGATCTCTTACGAATTCAGTTAGTAAAATAGCTAATTAGTTGGCTTAAATTCACCTTATATTCACAATAGTATTTGAGGTTGACTCAATGCAAAAAAAAGCATTATTAATGCAGTTCTCCTTATACTTTTTGTTTTCAGTTTCTTTTCCTTTTCTGTCTCTATCAATTTCTCTATTTGCTCGCACACTCTCTCATTAGCTGGCTTTGCTGCGAGTGACAGTTGCTGGCGCTGTGCGTTGCAATCAATTTAATTAATTTTTAATGTCATTTTCTGCAATTTCAATTCAATTTGAAAACACATACACAGTCGCACACACCTGAAAACCCATTAAATTGTCGCCTTGGCAAATTGAGAATTACGACGGCCGCCATTTCCGTTGACTTGGCTCAAGCTCGACTCGAGTCGAGTCGAGTCGAGTCGAGTCGTGTCGCGTCGCGTCGCGTCGAGTCGGCTTCAAGCTCAAGACAATAGCCAAAGTGCCATAAAAGTTGCCAGCCAAGCTATATAAATGTGGCAACAAAGTAAACTGTGTCAACTTCGGGGTGTTGCCAGTGGGTGTTGCTCTCTGTGGCTCTATGCCACAAAATGTCGTTGGCCAAGTAAAGTAATTTCTTAACGCTGCGCTGCGCTGCGTTGCGCAGCAAGGACGACAATTTTGCAATCGCCATTTTGTTGACTAAGAAATATCGAAGCCATCTTGAAGTGCGAATATGCTGCCATGTCACAAGCACACACACAGTAAGTAATCAACACCCACCCATCCACACCCACACACACACGCACGCACAGGATATGCCCGCTTGTCCTGTCGGCGCTGTGAGAGCGAGAACCACAGTGTTGGTTTTAGCTTCGCCTTCTGCGTTTGTAGCTTGGCCTGTGGTTTTTGCTTGTAGTAGCAGCGGTCTGCGGACACAGCTACCAAGTTATCAGCTAACAGTTACCAGCTCCCCAGTTCCCCCAGCACCCCAGCTGGCATTGCCTTGCCACCAATTGCCACCCACTGCCATTGGCATACATTTCCTTAGCTTCCTCTGCCGCTGCCGCTACCGCTGCCGTTGCCACTGCCAGTGCTGCTGCTGCTGTTGTTGATGTTGCTTTTGCTTCCGCCATGCGCATGTCCTTTTGGTTACAAATTAAACTTCCGTATTTGTTTAGAAATCCATTTGTTAAATTACTTTGCAACCCGCACACAACTTTATTTTTATTATTATTTCATTTTTTTTTCTGCTCTCGCAAATATGAAAAATGAATTGCATTTGACTGTGTGCTGCACTGACAGCTCACACTCGGTGTTAAATGTTGGGCACGTTGAAGAGGAGTGGAGTGGAGTGGAGTGAAGTGGAGTGGAGTGGAGTGTAGTGGAGTGTAACCACGCCCATGATATAAGCCGATTTCTTCAACTATTTGCCAAACAACAATAATTTATAGCTAGCCATAATGCTAAAATGCATTTGATAACGGGTTGCTGCAACGCTGCAGCGCCGGCCAAAAGCCGAGCAATTTATTTTCATGGCCCACGCTCGGTTTCAGTGTGTTAAAATTGAAATTTTTCATAGGACCAAATGAAAAAGTTATAAAGCACAACTGTAAATAACAAATACACAAATAAACAAAGCGCGAAACCAATAAAATAACAACACACACACACACACACACACACACAGAGGCAAGCACACATGCAGCAGAGGCGTGTTTAGAGCACAAGTTAGGGCTGGAGTCTGCTGCCATGCATGCAGAGCCGTTGACTCTTTGCTGGATTTATGGACACAGTCGATAAGCCGACTAAATACTAAATTCGAAAGTTTTTTTTTTAGTTGACCTGACCCTAGAGTCTAACACTAGGTCTCTGAGTCCTCCCTTTTGTTTATATAATAAAAAATATCTTATTATTGCAATTGAGCTCGGCTAATGCCTATTGCTACTAAAGTTGCATTTTTGATGGCAGCGTGGTCAAACACGATTTAACGCACAGCAGACGAAGAACATGAGAGAAAAGCAAGCAAATACCAAAGTCTTTGACTACAACAAACGTCCAAGCATTGACATGAAAAGTGTGTTCAGTGTGCTGACTGGCAAAGGGGACTTAAAGCGCTTTGACCTCTCCCTCTTTCTCTCTCTCTCTCTTGTTTTATTTAGAAATAAATACCATTATTACTTAGTATGTATGTGCGTCACTTTTTTATGTTATTTTGTAACGTATTTTTCTAAAATACCCCAAACATTTGTTGGCCGTCAGCACATGACGATGTCCCATTGTGAATGTGAATGCGTAGTTGTGTGTGTATGTGTGAGTTTGTGTTCGAGGACCTCCCATGGCGTTTGTCAGCTGTGGAGGAATGGGTTGGCATCATCAAATTCACTTGTCTGCACAGCGGTATTATTGATGAAAATTATACGTTTGTGTTTGTATCATGCCCAACACAAACCCAACCCAACGCAACCCAACGCAACCCAACGCAACGCAACGCAACACAGCCCACCCCTGCCCGACGACCAGACCTGTGCCAGGCGTCCAGCGGACAAAAAACTATGACCTTTGTCAGCGCCTCCAACTCTACTCTGATTGTTTTCTATACTATATGCCATTTCTTTTTTTTTCTTCTTCTATTTTTTGGTTTTATGTTTCATATTTTATTCGTGTGTTTGCAATTGTGGCACGTGACTAGCGTGAGATTTGTAAAAATTGTATGTTTGCTGGGCATTACGAAATGCATACGTCAAATGGAGGGAAAGAGTGAGAGAGAGATAGAGAGAGAGAGAGAGCGAGAGACAGAGAGATCATGTGAATATTATTTGAAAAATAAAATTGTTTTTCATAAATGCATACGAAATATATTGAATGTTTGCAGTTGAATAGAGTGTGAAAAATGTATTTGTGAAAAAGCGAAAAACGTTTTATGCTGTGCAGCACAGATAAAGTTATGCTCTTTTTTTGAAATATATATATATATATAAACGACACATATGAAAATTTTAAAAAAATATGAGCAAATAAAGAAAATGTATGTAGTGATTTCTTGAGAAGTTGAACCTAATATTTTCTATGCCAAAAGCTATAAAAGTCCAGCCAAACTCGGCTGAGTACATTTAAGGCAAATACAAACACTTTCTTATGAATTCCAAGAATTTATATGAAATTTAATTTCAGCATCAAATGAACGAGTTTCGCATTGGCAAATTTCGTATTTGATTTTATTTCATGTATATTTATTAAAATTTATTTAATATCCTTCAACTTATTGTCGACTGGCTTTTATTTAGAATTTTAATAGATCAACAACTGCAACATTTACAGTTGCTGCTGCTGTTGCAGTGGCTGCTGCTGCTGTTGCAGTTGCTATGCACAACATACTCTGGGCCAAAAGCAAATAATAAACAGGCTGCCGTTGGGAGATGGCAATGGAAAATCAAAATTAATATTTCAATATAAAGCATACAGCAAACACGGAAAAAAAACAACTGAGACAGAAACTGAAAAAACAGCCACAAAGTTGAGATATATTTGTAAATGCAATTCGTATTTGCAGGATGTATCTGTGTTGCTCTCGCTCTCTCTTTCTCTATGTGTGTGTGTGCGAGTTGTCATATTATTGGCAGCACTTTGATAGCCCCAGGTGATTGTCACCAACATATTGGAGACGAATATGATATGCTTGTCAAGGTAACTACTGTTTGGCTACACGTCTGTCCCTGCGTCTCGGCTGTCTGTCTATTTGGTATTTGCATTGATTGCTTTGCGCAAAATTTTAATAAAATGCATGCATGCTTGCACAAACAAAGGCAATGCCTTTTGGCCAAATGATAAAATGCCAGACAGCATATTTGCGCCCAGCAAATATTTGCCAAGCAATTTAATGAGTTTTCCAATTAAAGTATCGCAGCTGAGTTTTAAAGCCTTCAACTGCAATTTCTAGTTGCTAGCGCACATATATGCCAAACATGTCCCAAGTAGATTAATCTATTATCGATAAGTGCAAACGTCGAAAATTTATAACCGTAAAAAAAGCAGCCTGCGGGCGAGCAAATCGAAATCCCAGACCCGAGACCAGTACAGATCCAACCTACGACCTCCAGACTGCACTTAAGTGCTTGAAAATTGTTTTCGATATTATTTGGCTGCGCTTTTTTGCTGTGCCCTCTGCTGCTCTGTGTGTGTGTGGCCAGTGTCCTTTGCTGTGCTGCCTTTCAACACATTTGGCCATTTGGCCGTTTACTTGGCCGTTGGCATTTGTCTTGTCTGGCCAGGGTCTAGCAGCAGCAGCGGCAGCAGAAAAAAACCATTTGTTGCTCTGCCGCCGCCAACATTGAGCTCAGCTGCATTGAATTTAATTTATTTGAACGGACAACGGAGCTGTTTGGCCTCTCTCCTTCTCTCTTCACCTATCTCTCTCTCTCTTTCTGTCAGCTTTAAGTGTTATTTATGTTGATATTTTTGACTTTGGCTTAGTTCGCAGTGCATTAGCCGCGGATTTCGTCAACATTGTGCGCTGTAATTAGGCAGCTTCTTTCAGGGCTGTAAATCTCATTGTTAACGGTTTATTGGCCAGCTCGTGGAATAGACTGATGACAAAAGAGACTGGTTTACTTGTGAATTATAGGATTGGATGCTTAAGCTGTGTCAAGTAGTTCAATAGCCCAGCTACAGCTTTGCTCTGTTTGAGCTACTTAGAGAGCCCAACTCAGACTCTGATACTCTGACTTAGATTTTGACTTAATTATAATATCAATAGCTAATTCATTATCTTATATTGGGCATAGTTGCAGCTCTTTGTCAGCTTTAAGCTGTCACAGACTTTTCCTTGGCGAATGTAACTAATGCTCTGCATTTTAAATATGACAACAATTACAGTTGTACAATTTGTCCTCTTTTGGCTGCTGCTGCAAACCAAACCAAACCAAACCAACCAGCCAGCCAGCCAGCCAACCAAGCGACCAAGCTCTTAACCATTTACCACACACACTCACACACACACACGCACTTGCATACTCACACACACTTTCACACACAGTCCAACAAGCAATTTGTCAGTTTATCGATTTCTACCAAACATTTGTGCCAGACACTCAACTGTATTAAATGCTAAAAAACAGCAACAACCAAAAAAAAAAAGGAGAAAAAAAAGAAAAAAGCAACGAAGATCCAAAGTGAAAAACCTTCCACACAATGAAAAGCTGCGAGTAAAACCGTGTGGGCGTCAGTGGGCAGGGCCGAGCGGCCAATGGCATATGCTAAAAAGCGTGCAATACGAAAAATCGCATTGACTGAGTGCAAAGCAAAGAGAAAAACCTTAAAAAATAGAAAGAGAAAAAGGCGAAAAAAAGTAAGGAAAATAAAGAAAATGATGCAACGGCACACGGCAAGCAACATACGTACATGCAATGGGTATTTCACAGCGAAAAATCGAAAACTGAAAAATAATTTTCAAACATAGAGAGAGCGAAAGAGAGAGAGAGAGAGAGAGATAGGCAGAGGGAGAGGGAGAGAGTGCCAGAGAGGTCTAAGCGAACAGGGGGTACACGACAGTCACATATGCAGGCAGCTGCACACATACACAGATACACACATCAGAACACCATAAATAATGGTTGCATGATTTATCGATAACAAGCGCAATTTACAGTCGCAACAACAACAACAACAAAAACAAAAACAATGCGACAAAATGGCATGCCGGGCGGGCAACAGAAACGTTACAACTGCAATGAATTCGCCCGCGACAGAAATGAAATAAAATAAAGAACGAAAAAAAAATCAAGAAAAGAAGAGCACTTATTGTATATAGCTAGACGAAGAGATACCCTGTGAATGCTAGCTGGATATAAAAAAAATAAATAAATATATATATATATATCCAAGTAAAAGCAAAGATATGAAGCATTAAAGTCTAGCTAAACTTATGTTATTTGGCTTTTCGTACTGAGACTTGCTTTTGTTAATTTATCACACCCACTTAACACCTTTGCTGGCGTACAGGGTATAGTGAAGATTGAAAAAAAATAATGCTAAACTAAATAAAAAATTGCATTTTCATTTTGTTGCTTTTGTTTGGTTGACAATCTTTTGTAGCCATAGGTTGCTGGAGCAAATGGAGAAAGGTCGTAAAATTTGCATGCAAGCAAAACTCGCATAAAATTTTATTGAAAGCGCATTAAAGTCAAAGACAAGAAAAGCAGCCAAAGCAGCCAGAAGAACTTTATTAGCAAACGGGGAACCATTGAAACAAGCATCGACGCGTAGTTCTCGCCTCTTGCAGTGTGCTGGTAAACGCAGTTAGTCCCACAACTCCAACTCCAACTCCAGCTCAGTCAGCTGCCGTTGCCGTAAAAATGGAGCGCATAAAAATGTCAAAGCATAAAAATGTGCTGTATTGACTGGCCAAAAGTAGATGTGGAAGTAAACGCAGAAGGTGTTGGTACTCGGCCCCGCTCTAAGTAGAATGCCAACGCTCAAGGCAGCAGGCCATCTACAACCGGCTCCAGCTGAAGGAGTCGAGCATCAAAGCATCAGCCACCGCAGTCCCGTGTCAACAAAACAAACAACAAACAAAGCGCGCAATTTTCACGCCGCGACGTTGGCAAAGCTGCCAAACAGCTGGGGTCGTTGACGATGCTGCGAATGGAGCAGGCCAAAGGACACAGCCAACTCTGCTGTGTGAGGTGATGAGGTGGTGCCACCAACTGGTATGGGCAATGGCTTAGGAGTTGGAAGTTTAACGGCGGTTGCAATGCATTTTTGATGACACTGCACGTGGCAGCGGAGGAAACGAACGGGCCAGGCCCTTAACACGTCAGCTTCTATTACATTTTGAGTGAATGGCGATGCCACAACGTGGTTGCATTTTCACTGGCCTTTAAGTGACTTGCCATGCACTCAGATCTGCCTGATGGATTAAGCTGCGATAGCTGCCATAACCAGTAAATGCTAAATGGATTAACTTTCATTTTATTCGCAATATTCATTTTGTGCCTCTGCCTAAACTTGGGCAGTTCATATCGATCATTTGGCCATTGACTGAACCCATTTTAAATTTTTAATTAAAATGCCAAAAAGCAAATGCCGCTCGTCGTCTGCTGCTTCTTACCTACTTTCGTTTTGGCCAGGCATTTGCATAAAAAATCAGCAAAGTCCTCAGAGTTGCTGCCGCTGCTCTTCCGACTCTGCCGAAATCAAATGAAATTAAAATTGCAAAAAAATATGACGTACAGTGAATGAGATTTTTCAACATAGTCATTTGTCCGCTGCCGATGTCGCTGACGCCTGCGAGCAGAGAAATCGTTAAAAACAATAAAAAAATATAAGAAAAAAAAATATTTAGAGCAAGTGCCACGCGACTGCTGTAAAAACCGCAGCAGCCATCGAGAATTATACAAGCGACAGCGTATGGACGAGTGAGTGAGCGAGAAAGCTTACACTCATACAAACTCACACACACACACACACACACACACACACACACACACACACACACACACACACACACACACACACACACACACACACACACACACACACACATCGAGGAAGAGAAATAAGAATTTCAAATAAATCCGATTAAATGGAAATTTATTGTCATCCAGTGGCGAACGGCACTTACGACTTCAGTGGGGCGTGCTCATCGACTCGTCCGCCTGCTCCCTGGATTCCCAACTCTCCCAGTTGCTCCAAGTCCCCTGTTCCCGGCTGTGATTCGACTTCAACACTTCAATATGCTAGCTGCCTGCCTGACTGGCTGGCTGGCTGGCTGGCTGGCTGGTTGGTTGGCTGACTGGCCGCCTCTGCCATACAACATTCATTTTATTTTGTGTTGGCCTTCCCGTTCAGGCCCGTTCCGTGCTCGGCCCGCTGCATGTGTTCATGTTCTCCCTGCTGGTCGCTAAAAGCCAGTAATGTCCTTTCGCCACACTCGACTGCATTTTTCTTTAACACTTCAATATACTCGTCCTTCTCGTTGTACCCAAAAAAATACAAAAAATACACACAGAAAAAGAAGGAGAGGAGCAGCCAGAGAGCTGTGTAAAAAAGTGCCCATTCACAGCTTTACAAAACGCTCCACATCAACGCAACTGCAGCCCAGAGTTCGCATCCGAAATCCGGGCCAATACCCGTTGCCAATAGCCCAGCAGTGGCGCTGGCGCTCTCCATTGACTCGTGTCTAGTTCTGTGGTTGCCAGCGACAACTGCTTTTTGGTCTGAGCTTTGTGGCCCTTGAATATTCAAGGAATTAAGTAGTCTAAACACAGAGAGAAAAAAAACGAAGTTAAGCCTGCGCCAAAGGCTCAGCGAATGCTGCTGAAGCTACAACCACACACAGACACACACTCACACACACAGCTTAAAAATATTTGTAAATTAATGCACTGCGGACAGCGGTTGGCAGCTGGTGTTAGTGGTCAGATAATTGTGGCGAAAGGTTCACATTTGAAAGCGTAAAAGCAGCAAAGCATATATTATAAATGTTTTGGGGTAGAGAAATACATGTAGCTGAATCGCCTGGGCCTTATTGCTACTCAGAACTGAATATATGATATTTATGAGAATCATTTCCGATTTAATAGTTTGAGATTCTGCTTACTTTATTTCGCTTTAAGCTCTATGTATTATAGAGAAACTTTGTCATAGTAATAAGGAGTCGGATTTCTTCATCTATTGCTTACATATATATCTTTCTTTTCTTCTCTTTTCAGGTAAGTGACCATCAATTTGCCAATGAACTCTTATTTAATTCAGTAAGTAGACAATGCAAGCAAACAACAATCATAGCCCAGGCCCCAGCACCCAGCACTCAGCCCCAACCCTTTGCTCAATTACAAAACCATTAACAGCAGCTATTAACAGCATGCAACTTGGACAACTACTGCGTCTAATGTCAACCTCGACCGTCTGTGATCCATCAAATTTGCAAATGAAAAGCAGCTAGGGCATGAGCAGTGCACGACTAGCAGATACCCTGTTGGAAACATAACTAAATATGCAATGCATTTGGTTTAAGACTAGCGCAAGAACTTTGCACCTGTTTTAGTTTTTCGATAGTTTATCGGACACTTTTTTTAGAGGATATCTGCTGTGCTCCAATCCCAGGCGCTGTGGGTAAACATAATCAACTTGAGTTGCATGTCAGGCTAAAGACAAATGATGAAAGACGCCGCGCCGCGTTGCAATGAGCTAAAAACTCGCAACTGGCTGCAACAAGGACAACAAACGGGGACGACAAGTATGTCAACGCGTTGTCCATGAAACTTAGCTGCGGCTCCTATTTTTTTTTATTTTCTTGTTGATGGTTTTTTTTTTATTATTTTTCCAGTGGTTGCACATTTTTGCTTTTAGATTAATTAAAATTGCTGCTGTTTGCTGTTAGCTGTTTGCCGTTTACATTAACTGGCGAGTTGTCCATTCATTTGGCAAATGATGCAGCTGGCTAAGTTTTTAATTAAAATATAATGTAACATTTGATCGGGACGCAACATGCATGGATACATATTTCATGCAGCAGCAAATAGCAAACCGAGACAGCAACTGAAAACCTATCAACTTGATGGACACCACTGTACACGGTCCTACACAGTAATTAAGTCTAATCAGAATTTCCAACAAGCAAAAATCATGCGTGTCCAGTGCGCACGGCAGCCAGGCGGACGAGCAGGCGGGCCATATCCATACAGGATATGGGATCCTATTTGTTTCTATCTCGCTTTCTCTCCCATTGGGTGCTCTCTATGCTGGCTTGTTCGGCTTGGTAACATGAGCTTCATTAGTGTATGCAATAATGGCAAACATTTTTTGCCTGCCAGGCCTGAGCGACGACTGGCTGACATGGCCAACACGACGTATGCGTAACAAACTGCCGAGCTCCATGGACAGTCTGTCCGTCTATCCGTGTGTGTGTGTGTGTGCGTGTGTGTGTGCGTGTGTGTGTGCGTGGGTTATTTGATAGCAAAATCGTCGCTTGCAGCGAACAGAGCTACATTCAGAGACTGCAGCTGCAGCTGCAACTTGGGCCACAGCTCGTGATTTGAATTTCGTATTTGAATTCTGAATTTGAATTTGAATTTCGATATATGAAGTTTGCATGTCATGGGTTTTTAATTATTTTGTTTGGTTTTGCTGCCCATTGTTCACATGTGCGTGTGTGTGTGTGCGTGTGTGTGGCTTTGTAATGCGCACATAATTGATGTCGTAGACTGTTGGCAACGCACGTGTCTAACATTGATGTATTATTATCTATCCCAAAGGTGGTATTCGGTTTCATTTGTTGTTTGGCTCTCAGCTTGTCTAATTGTGAAATACATGAATGTTCATTGCTGCCCATGGAAACTGTTCTGAAAAGACAGACTATTGAAATATGAGTTTTGTGATTATAGTTAATATGTTACTTATTTGGCTTAGTTATTATTTATGTTTACTCTATGTGCTTCTATGTCAAATTATCATTTAACCTGATCCCTTTGACATTTCCATGTTCTTCTGACAGCCAGAAACGAACTAGTTTACCAAGAAATACTTTGTGTGGCTAGGCCTGGACTTGTTTCTAATTAAGCTCTGGCTCACTCATTTCCACTTCCATTTCCACTCAGACACCCACTCACACACTCTCATACACCCACCCAGTCAGACTCCCACTCAATTTGACACTGTGCTGCATTTTGTAACTATGCAAGTGCAAGTGCTTTACGCTTGAATAGCTGCAAAGTTTTCAAGGTTTCTCATCGCTTGGTAATAGCCGCCGCCCGCAACTGATCTGCCAAAGTCTAATTGCATGGAACGAAACAAACGACTTGGATAAGAAGTAAGCCAGAGCTGAATGCATAAAAAGCGCAGCAGGCACATACCATATGGGCGGCAGCGCTGCTTTGCATGTGTGCGTCTGTGCGGGGGTGTGCGTGTGTTTGTGTGTGAGTGTTTGTGAGCTTGGCTAAAAGTTGGCAAACGGCAACCCACTTGGAATTGTCAGTTGCAGACGCTGCCTGCGGATACCGACGCCAACTTTGGCTGTAAAAAATATTTTGGCGTAAGTAGTGGCTCAAAGAAAACTGCTCGTAACATATCCTGTCGTCGTCGTCGTCGTCATCGTCGTCATCGTCGTCGTTGTCGTTCGCATGCGAATTGTTGCATAAAAGTCAAAAATCTTCAACTTCAGCATCAACTATATAAACGCAGCGCAGCTCGAATCGTCAATGGCAACGGCACTTGAGTATGTGCGCACACACACACACACACACACACACACATACAGACAGTTGGTATTCCTCTTATGCCAAATACCCCTTTGCTGCTTCTACTTCGTTTTGTCCACATTCTGAATCTCATCCTTGTTGGCGTCTATCATGGCAAAGTGCTCATATTTGCACAACGAACGAGCTCTCGTTCGCATCGTATGTCCTTTTTTTGTCCTTCGACTTACGTTTGCCTGCTCACTGACTGACTGGTTATGGATACGCCTTTGAGCGTTTTAAATTTCATATTGCAACTGCATCACAGATCTCCTCCTCTGTCTCCCACTCCCTTGTCCCAATGCCACACGCATTCGATAGCGAATGCGACCTTTTTTAAATTGAATAACTTGGCGCTAGGTTTATGCCGAAAACTATGTATATGGCCACATGCAATTATGTTGCCAAACGCAATGAAATCGCCCACGCACGCATACACAGCCAGCAAGCATCATTTTTACACAGAAATCATTCACAGCCAAGTGTGCATTCAATCGTGTTCGGTGTCTGCAGAGGCCCCAAACCAATGCGCATATGCATATAGTGCCAATAAAGCGTGCAGCAATGTAGCTCATCAGGCAGCAGTCGGCGTACACTGAGAGAAATCACTCTTAGACTGTTCAAGTGAGACATGAAAATGGAAGTAGCTGAAATAGTTTGAGTTCTTTCTTATTTCCACTCAGTACAACTCTTATGGCTATTTTGATTTGAGTTGTGGGTAATGTTTTTTGCTCAGTGTATGTGTACATATATTTTGCTGGACATGCAATATTCAATTTTTCAATATCTGATACTCTGGCTGAAGGCCCTAGGCTGAACAGAAGCATCAACAACAACAGCAGCAACAACAACAACAGCAGCAACAGCAGCTTTGGTAAAAATCAACAGCCCACTCTAGTCTCTCTCTCTCTCTCTCTCTCTCTCTGGCTGTCTCTGTCTCTGTCTTTTGGTTTGTGTCTGTCTCTGATTCTGGCTCTGGCTCTGACTCTGACTCTGGCCTGTCTGTGCATCACAGTGATTAATGTCTGTGGCAAATGCATTAAATTCTGTTAAATGTATTACAATTTTGCCAGGCTGCAGCATCAGCTACAGCTGCATTTGTTGTAATCCATCCCTGCCCCGCCCACCACCATTTCACTAGCCTCCTGCTATAACCACGCCACTGCCACGCACACACATCCATCGTAACAGTTTCACACCAATAGCTGCGTTTTGCCTGCGTCTGGCTGATTGATGGTTGCTTCATCTGATGCTACTCCCATTATTGTTGCCGTTGTTGCTGTTGTTGTTGTGGGTGGTTTGCCATGTTACTTGGTCGTCTGGCGGCTATTTCTACAGCTACTACTACTGCTGCCTCAACTTCAAGCTGGTTATGAATTTGTACAGTTTCTGTTTTCAATTTGAAGTCAGCTGAGTATATGCAAATAAATCGTGCAATTGCCCAATCGCTGCATAGAAATCAGCTACATTTTGTCAGGTTTGCTTTGATATTATTTTTCTATATTTCCCTTCAATGAAAAACTCTGCCCTCGGCTGTGTGTCTGTTCAATCAAATGTAACTGATTTGGTAATTGAAATATTTAATTTTGATTTTTCAAGTTTTCTTTTTATGTCTTCATATAGTTTTATATCAGAAATTCTTAGCAATAATTCACAATTATTCTAGGAATTTCTATACTTTTATGTTCCGCTTCATTGGCTTATCAATAATTTCCTATGTCTTTGTTGGCAGCTTTCAATTCGAGCTCTTTCATGCAATTTGCACTAAATCTAGCATCTAAACTCAAACTTTTTCGGTTACAAATGCGAAGCACGCACTTCAAATGCCAAACAACAAGCTCAGCTTAAGCCACACACACTCACACACACACCCACACATACACAACACTTTCTGCCTTGTCTTTTTTGTAGCATACTTAACTGCGCCGCCTTATGCTTAATGCCAATTCAATTTATAAAGTGTGTGTGTTTGTGTCTCTCTCTGTCTCTCGCTCTCCTTCTCTCTTGAGAGACCCAGAGATACAGCAGCTACAGATTGAGATTTAGATACGCACCGCAGCATTTTGGCAAACAAGTTTTGCACACTTGAAATTTTTGTGATTGATGTGCCTTGGCCGACGCCAACGCCGACGCCGATGCTGCCTGCCGCTGTTTGACTTTGATGTCTCTAACAATTTCATGGTGTGTGTCTGTGTGTGTATGCATATGTGTGCGTGCTCACATGTGTGTGTGTGTGTGTTTCTTGAGCTGGCGAAAGTTTTAATTGCTTTTTGCAATTAGAACTATTAGTGAGTGCGCCGGGTTACAACTGCGTCGCTGTGTCAGTTGACTGCACAGCCGCAGCAGCAGCAGCGGCAGCATTTAAAACTGCAGCACTAACCTCTTCATCTTTTGCTATTTCTTCATCTACCCTCCTCCCTCTTTATCTAAGCAATTCATTTAATTGCTTTGCAATTTTCATATATTTAAAGATTGTATGCGGTGCGTGTGCGTGTGTATGCGTGCGTGTGGTTAAAATATTTTGTGCAAATATTTTTGTTCAAAAACTTGTTAAAGCTGTTGCTGCTGCTCTTGACATTTTTCAATTATTCAGTAGCATATTGCCAAAGCACAAAATATTGTTTATTTCATATAAAATAATACCAACTTTTTTTTTGTAATAAATTTTTGGCTTGTGATTTTACACAAACACACACACACACACACACACACACACACACGCAAATCATATAGCCTTTTGCAAACGGACTCAGTTTCTTTTGCTGTTTCTGACTGACGACCAAACGAGAACCCCTCGTTGCTGGGCTAGCTAAATCGAATCGCATCGACAACGTGTTGTGGGCCCTTTGAATGTTTTGCTGTGTCGCCGCAGCAAAACGATTTTCTCGCTTACTTTTTGTTGTTGCTGTTGTTGTTGTTGTTTTTGCTTTTTGAAGTTTGTTGCAATCCTTTTGAATGTTGCAAAACAAATCAATTTTCCTCTGGCTGTTGCTGTTGCTGTTGTGGGCATCGAGGGCACGTTGCAATATCAAACGATGAATTGCACTCAAAAAATGAGAGCAAAAAATAGAATTGGGAACTCTTTAACTGCTGTGCTGCAGTGACATCGATCGAGTTATAATAGGACAAAGCCCAGTTTAGACCGGCAATACTTTTTAGCTGAGATTCGAATCATGCCTGAATACACCTATCTCTAGCATATTAATCAATATATACATATATTTCAGATTATCAATAAGCTCCTATTTCAAACTATCAAGCCACGTCTGTGTGCTTCACTTGAATTTGAATTGAGTCAGTGCCCTTTCCGTTGGGCTTCATGTCCACTCTCTTTGGCTGTGTTCGCATTAAAAACATTAAACTAGATTTCCCTTTAGTTGGCAACACAGTTGATGTCGCCGCGAGCCAATAGCTTACTTTGTGCTTTGACTTGGGCTTTGGCTTCGTACCGTGTGCTGTGGTCCGTTCCACTGCTGTTCCCAGTCCTTGTTTTGCTGTTTCGCTCTCCGGTGCCAATTTCGATTGCATTTCGAGAAGCAATTTCAATACGCCTCAGAGCCTCAGAGGCCAATACCAGAAACGCGCAACGGTTTTTTAATTGCCATGTGCTCAGGGTCGCCACAGGTTCTGTGTGCCCCATTCCACACAGGCCACGCTGCAAAGATGGAATCATAACTCAGCCGTGGGACCAGTGCGCCGCGACGGACGCCAGGACAACGCCAATGCCAATGACTAATTATGAAATGTTTGATTTCCCCGGGGACATAAAGCGCGACGAATATTTTGCGGCATGCTACGACCTGTTACCTGACAGGACGAAGCCATTCACGTTGATGCGCCTTTTTTTCTTATTGCGTCTCTTTTCACTGCTACAGCTCCCTGACGAGCAAATTTTTCGGCGCAGACAATCAACAGCAGGAAGCGCAGCAAGATTGAGGGAGGTGTGCGAGAGAGAGAGAGAGAGAGAGAGAAAGGATGGCGAGAGGAGATGATGAGAGAGTTGGAGAATGGGATAGGTTCGCCATATAAATTGTGCCGTGAAATGAAATGAAAAATCAAAAACAAATTGCACAGAAATGTAATGAATTTTAAGCATTTCCACACATGCATATACAAGATATTTTGAGATATTCAGCTCAAGCATGTGACTGTGACTGTGTATGTGTGGTGTGTGTGTATGTGTATGTGTTTGTGTGCATTTGACAACTGTCTCGTAAGGCCATGTCACTATTCGGCCATGTCTCTTTGCGGTTGGCCACAGGGTGTCTGTGACAACGATGACGAGGACGACGACGACGACGACGTTGGCTACGGCTCCTTCGTGTCCTGTGTGTGTCCGTGCCAGGCATGACAAATATTTTGCAACTTCTCAGTGGCTACGAATGAGTGTGTGTATGTGTGTGTGTGTGTGTGGTTAAAACTTTAAAATATTTGTGTTGAAATTGCACTTGATTTAATTGTTGTTGTTGTTGTTGGTGCTGTTGCTGCGGCTTCTGCTGCGCTTGCTACTGATGTTTGTGTCATATCATTTACAGGCAACTTTTCTGCTTTGTCTGCTGACTTCAACAAAAGTCACTTGCAGGCTCAAAATCAAAGCAATTTGAAAAAACAAATGAGTCGACACAACTAGCAAATACTCTTGAAAGTGTTGTAGCCATAGAAAATATTTACAAAAATGGCTAACAAACTGTTACAATTTGACGACTTACAGCTGTTATAAAGGAAGTCTTTGTATCTATAATTTATAGAAATTTAAAGGTCTTCAAGCTAGAGCTATTCACTTGACACTTCTTTTCAGCGCCTATGCCCGAATTCAACATTGCCATAGAGTATACGTTTAGCTTGTCGAGCTCTTCATCCGGCCGCTTTAAGCTCAAAATCTATACGAAATCAAAGTAACAAAGAACCGCAACAAATTTGCCTTAGGCTGCGCCAACGGGTGGGCATCGTGGTCGACTCTGGCTGACTGATGGGGCTGACTGGCCAAATGGTCGACTGTTGATTTGGCCAAGCTGTGATTGAATTGTCGTAACCCCAGCTTGTCTACCAGGCATCCTTTCACCCTGCTCGTTCTATACATCTACACCCTCATTCTCTCTCTCTTTCTCTCTCTCTCTCTCCCTATCTTTATCTCTCTTGTTGTCTCTGCATCTATCTATCTTACTCGTATCGCCGTGATGACATTTTCCACTGACTGAATTTTATGTTGATTACAGATTAAGATTGCAACATTTTCCTCTGATATTGACAATAATGCCTTTGAGCATTATCTGCCATGCTGCCCTTTGGCCTCCTGCACACCAGCGCCCAGTCTTCAGTCCCCAGTCTCCAGTCCATTGGCTATTCACAAGTCTGTGCCGCCTCGCCTGCACCCTCTCCCCATCCACATTCATCTGTGCTATCTTCTTCACTCTCTGCCAAAGTGTTAATTTGGTTGAGTGGGTTTTTGGCTCGATTTGAATACATATACATTTACATATACTGCTCGAAGTTGTATTCATATATATATATATATATATATAAATATATATATATATATATATATATATGTATATATTGTAGCATAGACAGTTTCTCTGCCAACGACAATGGACACACTCTGTTGATAATAATGAGCTGACAGCTCGGCATTAGTTGCATGGATTGTAGATTGTGTTTGTATGTTAAATGTCTGGGGCTTAGTAACAACGTTGTCAACATTTCGTGTTGTCTGCACACTACAGCTGGTAATTAATTTTAAAAAACGCTTCGGGCTAGTCAAACAAAGTGTAACAGGATATTAATTACATTTGACGACTGCCAAGCGGAAGTGTTAAAGTGTGTATAGACGATAAACTGAGAGGCAGCAGCTAGTAGTTAGACGGTGCGGCACTACAGCTAGCGTTGCTAGAGTCTCAACTGCAGTGGCAGGAGCAGAATACATATTGTCAGCAACTCATTAGACATGACTGCAAAGTTCAGCTGACATGTGCCAAGGCACAGTTATGCAACGACGGATACGTCGAATAGAAGCATATCTTGTCTTTCATCTTTCTTCGTGTTAACAACATTTGATCTGAGGTGCTTGAACTTTCAGCAATTATTAGTTGTTGGAAAGTCATCACGTATTAATACATTTACCTTATGATATCAACTTCAATTCAATTTCTACACGATATTTAAGTGGTTTGCTCAACAAATCTATTTAAGAATGGTGTTCTTTTACATCTTGAGGTTGGCGCTAATTAAAAAATATTATATTACATAGATCTTTATATATGTACAACAACAAACGATTGCATACTCCACGTCTGTCGCCTTGACAAAGTACGACAGGTGTGCGCTTACATCACTTAAATGGAATGTACGTACAACACACAAACACAATAAACACACACACACACACACACGCATACTTGTTTAAAATTCGATTATATAAACGAACAACAACAATTATTACAAAGCGAATGGAAGCAAACAAAAAAAAAGAGAAGCAGAGGAAGCAAGCTGAATTTTCCCTTAACATGACTATAGCTTTTATAGCAACTTTTTTTCGCCTGCCTCGGCACTGCTCGACCAACGAACGTAATGAAAATTCAGTTTTCATGTACTCAACTGCTAATGACAGTTTTTTAATGATGTTGGACGCTAGCTGCAAAAAGTAAAATATAAAAAAAAAAATAAAATAAAAAAATATATTACAAAATTAAATGGATGAAAGTTGCGCCAACAACTCGCATAACAAAACGCCAAATGGACATTTAATAGGATAGACGTCGACACGGCCAGAGTTGCTGTACACCGTCAGCCGTAATACCATTTTATTTAATTTCTGTGTTTTTTCTATAAATTATTTCAAACATAAATCTGTTCAGCTGTGCGCACTGCTCAACAATATATACAATATAAATGTATATAGTCAGTTGTAAAAAAGAGTTCGACTTCTTGCAGCTAGTGCATAGAGAATTCTGCATGCTCTACAACAATGGGTCAATTGTGTTTTTTTCATCTCAATCAAATTATTATTTATTTGTTCTCCCTTTAAGTCCGTTAAATTTGCATTGAAAATAATTACGTTTGCCTTCTAGCCTACTCAGAAGCAGTTGCGCAACTTGTGTCTGCTATGTCTGACCACATTTGGCTTGGCACGGGTTATGAGCTTGCTTGTGCTGCAGGTAACTCAACGTTTCACGGTCATACACTCTCGCGCTGTCTCGAGCTGCTGCTACTGCTGCTGCTACTCTTGTTGGAAGCGACGCAGTCAACCTCAACGTAACTAAGCTGCGGTCCGCAGCAGCACTTACCAAAGCAGACCTCAAAAAGTTTGCACCCACACGAAGCGTCCGCCAGGACTATAAAAAGGTGCAAACAGCAGCAGCGGTAGCAGCAGCGGCAGCGGCAGCGGCAGCGGAAGCAACATCATGATGCAAACGGGGTTGGGCAGCTAACAGTTAGCGGGGGGTGGCTTTCGCTTGGTTTAGGTGCTGCTGGTGGGGGCTGGGACAGGATGGGAGCGTCGCCGTCGACCGACACTAAGCCTGAGTGCATTTTCTTGTTGTTGTGTACGCGCGCGTAGTAGTGTTTGCCGTGCGTAAAATCCGCAACGTTACGCCATTTTGTGTGTGCTTTCTTTGTGTGTGGCTCTGTGTGTTTTTTTTGTTCTTTATATATATATATATATATGTGTATGTATATACATATTTATATATACATATATAAACTGTGCCCGCACTCGCTGCTAAATGCAAAAAAAGGTGCGAAAAGTGTAGACAGAGCTGTTTGCTATTGCTGCTTTTTGTTGTAGGTAGTTTGTCGATGCAGTCACAGTGATAGAGAGAGAGAGAGAGAGAAGGAGAAAAATAAAGAGTGAGTGAGAATTCGCGCGAATAAGCTGAAGATGTGATGGGAATCTTTGCTGCTTGGCTTTGATATACAGCCTCAACCTTTGCTTGTTGCTCTTTTATTCGTGTCGTGTTTGGTGTTTGCTTGTTGTTGTTGTTGTTGCTTTTGTTGCACAGCCCGTAAAAATAAAAGCCACGTTATTAAGTTGAAAGCACGTGCAACTTGTTGTTACCACCACCGATGCGAGCCAAGTCGAGCCAGCCCAAGCCAGGCCGTAGCTAGCACCCTGGCCGCCTGACTGCCAGCCTGCCAGCAGTTGCTTTTATTGTTATTACTACAATACATTTGGCACTCGGCACTATTTTTGCTCTGCCACTTTTTGGTTGCATATTTTCTCACCTTTCATGAGTGTGTCTGTGTGTGGGTGTGTGTGTGGGCTTGTGTGTTTGTGTAGAGTCGCTTTTTAATGGACCCGCCTGGGTTGCCTGCTAGTTGTATATCATGATTTCCCTGGCCCCATCACAGCATTCATTTGGCGATCTTAAAACAAAATGTTTGTGCTTCTGCCAAATGCCCTGTAGCTGCAGTTTATTGTTCGCTGTGAAATAGTGTATTTCAGTCACTCTTAAGTTTTTAACATCAATATATACATATATATTATTATATTATTATGTGATCTTGAACTCAGACTGCAAGCTATTCAAGCATAGGTAGCTTTTGTACTACTATCTATACCCTTACTCTAGCTGCCCTTTTAGCCATCCTCCAAGGGTATTTCATAGTTTATATCTATGCATACTTTTCAGTTTTCACTTGTATTACCATTACTCTCATAATCAACATGAAAACAGGAACAGCAGCAGCGGCAGCAGCAACAGCAGTAACAGCAGCACCAAAGCCAGTCGCAGTGGCAGTGGCAAAACGGATACTGAAATTGTTTTGCACTTAATGGCATTTTAAATAAACTACACGAGGCTGTAAAAAAGCTGAATGTGCCATTGTGCCGAGGGCACTTTCAGCCACTTAAATGGGGCCAAGTAGATTATTGCTACGCCAAATGTGCAAATAAAATGCCCAAATGACTGCCCATAACGCAGGTTCCGCTAAGCTTAATAAAAACCCATCGCTTTCTAGGCCAACTCAAATGATGGCTAATACATATGCGAGCCCCAGCTTTTAATGCCACACTAAAACTAGGCCATTTGCGATGCGCTTCAAAGTTTTTACTATATTAAATATAAACATATCAAATTGTTTATATTAAATTTGAAAAAGTTTCGTTGCTAGTGCATAAGAGAGGTGAAGACAGAGAAGTAAAGTGTTTTCTTTAGCAGAAGAAATATGAAATTAAATGAGTGAAATCTTGGTGAAATAAACTAGCAGAAGAAGAGCATTTACATGAAAATACAGAGTGAAACTCACAAATGGATTATAGTGCAAAAGCATTTGGAATCGAGTCTAGATCTTGTTCAATATATGCAATATATACTTCAGCTTAAGGCTCTTTTATGCGCAACGTAGCCCATTTCTATTTAAATGCCAGATACTGCAACAATCCTAGAAATACAACACTTTGCAGCACTGTATTTAGTATTAAGAGGTTTGTGTGATTCTCAATTCATCCAGAACTGACAGAAATAAACAATTGACTGATTGTATTAATACAAGCAACAGCAGTAATACCAATGCCTAAACAAAACGCAATGATAATGAGTAAAAGAAAGAGACAGATGATGAGAGAGTGAGACGCCCAATTGCAATGTCAAGCTGGCTGCTTCAACTACATTTGTTGTCTACTGCAGCCATTTTCCTGATAGTCATCAATGCTATGAATAAAACACGAACCGGCTGCCTCAGGACCTCTGGGATAGACAAAGAGAGCAAAAGAGAGTGAGAGAGAGAGAGAGAGAGAGAGAGAGGTGGAGTGCGGGCAGCGAGAAAAGGACAGTACGCGTTTCATTCGTGTTGATGTTGTCGATGATGAAGTGATAATAATTAAATTTGCATAATGCTAAGTGATTAAGTTGTTGTCAACTGTTTTCGAACTGTTGCCCTGTTCGAGCCCCCATGGTCCGCTGGCCAGTCGCTGGCCATTGTTCCCGGTGCTTGATGTATCGGAGGCGAATGATTACGATTGCAACTGTAGCAACAACAGTTTGCAGAATCTACTGGGAAATACGTGGGGCAAGTGCATTCAAATTCGTGTTGCGTGTTCTCGCCGTGTGTCGAGGGATTAATTCTTGTTCTTTCTTTTATATTTTATTCCTGTTCCCAGTTTTATTTTGCAAACATTTACGTTTAATTTGGCCTCTTGCATTGCGCCTGTTAAACTAATTGAAATGGCGCCAGCAACGCAACAGTGCGTCATAATAATGTCGTGCAACAGGCGAATGGGGAAATGGGGACACGAAACTGACCCGAAGCTAATGGACGGGACTACGGTCTAGGCACCGCTGAGGTCTTCTAATTACAATGCTTATTTATAATTGATTTGCGGCAATTTATTTAATTTGAATTTAACTATTTAATGAGGATTACCAGGCCGGTCAGGCCGGCCAGGCTGGAGCCAACCGAATTCGTGTGTATTTTCCTTCTTTTTTTTATGCGCAAAGCCGCATTTAGTAGACGGACGAACTAATTAGCTGTTGAATTTTCGATTAAGCGTGTGCTAATTAAAACAAAAACCTAGCCCAACAGCGTTTAATTGACGCCTGACAGCATGTGGACTATGTGATGATTGAGCACAGGCTGCAAAGTCCTCATGACATTTGCTGCCAAAGTTTATTGATAAGCGTTTGTGAAAGGTAGGTAGAGTTGCTTGAGTTGGGAGTATTGGAATAGAAGATATTATGAACGCATGTATCAAATATTCCATGATAGTTTTGATCTATATAAATCTCAGAAGTGAGCCAGTTCAGATGTTGAGCTTGGTCAACAACATGTTATATATACCATTATACCGTCCATCTATTAGATAGTATTGAGAAAACTTCTTACATTTCAATATAGCCAAGCTCCTTCTATTTTCACTTCTTCTATTCATATTTAACCTAGTTGCTGTTATTCCCCTTTCAGCTCATGTCATTTGTTAATGCTGAAAACTGAGCTCAGTTTGCTAATTTACTCATGTGTTTTTTATTTTATCTGTTTTTAGATTTTGTTGCTGCGGTCAGTGCTCACTGCATTAATGTTAATGCATTTTGGCTGTTTGACTAGCAATTTCACAATTGATTGCCAACAAATTAATTGTCATTTAATATGTTTACAGTTTGTGGCACTAATTGCATTTGAAAAGTGCATTAAACACCTAATGCTGCCTGTGTTTCCTCTTATTTTTTTCTCTCTCTCTCTCTCTTCTGTTTTTTTTTCTTTCTTGTTTTTATTCAGATTGATAAGCGCATTTGTATGCGGTCAACAGAATAACATTAATTAAATGCAACACAAATAATAATTTTATTTCATTAATAAAATGCAAATGGGGTAAACAAGGATTTAATATGAATAAAAAGTGCTCAAAGTTGATGTATATATAATAAAGTTGTATAACGAAAAGATGGGAGAGAGAGAGAGAGAGTGAAAGAGAGAGAGAGAGGGAAACAGATATGGAAACAAAAAGCGAAAAAGAGTGACAGAAGATATGAAGAGAGAAGCAGAATCAGAGGGAGAAATAGAGTGAGTCAGAAAGAAGGACAGAAAGAGAGAGAGAGAGAGAGAGAGAGAGAGAGAGAGAGATACATAGAGAGAGAGAGAGAGAGGGAATGCGAGATTTCAATAATTTTATGTTAATTTGAAACAATCTCTCTCTCTCTCTCTCTCTCTGGCATTTATTTAAAATACTTTACATATGTATACCACTCATAACCTTCAATAAGTTTTTATATACACCTCTTTCTCTCCAAGTCTCTGTGTGGGCGCAATTCGATTACAATTATATATTATCTATAATCAGCCACAAGCTTAATGGCATTAAGAGGCAAGTCTTCTTCGCCTTGAAGCTCATCAGCATCTTTAATTAGCTGAGCGAGCCCCGAGCGCTGAAGAGTTCAACTGCTAAACTTTAAGCACAATGCGCTGGCAATGACAGTCCAGTCGGGCTGTCAGGCAGACAGGCAGTCAGCCAGCGAGGCGGGGAGGGGCCGCCTGTTTGGATTGGGCGGACAGTTCGCGCACTTCATAAAGTCACATCAATTTATTTCATTTCCTTAGTTAATTTCAAAGTGTCAACATAATAAATGAACTGCACGTAGCAGCAGCAGTAGCAGCAGCGGCAAGAACAACATTGTTTAGTTGTTGTGCAAAAAGTTGTCGCATTTCAAATGGTTGCACGCAACAAATGAGCGCAGGACTTGTGCAGGACTCGAACAGGACTTTTTTGAAATACGCATAAAAATGCAAGACAAATGACAAGCGGGGCACGAAGAGTAAAGACCGTGCAGAAATGCACCAAAAACAATGCAAAACGTAAAAATAAAACGAAAGAAAAAAACAAAGAAGACCAACAAAAATGATTAAAAAGGACATGCGAACACCTAAACGTCCGCGTTGGAAAAATGCCACAAATGCAGCGACCGTGCAAATTTTCTTCATTTCCATTTTGACAAAACGCAAACAGTGGTGAAGACGCAACGGCAGGACCTTGCGGCAGGACGAGCTGTAAAAGCTGACGGACTGACTCCGACTCTGACATTGACAAATAATGAATGGGCAACAGCAGAAGGAAGCATAACGCATTGGCTGCTCGCTGCTGGCTGTTAGCTGATGGCTGTTGGCTGTTGGCTGTTCACTGGGGGCGATGCCAGGCAAAAATAATGACGAAGGCGGCAACTGGTGAAGATGGAGGTGGAATGGGAATTGGAGTGGGAGGAGACTGGTCCCGGCGACGCCGCTTGAATGTGTCAAAATTGGAGCCACATTGTCCGAAACAGAAAACGTACGGCGCAATGTAGATGGAAGGACACACACACACCAGCAACAACAACAACAAATGGCTGACAGCTGCAATGCCAACGGTAACCGCAAGGACGCAATCGAAAGGACAGACGAGACATGACGATGCGCGCTCGTCTTGGACTTGGACAAACAAAATGCCAGCACAAGGAAATTAAGACAATTGAACCGTTGAGCCGTGCTAGAACGTAGTCAACCTAACGGGCACTGCCCACACGCGTGTGTGTATATATATATGTGTGTGTGTGTGTGTGTGTGTGTGGGCGTGGCCATGTTGACATTGCAGGTGCGCCCAGGACTTGCGAGTGTTTGTGCCATTGTCAATGGCGCAGAAAGGATAACAGCACAACACACTGACAACAACGACAACAACAACAGCAACAATGAGTCGAGCTATGTGTTGCTTGCTTAAGTTATTAAAAAAGGAAAAATAGAACCAAGCAAAGAGCGGGCCGACGGCTGAGGGCTGCGGGCGTGGCAAGCTCTTGAGGCAGGCGTTGCGGAAATAGAAAACAAATAATTGCCATGCAAAAGTCTTGTGGCCCAACCGCCAACAATCCAGCCAGTTTGAGAAAATAATTTGTTTAATGGAATGTAAATTTCATACTTAAGCAAATAAATGCGTTCAAGTGTGAGATATGTGGGCGTGGCAGCTGCCCCTTCGCACCCAGTCATTGGCATTGGCGAAGTTTATTTTGGCTGTCGCTTCGACAATAGTTTTTTGTTTTTTGTTGTTGTTTGCTTTGCTCTGCTGATGAGAGAGACAGTCTAGCTATTTGTTAGGTATTTGCAGAAGGATTTCGGAGATGCTAGGAGTACGGTCAACGGCGGGGTGTGTGCAGAGGTTAAAGCTGACGCATTCACTTGACCCCACAAGCTTATTGCGTAGCTACGTCATACAGCGATTAGAATTGATTGGAAGGTAAATGGAAAAGCAAATTAAGGTAGATGGAAAATGATATTTAATAAGAATAAAGCTTGAATTGTAAGTGCTGTGCATGCAAGTGGATTAAGGGATAAGCAGCATAAGAATTGGAGTTAGTCTAATGTGAATCTAATCTAGGATAATGACTATAACTACTGATGGGAAAATGCTTTAATAGAATAGTGAACATTTTTGGCTTTTTCTTTATCCTAGTAATGGATCCAGTTAGTTTGTTTTGGCTTCTCACATTAGAAACATTGTTGATAGTCCATCAGAGTTAGAAATCATAGAAATAGCAGCTATAGATAAATATAGTAATAATTTGCTCACAAAAGGAATCCTTTTAGACAATATCACTTTAGATTATCTTGCAGCTTAATTTACAACACATTTTCTAGTTTTTAGCTATTGTCTACGGTTATTTCCTTAGTTATTTTCGGCTCTCACATTATATTCGTTGCTGATCAAGTTTTGTGTTAAATTTTGACAGCCCAAAAAGGCGAGAAATCCCAGAGAGAAAGAGTAGCTATAATGAAAATGTCACATGCATTAATGACACTCAAGGTGACAGCTCTGTTGGCAAACAGAAAAAATAAAAAAAAAACCAGGAAACAAAGCATTGGGCAAGGCAGAGGTGTGCAGGCGGCAGGCTGCGGGCTGTGGCAGTAAACGCAGTTGGCATGTAACCATGTCTGACAATATTGCTGCCAAAAAGAGCTTTTTGTAATAGCCCAGCCACGCCCAGTGCCCATTTATGTTTGCTAGCATTCAACTTAAAAGATAAAAGGATTTCATAAATGCAACATGCTGATGTTGCTGCTGACAACAATGTTGCATTGCCTCCCTGCCACACCATCACTCATATAAATAAATAAACGTAGCAGCTCACAAAATGTCCAACGAACTCAACGCCTGTCGTCGGCTACACACATGCACATGCAATACTCTTGTTGTTGTTGTTGTTGTTGTTTCTGTTGTTGTTGTCTGGTCTGTCTGTTTGTCATGCAGCTGCATCTGACTTTATGAGAGGGCAGGGTAGTTGCATGCAACAAATACAGCTTAAGGCGAAAACAAAATTCTGCAGTCGCCTTTGTATGAAGGGCAGTTGATGCGGTGCAGGGAATGAGCAAAATATTAGCAACTTCTTTAAATTAATTTTGGCTTTGATTATGTTACAAAAGGGCTACAACTTTCTGGCAGCTATTAAAGCCAATGGCACATGGCTATAATGAAATGTAATTAATGCAATATTTTGATTTATTTTCTGGTTTATTTACCATTTTACTTATGAACAGTGAGCAGCTAAACTGCAGACTTAAGCTGCTTGGCTATAACTTTACCTATGGCTAAGAATCTCTTTGTGAATTCATAAGCTTTTCTCGAATATTACTTTTATTTACTATTTCTTAAAACGTGCATACTTTTCCATTTTCCGCGTAGAGCTCCAGCTAATCTAATCACACTTTTGCACTACTCTTGACCAGCACTGCGAGCCTTTTGCGCAAATTAAAATGCCCAGAAGCCAAAGCAAATTATTGCAAAAATGTATCGCATTGGCCATGCAGCATGGGCAATGGGCAGCTGGTGCTGGCATTGCCACGCCTCCGCATTGAAAAGCGTTGACAATAATGTCGCCAGGCGCCATATCCATCGGCCCGCCCCTTAGGTCGGTGCGGCCAGTTGTCGCCTCGCTGCGCTCTAATGCAGCACACAGTTAAAAATGGTTTTGCTTTGGCTTTGGCTTTCACATTGGGCCCTATGGCATGGGCATGGGCATGGGCTCGGTCATGGGTATGGACTGGTGTTGTGTTATCGCTGCCATGCAGCCGGAGCGCCAGCTCCAGTTGGCCAACGCAAATTGGCCTAGAAGGCCAAAAGCATTTCAAAATTGTATTAAATCCCGAACGCTTTACGAGCCACTTGCCTAGTCCTTTGTCGCGTCTTTTGTGCTCGTGTGTGTGTGTTTAAAATTCAGCTCCTTTTTTTGTTTTTTTTTTGCTACATCCTGCAAATTTCATTTCCGCTTTGATTGCGCTTTTTGCGCATTTCCCTTTGGCAAAGTAAAACAAATGAACGGAAATGCCGCACACGCAGCCCCAGCAACAAAAACGCCAGTAACAACAGCAAAAAGTAAACCAACAAACAGAACAACAACAGTGAATGCACCTTTGACACCTTTTGGCCAAGGTGTGACAAAAACGAAAGGCACAGCAGCAGCAACAGCAGCAGCAGCAGGAGTCGTCGCACGATGTCCTGCCTGCATGCAAAGTATCTAGTGGCCTTCTGCCTGCCGTTCCCCCTGCTGCTGCAGTTGTTGTTTAGCTTGTGCTGTGCCTTTTTGCTGCTGGCTGACAGCGCTTTTGTGCCGCAACTCTATTGCCTGCTGCTGCTGCTGCAGCTGCTGCTGTTGCTGTTGCTGTTGCTGCTGCTGCTGCCAAGTGTGAAAAATGTCGAAAATGCAATTTCCTTCAAGTAAAATGCCTGCCATGCGCTTTTGGCCCTCACCAGATACGTGGCCGTATTACAAACGACTTCACGCCGAATCCTGGCTGACTGCCAGGACCTGCCTCTGTTCTCTGTCCTCCCTCTCTCTCTTGCTCTCTCTCTCTCTCTCCCTCTAGCTTAAATAAAGCACTTCCGCTAATAAAGTCGCACTCCAGGAGTGTGTGTGTGTGTATGTGTGGGTGGCATGAACGTGTTGGCCAAGGACGAGACACGCATTCGCATGCAGTTTAGATACAGACTGCAACATGCGTGTCAATGTATGGAAAAGCCTGTTGTGTGTGTGTGTGTGTTTGCTTTCGTGGCAAAAACACATTTGGAAAATTTGTGTAGGCGACATTGTTGTAAATCACCGACACATTTTGAACTGTGCAAAGGCCGTGCAGCAAGTCGCACACTGAGAGAATTAAGTGCAGACAAGAGTGAGGCAAAGCAGATTTTTGAAGCAGTCCTAGAGTAAGGCCTAAGGGTTAGACTGATGTGATGTAGTAGTATTTTTAGATATTTATCATATTGTTATGGTAATGTCAAGCTATGCTATCGAGTTGACTTTATATGCATAGTAAGCGGGTCTCTTGGACATGTTTTCTCTAAATATTTGCCATATCTTTTTAGTTCTCTTTCAAGTACGTATCAATTCATATATTAACACTCTTTGCATTCATTTCAAAAATCCAAGTGCACTGTCCAGCTGTGGTGCAATTGTGTGCTTGCTTTGCCCATCGCTTAGTCGTCTGCGTAAATGTTGCGGCCACACGCATTGGTCTATGCCCCGAACCCTTTTTTATTGCAACTGCCTTCAGCCATTTTGCTTTAGCCACTCCCCCCACAACCCCCCTTGACGCCCTTTATTCTTTCGTGGTGTTGCACAACTCAAAATTACTGCCAAGTTCTGCTCGTGACGATGACGAGGCGGACGATGTCTGAATGAAATGTTTCGTACGTTGCTAGTACAATGACGCTACCCTTACGCACACGCGCAAACACACACACACACATACGCTCACACACGCACACACACGTATCTAGTGGCACATTCATCACACAGCTAAATGATGTGGGGGTCCTGTCGCAGTTGCACAGATTTTTGTTGACAATGGGCGTGAAAATTGAAGGCGAGTGATTGCATTTGGCCTCAGCACGCAGACGACGTTGGCAACAAAAGGCGGCCAGAAGAACGGCAGCGCTTTATCTTGGGCCACGTTGTGCAAGTCTAGGTAATTAATAGACTTGAAATGGTCGCTTGCGCAAAATTTTAATTAGGTGACACATGCAAAGTGTTCTTTTGCCGTGCGCCAGGCCGAAGTTGCAGGCTTCACAGGATGCACAGCCAGCCTGACTGTATTTAATTGATAGTCAAAAACAGTTTTTGGGCGCTCACGTGAGGCGACGCCAATGTCATCATTGTCATCGTCGTCGCCGTCGCCGTCGTCGCTTGCAGTTGAAGTGAGGAAATTACAAGTCGTGAATTAATGGCGGCTCTCTCTCTCTCTGTGCTGTGCTGCCACGCCCAGCCGCCTAGGCAGCCAGCTAGATGCGAGTTGACAATCACTTAGAGAGCTAGATGCACGTTGCCAGGATATCCGACGTCGTGGTCTTTGCCAACGCGTTGCTGTCGCTCTCGCAGTCGCTGTCGTAGTCGCTGCAATTGCAATGCTTTGTCAGCTCAAAAACTTAACCTCAAACGGCGCTACTGACAGGCAGCTAGGTGGGCACATACGTGGCATGTCTTTGCCAGGAACACACACACACACTCACACACACACACACACATACAAGTGCTCAGAGAAGTCACCATTGTTTGCTACCCAACGACTCCCTCAAAATGCTTCCCATCGTCAGCATCACCGATGTCTTAATTTAAATTTCAACATTTGCCATAGAGCGAGCGATTCAGTCGAATTTAATTAGGAACGCGTGTTTCTTGGGTTTCCTGTTTTTTGACTTTGCCAAGAGACCCGTGAAATGCTTTCAACGGGAAATTGCTTTGGCATTTTTTTTTTGTTACATTACCCAGCAGGTGGGGGCCAGCCCCCGCTGCGTTTGTCTTTCATAATTGTCGTATTATTAAAAAAAAATATTAATTGGCTATTAAATTACATCTGAAGATTGCATAGAATTTGATCTCAAACATAATTTTGATTATTAGTTTCATGTTGGCAATTTATGAGAACATGGAATGTAATATATTGTCAATATCTGAGCTTTGGCTATATTGAATATGTTATTTAAAGATTTAACTTTAATTATTCCAACAACTTTCCTTTGGAATATATCTGTCCAATACAAAATACAGATATAAATTTTTAAATAAATAAAAACCACAAATAGTTTTGATAACAGAATCAAGAGTATTTGGAAATTTATAAACTCTAACTTTGGTTAATTTAAATATCATTTAATATCAGAGATCTCTGCTAGTTATACTTTTATATATTATATTATTTGCATTGCAGTATATCAAATTAAATTAATACAAACTCGGCTCTCTCAATCACCATGATACCCTGTATAACCAATCTCTGCAACTGCTGGGTATAAGTATAGCGCTAAACGCACTTCAAAATTATTGAATAGAGCAAAATGTAAATGAATTATACCACTCAGGATTCACGAATACAAATTGCGGCAATATCTGGCATCGACGCATATTCATCAATAGGCAAAAGACTTTTCAATAGGCGCTTAGTGGGCGCGGTGAGCACACAGAAAAGGCATTTAGCCGCTTTTTGATATTGGCCCATTGAGCTGTACGCATTGAATAGGCCGAGCGCTGAACGTCATGTCGTCTACATACATAAATACAATAATGCTCAACGTGCCCAATGAATGGGCCGCCGGCTGCTGTCTGATATGGCAGCACATGAATGCCTGGGCTACCGTTGCTGAATCTGGCCCGGTTCAGTTCGCTTATACTTTATGATTAAACTATTGATGGCTTATGAATTGACAGATGTCCATTATGCATGCCGGGCACATGAAAAGCCAAGGCAGATGGTTGGGGTCAAAGGATTCGTGATACGCTAATTAAAATGCGTTTGGCCGGACTCCAAATGAATTGAATATGCTCAGCTTGCTCGGAGTCTCTTTAAAGTACATGCTATCAAAAATGGAGCAGAAAAAATCTGCCTTTCCTCTGCCACAGCGTTTTTTTTTTTAAGTACTTTGCCATTGACACTTGTAAGCGCTCTCTGCTTTGCTTCAAGTGTGTGTATATGAGTGAGTGTTTTGTGTGTGAGTATGAGTGTGTGCGTGTGCGTGGGGCACATTTGTTGATTATTTCGCTTTGATGCGCACAAAAGTATGCAGCACAGCGGGCAAGGCAACAGAAAAAATCGTCATTTTGAAAGGACACACACAAACTGTTTTTGCTGTTAATCAGAGTTGTAGCTTAATTAGTTTCCTTGCCATGTATGTGCATGAAATTAATTAGCGTTTTTTTCTCTCTCGCTCTCTTTCTCTCTTTTCAGTATGTTTTTTTTTTTCACACAAAGCAAGCATCGATGCTGGGCATGTTTTGAATGTGTAGGGCAGTGGAATGAAAGCATCCTAGAAGCAGTTGACATAGCTCGTATAGCTCTATACTAGATTTGATCTAGAAGTATTGAATACACTCTTATTTTTCAGTATAGCTCAGTCAATCAGTCTTTGCTGCTTAGCCCCCACCTGCTACGAAGTCTCTTTTTCTGTCTCCCACTTTGATTTTCTCGTGCCTTTCTCTCAAATCGAATTGTATATTTCTATGGCTGCTGCTTTTTTTTTTAATGATGGATTTATTTACAAATGTTTTTTTTAAGCAGCAATTATAACATGTGTATAGCTTGAAGTAATATACACGCTTTATTTCATATCTGAGCGTGAGACCTTCACTCTATCCGTCTGCTTCTTTGTTGCATGTTCGCCCTTTTGTCTGTTTGACTTTCAATTTTGTTTGTCAGCTTTTATCTTCGGGGGGGCTTATTGTGTTGCTTGTTGCTCGGCAACCCGTTTGCATTTTGCATTCATTTACGCAAACGCCGCAGCCTTCGGAGCACCACCCGCTTGGTGGTCATATGGACCTTTTGGCTTTTCGGTTAAAGCCAAACAATAAGCGCCTTGATTTTGCAAAATGAAATTTAATTATGTCTCGCTTTGTGTCCCTGCATGCGTGTGAGTTCTGCTTGATAAATTTGTTTATTCAATAAAAATGCCTCTCACTGAGAGAATTTAAATATTGTCGTTGTTGTTGCTGCTGCTGTCGACGTTTCTTCTGCTTCTGCTGCTGCTGTTGCTGCTGTTGCTGTCAACCGCAGAAAAGAAAAACTCGGCTAAAAGAAAAGTTTCGCATGGACATTACGAGTGCTGCGGCAGAGTATGGGAGTGAGCGTGGGCGTTGGTGTCGGTGTGGGCGTGGAAAAATGGAAAGACGCATGTCATACGCCATTTCTTTCGCTCTGAATTTTCATGCAGTTGTTGCCATGCAGCGCCTTTTGTTTTTATTTTCTATAAATGCCTGCGCGCAGGCGGCAGCAATGGCACCAGTTGCAATTGGGCGTGGCCAGCAAAAATCAAGACAGCAAGCAAGAGCGGAGCAGCTTTTTAATAAAAATGCTGCTGTTAAAATGCTGCGGTCACTTGGACAGACCCCGCCCCCCCGTCCCCGTCCCCACCTGACCACTCAGCCACTCTGCAACAAAATATACTCATAACGCCACTGGGCTGTACCCGGCTGCCGCCTGCCGCCTTGCGCAAATTAATATTTTTATTTTTATTGTTTTCGCCTGGACAGTGCTGGACAGGCGCAGTCAGGCAGCCGTTATAAAGCGTAACTGTTGCTGACGCATATATAATATATATATATATATATATATATATATATATATATATATATATATATATATATATATATATATATATATATATATATATATATATATATATATATATATATATATATATATATATATATATGTATATGTGTATGCGACACATATTTATTTCATTTTATTATCATATGCGATATATCGATACTCTACAAGGCAATAGTCGTTACAACATTCCTATATGGCGCGGCCTCCCGAAGATAGGCGGCAGCCGACTGGCTTATAAGAAACTCTGTTCTGCATAAGGATGTAGCGGTCTTCATAGTGGCTGTGCTCATTGGGCGATACAGCTCTGGACATGCGGATTGACTGACTACACATTGAAAAAACTACACTCTCTGGACCGCAGGGACATCCGCAACATAATAGATTAGAAGAAGAAAATCTTAGTTGTAGATACTAGCTCACAGGCTATAACTAATCTAATATACAGTCGTTAGGCAATCAGCTGCAATTAAAGAAAAAAATATATTTCTTCAAACCAAAATGTCATTTGTCTCAGTCTTAATGAAGAAAGATCTTTCAGCAATTAGATTTTATTTAAACTTAATTTTTTATTTATTATATTCATTCTGCAGCGTAGCTCAGCGTCGCATAGTTCTAGCTGCATTGCGCTTCTTTTATTTCATTTTATTTTATATCATTTTTTTTTTGTTCGTTTTGGTCACTCATACGCCATGTTGTCATCGCTGTTTTCGCCGTTTGCCTGGCCTCATTGTTGTTGTTGCAGTTTGGTTGTTCTTCTTGTGCTTGTGCTTGTGTTGCCTTGGGTTTTTATTGAAAAATAATTACATGTTACAGTCATGTCGTGCGTGTGTCCCTGTCTCCCACTCCTCCACTCCTCCACTCCTGCTGCCTCTGTCTCTCCTCCAGTCCTGTCAGCCTGTTCAACACTTGGTGCGGTCTATTTGTGCCGCCTCCACGCTCAGTCTGTCTGCCTGTCTGTCCATTTTGTCCATCTGTTTGTCTGTCTGTGGATTTACCAGCACATTGTCCGCGCCGGCCCGCGCCCAGCGCTGAATGCGTTCCCCAGTCGCCTGTCAAGCGCAGTCCGCTGTGTGCATGTGTGTGTGTGTCTTTGCTGACAAAGAGCTATCATAAAATAAAACACGTTTATATATTTTAACAGCAATTTTTTTTATATTGCTTTTATTGTTGTTTTGCTGCTGCTGCTGCTATTGTTCTTGTTGTTGTTGTTGTTGTTGCATAGTTTGTGACAATTTTTATTTAATTTTAATTGCTTGTTGCATATTAAGTTATATGGTCAGCAAAAAAGGATACGCCTGTCACGGGGCCTGACGAGTCGTTGAAGCATTGTGCAAAGCGATTGCATATCCTTGGAGCAACTGAAGTTAGTAACTGCTGAAAGGCATGGAAAGAACATATATGATTTGGTGTTGAAAGTTATAGTGTATATAGTGTATACAGCAACTTATTTGAATAGAATTATGGAATCAAATTATGAGAGAGAGAATTCCTGTACACCATACGCAAAACATGTATACCATTTTGTAATATCTTCTGCATGCTATATCGTGTTTTAGATTCTTACACAAAGTTGAGAAACTATATGAACTTCATAGATTGCTTTCATATCATGTCCTGATGTACATAAAATATGCTTGGTTTTATATTTTTTAATCGTGTTTTCTATTTTAAAAAACTTTTCAAAATACCAGATCATTTCAATGGCTAAATAATGCTATACTTCTTGAACTGTAATTGATAGACGAGAAAAGATTAAGCTATAAGTAAAAGATTAAGCTATAAGTAAGTAATTTTTAAATGCCACTTTGCCAGAACTCACACTACAATAAAGCCTGACAATTAGCACCAAATGTAGAGCTTATAAAGTCAAGCTCGCGTTCGTAGCACACGAATGCAAAGAGTCCACCTCAAATTGCGTACCTGATCACACACATACACGTACTCAAACACATGCTGGAACGATGTGCCTGTCATTTAAATGTGTTGAAATGACCAAAAAAGATAAACAGACACGAAAACATAGCCGAAAATGTTGGCTGGTTTCTCAGTTTTATATGACGTGTGTGTGTGTGTGTGTGCGTGTGTGTCACAAAGTGAGCAATAATGAATGTGAGTCTGCGTGTGTGTGTGTGTGTGTACGTGTGTTTGTGTATGTAGTTCTCATATGTTTGTTTGAGTGTATCAAAAGATAAAAACGTAAAGGCAAACACGACAAGAGGACGACACGTAGCAAAGAGTAATAAGCATGCAGCATACAAAACCAGAACCAGAGCTACAGCCTTTTTCTGGGCATTGCTCCTCCTGTGAAAGAGTGTGTGTGTGTGAGAGAGAGAGGGAGAGCCAGCGTGGGCGGTAAATAGATAGAGAGACCATCACATCAGCAACGCTGCCCGCCTGTGATGAATGACTCTTTTAATTAGTTGCCGCAGGAAATGCATGAATTGCAAAATGACTCTGTTTGTTTACACAGGGACGACAACCACGACCACGACCACGACGACGCTGAAGGCTCACCCCTCGCTTGGGGGCCGGCAGTCCAGCAGCAAACACAGAAACATATATTGGCAAGAGTGTGTATACAGCGTGTGTGTGTTTGTGTGTGTGTGTATTCCTCTATGCGCTCATTTATTAAATAGTAGTTTTCAAGTGTCCTTCAGTGACATGTTGCTTGTTGTTTGTTTGTGCTCTCGTTGCTGCTGCTGTTGTTGTTGTTTTAAGCAGCTAGGGTCGGTTCTTGTGCATCATCGTCCTGCTGCGTGTATGCCATTTCTTTTTCACAGCCACACAGCAGTGGACATAGCAAAACCCTATAGCTTACTTCATTATTGTGCATACACGAAGGACACAAGACGCCCCCCAATGGGATGTGCCTTTGCCTACACTGTGCCCAGACCTCAGATCCCAGACCCAGCTGTACAACTGTTCGGCCATTTATTTAGCCAGACTAGCGGGTCAAGCTTATTAATAATTTTGTCAAGTTGCGCAGCAGCAAGAGTCCAAAAAAACGAGCTCAAAAGCAGAGCTAGAACTGGGCTCGGCTCGAAAAGCATATTGAGAATATATCAATTTTTCATTGAGAGCTCATTGCAAATGTTTGGCAATGAAATGATTTTCCATACTGATTCAATGATAAGATATAGTTATGAGCATGCTTCGACTTCTCTGTCCACTGTAGAGCGTCAGTCCGAGGCTGCAGTGCAATTTCATGTTCAACTATATTGAAAATCCAAATCATTTGAGTGCCTGCTGCAAGGCTGAATCACTTGAAATTCAACACATTTCGTTGCTCAAAATTGATTTTGTTCTACTAACAATCGCCTGCTCTGGCTGTGGCGCTGACGCTATTGGACTCTGAGGTCTCGTAGCTGTTTGCTCGTTCGATAATAAATTTTTATGCACATTTTGAGCCGAGGCAAGCAAACAGCTAAAAAAAGAAGAAGCAGCGCATTGGCTAACTGCAGCTGAGAATCTTTTAGCCATGTGACACATGTGGGAGTTGCTAGCGATTCATAGCACATGTGTGTGCCTGTATGTGTGTGTGTGTGTGTGTGTATTAAAAGTTTCTAATCCAAATCAATTTGCATCAAGAGCCTCATTTTATTCTATTATTTCGCAGCCAATTTACGCCACTGGACTGCGGCTCCATCCTTGTGGACACATCATTTTCGATTACTTTGCAGCAGCAGCAGCAACAGCAGCAGCAGTAACTGCAACAGCAGCAGTAACAGCAGCAGACTATAAAAAGTTACCCATTTTGGTTGCTGCTGCTGCACAATTGCTATAAAAGTTTATAAAGCGCTTGTTGACAATCCTAATATCAAGTGAGAACAGAACTTGTTTCAGTCAGTTCTTTCTCTCTCTCTCTCTCTTTCCCTTTCTCTCTCTCTCTGTCCTCTTATTCACTCACTTCTTCTCTGTCTGTCAGGCTTTGTTTCATGTGTCCTGCGCTGCAATTTTATTGCTGCGTATTTCTCGAATTGCCTTGCTGCTATGCGCAGATTTGTCCTGTGCTCTGCTCGTGTCAACTTTTCGAAAACTATTTCAAAACTGTAAATGACAAAATGTTTAATGGACTTTCAATGCCAAGTCTTAGACGTAGACAGTTGTCTCTTTAGCATATCCGTTTACACTTCTGCAGCGTGCACAATAAATCAGCGCCTAGTTGGAAGAATTCCCCTAGTTCCCTTGGCCCGTTCCATTGGGCCAACTGGCTATGCAGCTCGGGTTGTTTGTTTGCCTTGTTTATGCCACTTTTCTTGCATTTCTTGCTGCGGCCGGCGCAAAGTTTTGTTAATTGAGTTTGTTGAAAGTTTTATTAAACAGCGCGACGACAGCCGCATTCAACTTTGGTATATTTCTGTTTTCTCTTCGTATTTTTTTTTTCCTATTTTCATTTTACTTTATTTTGCCCGGCACTCTTCAACTATATCTCTCGACGTTGTTTTTTTTTTCAAATTTAATGCCGCAACATTTGCATTGTCCTTGCTGCAGGTGCATAGTGTCCAGTTTGCTGGGCGGTGCTGGCTGCTGTCTGTTGGGGGCGTGCCAATGCGGTTTGAGTGTCGCAAAGCGTTTGTTTGCGCCACTCGCTGTCGCCAAAAGGTCAAACTGTGGGCGTGCCCATGGCTATGCCAGTGAAGCGTTAAGCGTCAACACGCCGTATGCACAATATTAACTACTACAGGCTACAACGTGGCATTCCTTGCTTTGCATTATGTAAATACATGTGCACAACAAAGTAATGACAGTGTAGGTAGATAGTGGCTGGCGTAGCCTTGGTTTGGGGCGGCTTAAACGTAGGCATTGGGTCTTAAGCTACAATTGACTTACTCTCTCTCTCTCTGTATATATATTGAATTCATATTTCTGCATACTTTATTATATAATCATTGAGTTTTTTTTTTCGATTTTTGTGCTATAAATACATAATTTAATGGGTTTTTAAAAGTTTTCCACATGGTTTAATACGGTAATTCATGTAAAGCCCTAGTATTATCTTTATTACCTGCATTTCAGAGAATTACCTATAAATTCTTGCCAATTAAACTAATTGCCAGCCAATATATTGTGGCGAAAACAATAGCAAAGCTCTACAGCCCACTTCGAAGAAGATACTTTATAATTGTAACTTTATTTCAACTGCAATTAAGTCCCATGCTGCACTTTTTGGTTATTATTAATAATAATAATAATAATAATAATAATAATAATACACATGTTGTTTATAAATCAACAATTGCGTAAATCACTGCAACGAAAATTGGCTGGAAAATGTAATTTTATATATACGCTTGAATTGCCTTGAGCATGCAAGGCCTCGTCATGGCTCCCTCTCTCTCTCTCTCTCTCTCTCACACTCTATATCTCTCGCTCGCACTCTCTCGCTGGCCAATACAAACAAAGAGACATGCGTGCGTGTGCGTATGCATCAATATAAATAAATAAATCTTTGCTGGCAAAACAACAAAATCAGTTGCAATGGCACGCACAGCAACAGCAACAACAACAACAACAACAACAACAACAACAACAACAACAGCAACAGCAACTGCACTGAAAAATAATAATAACAATTTAATTAAAACATGCAGCAAAATCAAATTGCACACACAAATTGACAAAAGTTGCTGCAGTTGCAGCAGTTGCTGCTGCCGTTGCAGCTTATGAAAATGCAATTCGTATTTTATTTTTTTAATTGATTTCATATTTTGGGCAATATTTATTTACAGTTTTTTCTTCTTCTTTTTTTCATATATTGTTTTATGTGAAAGCCTCTTTGTGTCATTATTTATTATTTGCTCAAGCGTTAAATGCAATTCAAGGAATTATATTAAAAAAATTCTATCTAACAAAAATCACACATTAAACAAAAAAAAACTATGATAAAAATGTAAAAAAATTAAAATAAATTAAAAATAAAAAAAAAAAAACATAAAAAAAAATTAAATTAACAAATTAAAATACATAAAACTTGTTTTTTAAATAATACTAATTTTCACTTATATTTCGAAAATAATAAATATTCTATTAGCTTAGCTATGCGCAATATTTGAAACTTTTCAAACATCTTCCACAAAATTTCACTCACACACTCTCTCCCTCTCTCTCTTTCTTCAACTGTCTCTTTCTAAATGCATTAAATGCCATTCAGTGGAATGACATTATTTTCGTGTTTTATGAATTTTGTGGCTTTTGCATCGAATGCTCGTGTGTGTGGTGTGGGTGCATATATTGTTACATTTGAGGCCTTTTTGTTTCAATGTTTTGGCCTTGATGTCTGGCTGAATGTGTATTGACCGCAATGTGCAAGCGTTAGACAGACAGCAGTATAACAGCAACAACAAAAACAACAACAACAACAACAACAGCAGCAGCAGCAGTAGCAGCAACAATGGTTGGGTAATGATGACAGCCAAAACCGCAGCATCCAAAATGTTCTGTGTGCGTGTGTGTGTGTTTGTGTGGGTGTGGGTGTGGGATATTACAATTATATTAGTGTGCCCAGTGCGTCGTTTGAAATGTAAGCAATCAATTCAAAATTAATGCAAATGCAGCAACATTTTCGCCAACACACACGAATTCACACGCACATCTCACACACACACACACACATATATATATATATACAGACACATACACACGCACATCGATAGAGAGGCAAACAAAACATGGCGAACGGAAGTCGTCGGTTGCGGTTTGCAGAGTTGCCAAAGCCAAAGAGCTGGTCACAATCCCCTTAACTGTCACCGTTACCGTTGCCGTTACCGTTACTATGGGCGTTGCCATGCCAATGCACAGCAGCTGTCAGCGCAAACGCCCACAACTGTCAAATTCATCAAAATCGCACGAATGCACACACACACACCCACACACACGCACATACGCACACACGCACACACGCAGTGAGTTACAGTTACATAGATAGATAGATAGTTTGACAGTTGTCGACTGTCAGCCACCTGGAAATGTTGCAACTGGTCATTGTTGGTTATTAGTTGTTGCTGTTGTTGCTGTTGTTGCTGGTTGTTGCTGGTTGTTGTTGGTTGTTTGCTGTTAGCTGAAGCGTTTTAGTTAGTTGAAGTGATTAGCATCGTTAGTGGCTTTTTCGTTTGCATCAAAGCGGAAATGCAGTTGCAAAGGCATTTGTCACTTTAATAAGCTACATTAATGAGTCGAGCAAATGTATCTCTATCAATATCCATCTGCAACAACATCTCTCTTTCCCTCTCTCTCTCTCTCTCTCTCTCTCTCTCTCCTATCCATCTGTCTATCTCTTTGTATCTGTGCGTGTGCTTTGGCTTTTGTGGCTTACATTTTGTAACTACACGTAATTCAATAAATTTCAATTAAGTTAAATGAGCTGCTTGCCCGTAACTGCAACAACAAATGTATATATTTGTATTTATATTTTATTGTTGTCCATTTGCGTTTTGTGTATTTTGTTTGCTTTGGCTGCAAAAAGTAATTAATATGTCACATCTACGTTCAAACGGCAAAATGTCGCCCTGGGTGCTGCAACATTGGCCTGCCAACATCAAAAGCCATATAAATATATTCGTTTACATAATGATCAAAACAAATAAAATACGCACACACTAACGCACACACACACACACAATTGCACATTAAATTTGGTATGTCGTTTGCATTTAAATGGATTCTATTAGAAAAAGATTGTATTGAAAAGCTGTCACAGCTTTCACCCTGACTACTTTTGCCTTTCATAACAATGCAAAGAAACCTTTATCACTTCTTCCTCGTCATCGTAAATGTAGTAAGAACAACTAAATCTCCTGCTGAAATAATAAATAAATTTAATAAAATACTTGAGTTTCTTTTATTATGGTTATGTGTCTTTTCTAGGAATATGGCTTCATTAAAGTCTGTATAAGTGAGAGTCAGAGAGGTGATCAACTAGCAAATACCCTCGAGCTTACTCTTACAAACTTGTGTGCCCATAGCATAGATCTAAGATCTACCTAGATAGCTACCTGCTAGATCTGCTAGACATTTACAGCTGACCAGATATGTATTGTATATAAACACATATCTATTCTACCAAGTTGCTCCTCAGTTTGTTGCTCATCCTGGGCATTTGCCTTAACACATATTCCCCAAAGCATTTTCCTTTTGATTTCGCGCCGTAATTGGGTGTCAAACGTTTCTTTTGTTGCTGCGTTTTCTTTCAGTTCTATTCTTTATATATTTTTTTATTTGTGCCTGGCACTTATTGACATCTGCCATCTTCCCCAAATGCATGTGAGTGTGTGTGTGCGTCACATAAAAAACATGTATGCATATATACATATATATAGATATATAGATATTCCACATAAATATATATGTATATATTTGCGGTGCTTTTTTACTTTTTTGCTGTTTGCTGGCTTGTTCTATCGTATAACTTTCGATGGAAATCAGCGGCAGAGCAAATGATTGTCATGACGATAGAGCACAAATTGACACCGTCTCTAGGAAAAAGGACACAAGCCAAAAGTCACACTAGATCAATAATATGCGATTTGAATGACGGCCGAATGAAAGAACTGACTGACTGACTGACTAACTGAAATGAGATGAGGTAGGCCCTATTATTTGACAGGCAACTCGAAACCCCAATTTAATTGGCATGAAATCAAAGCTTTAACATGCTCATAGCTAAAATACAAGAAGGCAAGGCAGCATCGACCGATATCACATGCTAATTCGAAGGCAAAAGGCAGCAGTCAGGCGAAAAATAACCAGCAACAGTTGCTGTTGGCTGTTGGCTGTTGGCTGCTGCTGTTGCTGCTGGTGCTGTTGAAGCTGCGATTGCGTAAGCTAAACCAAAAACCGGAAGTCATAAATCATATATGCCATGCATAGAGTGTAGCATAGTTGTGAGATTGTGTGTGTGAGTGTGTGAAGCGCACTAACCACAGGTGTTGGTTGGGTCAGTCTGCTTTGGCAGCTGCCCAAAAAAACTATGCTCGCTGAATTTGTATAAAAACCTATGTTCGTTCTTTAATGCAAATTTATAGAGGGTATCTCTATTTTGTTGTGAACTGCGTAGAGGAAGACGTTTCAGATTGGTTAAAGCTAATGTCTAAAAGAGTTAATAAAGGTTTGTCTGTTTACTTTTATACTGATTGTTTCTCTGTTCTCAAGATGTACGCATAATTCTTGGTAAAGGTTTGGTTTTGGTCCAATAGTAAATCTAGATTTTGAATTTGACTGATTACTAACTCTATATCATACAACTGTCTTAGCAAAGATTGATGAAGTATTGAATTCTTCTATAAGAATCATCTTAGCTTTTCAAAAAACCTTCATGAAACTTGCCAATAATGCTTCTTATATTTAAATTCTTAGAGAGCACTTCCATATTATATATCTTAACTACAAAAACCCTACTTGAACTAATACGTTTTCATAGTCAAAGCCACGCCTATTATCTACAAGGGTATTTCATATTCTGTTTGACACAACTCAGCGCTTGAATCTGGCTGCTTCTTTGCCCTAATGTATGATTTTTTGGTGCGACGCAGTTAGTTTTAAAATTGTATTTTCGTTTGGTCTACATATGTATATATAAATATATATATGTGTGTGTGTGTGTATTTGAATGTCGCCAGTGTTTGTCGCTTGGGTTGGCAGCTCTGTAACCGAAAGCTGGAGTCCCGCTTTGGTGCAGTTTCTCTGGTCGTTGTCGCCACAAACGGAAGCACTTTAAAATTATATGAGGCCGGTGCCGGGTCCGGCTGCGCATCCTCATGTGTCGTCAGCCACAAGCCGGTAACCAACAAAAACTCAACTCAAAAAGTTTTCCAGCTGTAGTCTGAGTGTGTGTCGTGTCGCCTCAACTTGTCGCACACACACAGAGAGAGAGAGAGAGGGGAAGAGAGAGAGAGAGAGAGGGTGACATGCACCCATCAGATATTTTATCTCTTGTATTTATTTGTCTGCCAACTATTTTTCGGCTAGTGGCACTTTTCGATGCAACTAAGCGTATTTATTACTTATTTATATACACAAGTGTCATCTAAAATCTACTCGCGGCACAAGCTGTAAAAGCATTCAACCACGCCCACACTTCACCATCAATAATTGAGTGGCATTGCGAGGCAACAATAGTCAGAACTCAACAGCTCTTAAGTGTATTCAGCAGTTGGACTACACGCAAATCCTTTGATGGTGCTCAATTCAAATTTCATTTGAGACAAAACCAAGTTTTAGATATTTATATATGAATGCTCGCCTTCAGCGTTAGGCCTGCTTAATCTAGCTGCCAGCTAGTTATAATTCATTCATTTGGCATGCCAGCAATGTTTACAGAGATAATTAATTAAATAGACTTTGGCAACATTCAACTAACTCAACTAACTAACGACGACTCGTGCTTTTTATTGTGTAAACTCGCAAATAACTGGATTAAATAGCATCAAATGCTTTTAGTGGAGTCTTAAACAGGTGCAGCCAAAGGACAGCGCTAGCCAACCAGCAATAAACAGTTTGCTGCGCTGTCATTTACTTGGCCAGCTGATAATATACTTATGGACAGCATTGTATGACGGTCTGAGCAAGCCAACGAGCAACAGTGTTAAGCTGCTTAAAATTTATTACCTTTTGCTTGAAATAACTTGCCAGCAGGCACTACCAACAGCCAGCCAGCCAGCCAACGAACCAACCAACCAACCAACCAACCAACGAGGCAACACAAAAACCAAAACAAATACACACACACATAGACACACACACACACACCAATACACACACACAGTTGCACATGAAACAATGCGCAATGATAATACAATAAAATACCAAAGACAAAAAGCATTTCACTAAAGGGGCAGGAACAATAACAAGTGCCATTGTAATAATGCACGAAAAACAATAAATATAATAAACCTGAAAGGTCCTGTTAGTGCCAAGGAGCCTCATGTCGGATGCTATAGGAATTGCCTCGCATATTTGCACAAAAATCATTCAATCTACAGCCAGCAGAAGGAGCTTGTGCTGCACGCTGTAAATACGGTTTAAAGTATTAATTGTTGAGGTCATAGAAAATTCCAGTTATGTCTTCTACTTTTTTTTTTTTATATAGAGATGTACTTAGTCCATACATTTGTCATGGTTTCAGCTACTCAATTTGCTACCACACATTTGTTATAGTTCATAGTACTTTTTGCTACCTCTTCCTTTACTAAGTACTTCTTATTGTTTCTTCTGGTGAAGCAACTCACGCTCGAGCTGCTTATATGTTTTTCTACGAAAATAATGCTCTTACAATTCAATTGGATTCCCTCTTTGCACTGAGCTTTAGAAATTGACCAACACGCTGCTTGCTTTATTTTTGATTGATTTAATCGTTATGTAAGTCCTTAGCCCAGTTTCATATATCTCATCTCTTTAGCAATTCTCAGCCCCCACACATTTCGCACTCTCTAATATCCATCGTAAATTATAAATTTAGCCGTCACATAACATTAACTTTAGGCAAACAAAAGAAGAAAAAAAAGTTTCGCTCGAAAGTTCTTAATATCTTATTATTATCTATATAATAATTTTATTCTTTTTTTTTTTTTTGAGGCACGCACTTCCGCCCGAGGGGTACTTACACCCCGCCCAGCTCCGCCCCCATTGGAGCTGTCAGACATGTTTGGATGGCTGGCAAACTTGCAATGCATTTCCTGTCTGTCCCGCTTTGGCCGGTGTTCGGTTCGGTTTGGTTGGGTTCGGCTGCCTAATGCTGCTTAAATAATAAATTTCAATTTTTAAAGATTTTACGTGTTATTGAAAAGCTCTGCTTGCTTTGCCTTCTGCCAGGCTACCCTTAAGGGACATGACTTTCGCTTTATTATGTGTTCTCTTCTTGGCTTGACTTGGCTTCTGTCTCCCCCTCCGCTCATGTGCATTATGTTTGCTTTTTGTTCATATCAACATAAATAACTTATATAATGCTACACTTTGCTGAATTTCCTGTGTGTGTTTTTTTCGCTTTACTTTATATTTCTTTTAATACACTTTGTGGAAAAAAGAGAAGTGTGCGGAAGGGGGGAATGCAAGACAGCAAATTTGTTGACACCTCCCTGTGTTTCTGTTCTCTTTTTTTTTCTTCTTAATTTTTGTTACATTTAGCTTTGATGCCCCTTGTGGGCAACAGATAAACTTTGCTCGCTTTGAATTGTATTTTGCAAATTACTTTTCACTGTTTTGCTAATAAATGCCCCAGTGACCCGAGCAACTCAGACAGACAGCCAAATTTACTTTCTACAGCTTTTTTTTGCTTCTTTGTTTTGTCAGTTTTTGAATATGTTAAACTCTAAGTATATAGATAAATAATTCTTTATTTCATATTTTTTTATCAGACATCACAGTTAAAAGCTTTTAAGACAATCTCATATTGATTCCACTCGTTATCCTTTAGCAACTGAGTAACCGCAACACTTGCCACAGGCTTTGCTCTGCTTCAGAATACATGATATTTCTCTAGAAATATTTATATTCACAGTATAATTTTCAGTTGAGTCCAATAAATAGCAAGCGAGTTGCTGTGTGCTGTGGGTGGGCTTTAACTTTTATTTGTCATCATTGCGTTGCTGCTGCTGCCGCCCCTGCTGCAAAAGCTACCCCAGCTGCTGCTTCACTTATTCAGGGCCAAAAAATAAGTAAAAGATGGTAGCAAAAACCTTACCGCTGGCGATGATTGTTGTTGTTGTTGTTGTTGCTGTTGTTAACTTATGCCAACTGAAGATAATTTGCCATGGTTACCAACAGCAGCAACGAAAAGCAAAGAATGACAAGTCGAGTAGGGGTAACAAGGGACAGCCAGCATGCCAGAGGGACTCGAAGAGAGTAAATGCTGCATCAGGTAACTCTTAAGCTGCTGCTGCTGCTGCTGCTTCTACTGTGGTTTTTACGTTTGTTGCTTGCCGCTAGTTGGCTGCGGTCCAAGGGGTCAGGGGACGTGCTGAAGGGGATCGCTTTTGGTAACGCTTATCCACTTGTCTTGTGATTTTAATGCAGTGGGCGAGGCCTTTTGAACATGGCAAAAGATTGCCAGGGGCAACCAGCAACAGCAACCAGCAACCAGCAGCAGCAGCTGCAAGTACTTGTAGATACTTTGCCTCGTTGTAGGTTTTGGCTTCAACCATTGTGCTGCTCCGCTCAATAGGACTTTACTACATGCGCGAGGGGTTAGCTGTGCGGCTGGGGGTTTTTGTTGCTTGCATCTGTAGCTGACATTTGTTTGCTTTTATGCGTATGTTATGTCCTTTAGTTGCTAATTTTCGTAGGGCATAATAAAGTGCAGCGGCGACTTTTCTTTTGACTCGCATTTGTCATGCCATAGATGCTGCCAGCTTCAGCGTCAGCTTCAGCTTCAACTTCATACCAAAAACTACAAATACTATTGTCCATAAATCGCCTTAGACGACACACGCACACATGTCTTGGTTACTAGCTGGCTTTCATGGTCAGCATTGGCCATTTGTATGAAATTGGCTTCTCAGTGGCCGTTGCTGCTGTTGTTGCTGCTGAATGCAGCACGTAAGTTGAATTGAAATTGAAGTTCGCTTATGGAATTGGAAAAAAAACTGCTACTGCGACTTTTGCAATTTTCTTCACACACTTCATGTTCAGAATTAATTTAATATTAATTTTATTTTTATATATATCTAACATTTCGTACGTTGTATTGGCTGCCTTTGCTACCTCCCTCTCTCACTCTTTCTCCCTCTCTCTCTGGTTACTTTGTCCAGCTCTTAGAGCTGCCCTGTGTAAGAGCCAGGGATCTTGTGTTTGTGCGCTGCCACTTGAGTGCTCATTTTAAGATTTTTTTCCGCTTGCTTCCGGTGGGGTAAGCTTCATGTGTTGTCCATTTCGGTACATGGAAAAGGACTAGCGAGGACGACGACGAGACCGTTGCTGTGGACACCACTGGAATTTTAAATTATATTAGCTGGGCATAATTTCAAATTAAATATAGTTTAGACTTAAGCATAGCGGGTGCTCGATAGCAAAAATAAAAATAGCTTTAGATAATGTTATATATAAGGATTTAGGTGAAGGTTACTAACCTAACTATGACTAACCTAACTATATTCTGAGAAGGCTTTCATCCTAACTATGACTTACTTGACTATATCACATATATCACTTATTTAGTCAACAAATTCTTGAGATTTTCTTAATTCACTCTTCCATCTGGCTTAGCTCCAGTCTTTGGCTTTATTCATCAACAATGTGTTCGTCATATTAGGTCACCCTGTACTGCTACACACAGTTCTTACTCATATGTAAGTTGTGCTTGCTCTGCCTCATGCCGCTGTACCTGTGATCCGAGTGCTCTTTTACTCAATTCCCCAGCCTTTTTTATGTTGTTTATTTCGTGTTTTTTTTTTCTTGGTTGGTTTTTTTTTTGCCCTGCTGTAACCAAAAAACCACACCGCACGCAATCAACGTCAGAGTTTTGTATATTTTGGTCACGTGTGTGAGCAGTCACGCTTTTTTGGGTCTTGTTTTGTAGGTAAAAGTGTCATTTGATAGTTTGCTGAACTTAAGTTTATTGAGTGAACTTAAAGCTGCTCGAGCTCCACTTGCCTGGCAGGCCTCAGTTGCGTGTCCTTCGAGTTCAGCTAAGCCAATTAATTAAGCTGCCTTTGGTTGAGTCCAAATATGTCAAGCGCCGTTGCGCCTGTTGCATTTCTCTCGGCACTCCGCACTCGGCGAAAATAAAATTAGCACAAAAGCATAGACAAAATGCGGAACTAAATAAATCAGTCCCCGCCCGCCCTCGAGTGTGTGTGAGAGAGAGAGAGAGAGAGATAGAAGGAAAGGCTGCTGGTCCGCCCACACGCACACAAATTAAACCCAATGAACTTGCATAATGGCCAGGGCCAAAATACTTCTCACTGCGGCAATATGGCGGCATTAATTAAAGTAATTTATCATTAGGGTCAAACCGAAGCCAAAAGAGAGAGAAAGAGAGAGAGAGAGAGATCTGAAAGCCGAAAGCTGGAACAACCTTTGATTCGCAGCCAGGAAGCTGTATAAATATTTTGCCTTCTCGACTCGGCCAGCGACAACTCCAACTACAACTAGAAGTGAGACAAACAACTGAGCGAGGGAGAAACCTTTACTCTTACCATATGGTAATCAAGTTTCGCTTGCTCTCTGGCTATCCGCTTCATTTCGTGCCAGGCTTTAATCTTTTAGCACGCATCTTTGGCATTTTATTGTAATTTGTTTCGATTGCCTTTGCGTGTGTGTTTTCCTTGGGGTTGGGCTGGCAGAAAGAAAAATCTACGAAAAAAAGAAAAAGAAGATGGGAGAGAGAGAGAGAGGGAGGGAAAAAAAGAAAAACTGAACTGAACTGAACTGAGCTGAGCTGAGCGCTGGCTGGCTGGCTGGCAGCGAATAAATTATGCGTGTAATTCAACATTTTATTTAATGAAAACCTAATGAAATGCAAAATGCTAACACAAATGAAATAAATTCGTTGTCGAGCAGTCGTCGAATCGCTTGGACGGCTTCCTTTTTATCCTACTCAATGTTTTTCCATTTTGGTGCTCGGCTGCCTCCTGTGACGTTTGCCAAATTGATTAGGCGCAAAAATCGCTGTCGTAATAAACGAGAGCGTGGCCCAAACAGGAGGGAGAACAGCGTCTACAGCTGCATTGACTTTGATTAATAATGTGCGCTTTAGGCAGGTACAAGTTATTAGTCGTCCTAACAAAACGTACCTTGGCAGGAGTAGTAGGACGTGCTTGGCACTGGCACAAATTGAAAGTCGTCTGCTAATGTGCCCCATAAGCGAGGAATGACAATGTGGTTCCATCAGGGAGAGTATGAGGGGGAGCGAGTAGAGCGGCAGAGAGAGAGAGAGAGAGAGAGAGGGAGAGGGAGGGAGTAGAGTAGTCAGTATAAGTATAGAGTAAATAATAAAGATTAGAAGTAGAAGTTTACGTAAAAGTAGAAGTAGATTTAGAAGTAGAAGCAGAAATAGAAGTAGAAGTATAAGTAGAAGTAGAAATATAAGTAGAAGTAGAAGTAGAAGGAGTAGGAGTAGGAGTAAGAGTAGGAGTAGGAGAAGTAGAAGTAGAAGTGGAAGTAGAATTGGAAGTAGAATTAGAAGTTTAAGTAGGAGTAGAAGTAGAAGTAGAAGTAGAAGTAGAAGTAGAAGTAGGAGTAGAAGTAGATTTCATTAGAGTATAAGAAGCTGACTGCAACTTCAGAGCTTAGTGAACGTATGACCTTTCACTAGTCTTAATCAATCTCAAATACAATTCAATTATAATCATTTGAATAATTATTATCTCAGTAAATCCTTCAAATCTCTTAAGACTTTGTTCAGCTAAAGCAAATTATGAATTGTTTTGTAAATTAAGTCAAAATTAGAGCTCAATTCGTGGCCATTGTATGTGTTGCCATGGGTAAGGCTGCATTTGAATGCGTTGACACACAGACTCACACACACGCACACGCACACACACACACACTTGTGCACGCACAACTAAAACTAAATCCAAATACCAAATACAACAACCAGCTGCCATTAAGCATTAAATGCAAGGCGGCGAGCTGCAAAATCCCAAGTCAATTAGAATTAGCAACCAAAAAGCCAAAAACCCAAGAGCTGCCAAATATGCTGCTGCCATAATAACTGCTTCCGACAGCAACAGAGTGAGATGGCACGACTGCAAGAGAGCGAGAGCGAGAGAGAGAGAGAGAGGGAACGATTGGGGTGCAGCAATGTGGCTGGGCGTGTGGCAATCACATTCATTTCATTTCGCACAGAAATTTATTTACATGGGCCACTGTGGAGCGCGTGGAGTCGAGTCGAGGCGAGGCGCGGCATGTTGGGGACAAGCTGCGGCAGCAGCCACTTCCGCCGGAAACTAGCTTTTAACCCCATGAACGGGTCTAGGCGTTAATATGGCGCTTGCTGCTGTTGCTGCCCCTTCAGCTCGTCCCTCTTGGTCCGCCCTGTTCGTTACCCGGCTGCGTAATGAAAAATGCAAATTCCCAGCGGCTAAATTCTAGCAAACAAGCAAAGCGACGCGCTGAGTGCTGTGCGCGTTTTGTATGAGTAGACAAATAGACTCGGCACTGACTTGCCTTCCCTCCCACGGTCGCGCCACGCCCGCTCGCAGCCGCTACTTGACTGCGAATGCAGCAGCTACCGTGGGCCAACAATTGCAGCCGCTCTCCAGCGTATTGTGTGGCAAATGACAGGAAATTTAAAAGGATGCCTTTGTAGTCGTCGTGCTGCTTCTGCTGCTTGCCATCCAGCAACAACAACAACAACGAGAGTAACAACAACACCACAATAACAAAGTGCTGCGTTCTGTTTCTCTCTTCTGTGCTTGTGTCTAGCTGGCGGCTATAATTTCAATGCTCAACTTGATAAGCAGCTTAACCCACGCAGCAGCAGCAGCAGCAGCGGCAGCAGCAATTGCCGCCAATGCAGTCGAGAGGCACACTTGACCCACCCCACCCGGTTTCTTTAGCCATTTGTATGTTTTTCTGCTGAGCATTGCTTCAAATTTCACGCATTAAAATTAATTAGCGAAAGAGAAGGGCGCTGCTAGGATATGCCGAAATATATCAGCATATGCTTGCTGGGTGAGTGTGGAGGGGCAGCAGCTAAAGGCACTCAAACTGGCATAGTTTGTGTAGGATAGTGTAAATTGCATAGATATCGAAATATGCCCCGTTATTAGACGTTACTTCCATTAAAGCCAGCTGAAGACCTGATAATCGAATGCCTAAAGTATCAGCTACTTGTGGCACATGTTTAACTCTATAATTAGCATATATGTTAAGCTAGTTAGTTGGATCAGTTTCAATATTTGTTTAACAAATCCTTAAACTCGATTACATTTTATGCTCTAGCGCAATGAATGCCTTCGGCACAGGCGTTTAGCTCCAGCTGAATGGGAGGAAACGCATTAGCATTGCCTTAAAATATTTATAAATTCGAACAGTTTTATGCAAAAATGTGAAGCGCAGCTGCTGCCGCTCAAGCAAATCAGCAGCGTCACATTTTCAGAATTTTGCGACGGCGTTCGCAAAGTTCGACGACGCAGGCAGAGCCATTAAATTGAACAACGCGTACGACTAGCTGTAGAGACTGACGGGACGGACTGGCTGGCTGACTGACTGGCTGGCTGGCAGGAGCTACTGCTGCTGCTGCTGTCAGTGCGTTGGCACAATAGTTTATGAGCCAAGCTTATGAAAATCCTTTTGTTACACAATTTTACAGTTATTTTAAGTTGGCTGGCTGGCCATAGCAGGCAGACGGCGGCAGCAGGCGGCAAGCAGCTAATTTTGCCTGTTCGGACGTGCCAGCGGCATGGCCAATGGCATGCAGACAATGTTGAGGCATCTCGCCTGCCTGTGCGTGTCCCGTCCTGTCAGGCAATTAAAAACAGTTGACATTTTGCAAACAGTGACAAGGAGAGAGCCAGCGACGGCGACAGCGAAGGCGACGGCGACTGCGACTGCGGCGGCGACTGCGACTGCGACGTCGCAGCCTATAAACTAAGCAACGTGCGTTTGCCTAAAATTATGCTAAGCTCTGCAGCCGTCGCTAAAGAAAAGCGCAGCCAGACAAAGTATACAACGGAGCGAATGAGCAACGTGCTCGTGCTCGTTCTAGTTCTCGTCTTCATCTTGGCGCTAGATCCTGCTACGTCCTGCTGTCGTCGGCATAAGTACTTAAGGCAACAAAGTAGACTTTTGCATGCAAGCGCATGCTGTCCCACAACTTTGTGTTGCTAGCTGGATTTTCTACGGCACGACAGAGAGGGAGAGAGAGAGAGAGAGAGAGGTGCAGGGAATGAGCTGGAGGCTATGCATCTTGGCAAGGCTATTGACAGCTTCAACAAAACCGGCATAAATAATTTTTTTCAATTTTTTCCAAGCCATTTTGCAGGAGCAAGACGCAGCTTAACACAAAGTTGTACTCACTGCTGTTTTTACCCTTAAAAACTAGTCAAGTTTTTGGAGTCAGCGGCTTTAAATGAGTTGTACATAATGTGCTGCAAGCACTGAGTAGTTGACGCCAAAGATAAAGCCTTTCCAGCTGCAGCGCAGTTCGTTCAACAAGTTTTCTCACTCATGTTGTCAGCTTATGTAGCGGATGATATCTTAAGCTCGAACTGTGGGCTAAGTTGAAATTTTGATTTGGAAATATGTGTGAAATTTCAAAATGTTTGGCAAATGAAGACAAATTATCTCCATATTTGTTGCTCTTCATCTATAGACCAGTTTGATTGAAATTGTTAATAAATTATGTTTGGTCCCACTGTGCGCACGGCAATTGCATTGAGATTTGTCAGTCTCCAGGCAACGGGACGGGCTAACAGGCAGGCACGCAGCTGCTAATGTGTCTTGGGTAATTGACTCGGCAAGTTTTGCATTGTTGTCACGTGTTGTGTGTGTGTGCGTTGGGGTGTGGGTGTGTGTGTTGCAAGGACACTAACCAGGGAGAGCACTAACAATTGAGCAAGTCGACTTCTGTGTCCTTAGCTTCCTGAGTCTGAGCCTGAGCCTGAGCTTGAGCAATATGCAAATCAAAGTCAACGGCGTCAGAGTCTTTCCCAAGCGCTCCTGGTCGATTGCAGGCGACAAAACTAGCGCGCAACTAGGCAAACACTTCCGGTGGCCGGAAGCATAAAACAAGTCGACAACGGAAGTTGCCAGCTCTCTCTCTCTCTCTCTCTCTCTCTCTCTCTATTACTCTTTCTGTCTTGGCTATGCTCTTCATTTTGATATGGTTTCATGATTAAAGTCGGCTAGCTTTAGCTTGGCTCGCTTATTATAATTATTATATTTTATGTTCGCGTGCCTCGAGCAGCTCTCGCGGCCCACCGCGCTCTGGCGACATTTGCACGTGAGCTGTTTAGCCAAAAGTGTTAAAACGGCATAAAAACATGGAGTCGAGTTGCTAATATGCACGCGATATGCAGCTTGAACAGCTGCGCTCTCTCTCTCTATGTGCGTGTGTGGGTGTGTGTGTGTGCGTGGGTTGTGCTCCTTGGAGAGAAGGTGTTTACGAGTTGGGCAATTAATTTAACTGCTGCTCGCGAGGCCATAACAAAATTTATGGCCAACAACAGTTTTGTCAATAACTTTGCTCACTGCTGGCTGCCATCTCTCGCTCGGCTGTCGGCTAATCTCGAGGGCACTTCATTAATCCACAGCGCTAGCGCCAGCGCCAGCGCCAGCGTCAGCGCCAGTTAATGCCATGCATGTCAGAGTAGCAGATAAATGTGCTCCAACCCTTGACGACGCTGGCTGGAGCTACGCTCCACCTGCTGCACCGCACCTTGCCACCTATGCGCGGCGAATTTATGAGCGGTAGTAGCAGCGGCAAATGCAACTGCCAGCCAGCATATCAAATTATATGGCGGCCACAAAAAGAAATAACAACATGCCAGCTCACACCTCCCAGCAGCTGGCGAGACGCGGCGAGGTCCTTTGGTTGCTTGCTGCATAAATTCTGATGAATCACTGCAGCCAGCAGCAACCAGCAGCAGCCAGCAGCACCTGCAGCCACTAGCTAGAACGAGCAAAAGTTTCATCGTTTGCCGTTCCACGTAATGCGGCAGCGACTCTAATAATAAATTTAGTTTGCAACGCGCAACGAAATTTCGGAATGCATAATTCAAAATAATTCAAAACACAGCGTCGCTGATTTCTCGTCTCGCTCTGCAGACACAACAACAGAGAGATACACCCACACCAATACACACCAACACACACACACACACACGTACACACACCTTGCAGCCATAAACTAATAAATAGATACGCTGAGCACTGGCTTGAAATGAGCTTCGAGTAGTTGCAGATTACAATGTTGAGCTGAAGTCTATTCGAACTTCAAGGAATTTGTATTAGCGTAAAAGGTTTATAAGCTTTTAATTATAATCATAAGCTTTGTTAATTAGTTGCTTTTGTGCTATTTAGCTATGGGCAAAGCTTTTTACAACTTTTAATTCAATTTCCATTTATTTTCCGCCTGTTCGCTTGTAAGAGCGAATTTGTATGAGTTTATCTTGGTTTAATGATTCATTTATATCTAGATATTATCATGAAAATTGAACGATTTATCTTTACTTAATTGTGTTTTACATAAAACCTTTAAGATTGCAGCCTAACTAAAATTCTTAAACAGTTCAAGCAGTCTACCGATAACAACTGTTACGACACTTGAGAGCGAACGTGTTGGGGCCCTCTCCACTTAACACTGAGCAGCGCCGTTGCTAACAGCTCTTCACTATTCGCACTCTCAATATGCTCTCCACTTATGCCAGCTTAAACAGCTAAGCAGATTTATAGCACAGATCACTCTGAAACTGAAACCAAAGGCGAGCAGTTGTGTTTTACTTTTGCGCTGCCCATAGAGAAGATATCGAGCGTTGCAGAGTTTATATATTACATTCTATATCAAAAGCTTACATTATATATATTAAAGTACTATAATAACTAACAACCTTTTGATAATATAGCTAATAGTAAGATCGAGTCAAGTCCATAAGCTCAAGCCATTCTGTCATTGTCGCCATCAGCTAGCATTTGGAGAACAACATTCCTGCCCTTACAACTCTTACTTATTACGATATAATATTCAAATGATTTAACATATGTTTATCATGGAGTCACAGCAATATTTGCTTCCATTCATTTCACATATTTTTTTTTTACTATTTTCGAGCTTTACTTTAAGCACTCCATCATTTGCCAAACAATAACTGAATAATACTAATTGTTTTACAATTTCTGTTTTCAATCTTCTCATTTTTTTCCAGGTAAGTTCCGGAATTACGGTCAATGCTTTAAATACCTTTTTGCACATGCCTACGGTAAGTTACACCTTTGTCTGCATCGAGCTGACTGCCTGTCGATTGGCTGGCATTCATTTATTGTCTGTGTGTGTGTGTGTGTGTGTGTGTGTGTGTATGTGTGTATATCGGCAGTAGTCAGAGCTCGTCTACGAACAATTACCAATGTTTACTCTGGCATCCGGGCTGGAGTTCTGATTGGATGCGGCTTTGCACGCTCGCGATACACTTAATAAAAATTTTCAACAATTCAATATCATTTTTATTTGCGTTGGCATAATATTGAATTTTTACCCAAACCCCAGAGAGCGTGTTCGTGTAAATCACACAGATATACACACATACAGATATATACATATATATGTATATATACATATATACAGTATTTATATATATACATATATATATATATATACTTTTCACTCAATTATACACAACAATAAATATTGAATACAAACAAACATGACGCACGCACAGTGGGGCCCAGGGTACTTTATTTAATAATAAACTGCCACGCTGACACGCCCCATTCTCTCACGCCCAGCCATTCACTTAATATGCATTAAAGTGCAATTCATATTTATTTGTGCAAATTTTTCACATTCGCCAAGCCTTTTGCGTCCTTGTTCCGTTTACTCGCTCTGCTCCACCATACGCCACAAAACGATGTCCTGCACATAGAAGGACGAAACGAGGCAATACACTAACATAGAGCTAAAAGATGTGTGGCAATAGTTAGCTCATGTGGGAGCTATGAATCTATATTAAAATGTAATTCACATAATTTTATATATGATCAAATTTCAGCTAAAAGGCATTGAGAATAAAGGGGAATATCTGCAGATCAGCCTGGCAGCTTAGCTGCTCTAATCAGCGCATTGTTGTCATAGTAAGACGAAAGGCTAATATATTTATGAATTGTTAAAAGACATATTAATATACTTACCTAATTCGAGATCTATAATCTTTAATTTCTGATCCTATATAACAACTCTTCAATAATCCAACTTCTAGCTGCCCTTTAACAACTCTCCCAACACCTTTTCAGCTGCATCAGCTCACAGATATTTCCATAGTCGATCGCCACTTGAGTTAACTGCTATATAAAATGCTGATACTCTACTGTTGGCATAAAAAAAAAAAAAAACAAAAAAATTACATTGCATTTGGATAGCAGGGAGCAGAGAGAGAGAGACGCAATGCTTCATGCGCTCCATGAGCTATGCTCACGCATAAACAATAAATAAGGCTTCATAATTTTCCTTCATTGAACTTGCCGCCCACCGGCTTCATCATGACGGGGCTGGCATTCCGCCCGCATTGTTGTCATTGGCAACACGAACTCAAACCAGGCCCGTACCCAGACCCGGACCATGGCCGTGCCTTGCAGTGCAGCAGTTGCTGCTGCTGCTGCTGCCGCTGCTGCTGCCGCTGCTGCTGTTGCTGGTGCTGGTGAATCCTGTGAACGTGCTTTTGTCGTAATCCTTTGAATTTCGTTGCAATAATTCCACTTGAATGTTTATTTGTGTATACAGCGCACACACACACACACACACACATACACACACTCACAGCGGGTCAGATGAACGCCAGGAGCTGATGGGGTTGGGAGGGGCAGCAAGTCGGCCTTACAGTTTATAAGGTTATTGTTTGCGTCATGGGCGCCATTTTAAAACATCGCAGCGAACCGCCTTTACCTTTATGGGCTATGCTATGCGAGCGAGTGGTGCAAGCCAGCTAGCAGGCACTCGGAATGGTCTTAGCCATTTGTTTGCCAAGGTTCAGCTTGGCACTAACAAATCTACAAATACGCATTGCGACAGGTGCTGCTCACAGTGTAAAATCCATAAATTGTTGTCGCCACTCTCTGCTCATTCATAAGCCCCATTGATGCTTTTTCCATTAGTGCCTCGGTACGCCGAGCCTCATCCGCATTTGCATTCGCATTGTGAGACCCTTTCTCATCGTTATCATCATCATCGTCATCAGCTTCTGGAGCATATTCAGGGATCTCGTTGTCCTTGTGGCTTCCAATGGCTTAGACATAGCTAGAGCTTTGCGTTGCCTAGTTCCATTTACATTCCTGCCCCTTTCTCACTCTTTCTCTCTCTCTCTCTCTCTCTCTCTCTCTCTCTCTCTCACTCTCTGCCTCTCATATTCAATTAGCTTTACATTCTTTTTGCGACAAATGCGGTGTTGATAAATCCCATCTACGAACTTTGCTTTTGCCAGTTGTCAGTTCCCAGTTACCAGTTCCCAGTTACCAGTTCCCAGTTACCAGTTCCCAGTTTCTCGTTTCCAACTGAGATTTGAATGCATTCAGAAGCAATCATCATGCATGTAATTAAAATTGGTTTAAGTATGCCCCAAAGCCGAGCGCCAGGCATTGTGCTTAGAGCCCTCTGCATTTTGTCCAATGCCAAACGCATCGATTGCTCAATTACCAAATGCAGTTTCAAAAGTTCCCCAAAAGAGTTGAAAACGCATAACAATTATTTCATATTTACTTAGTTCAAGTTCTTATGAGAAAACTTTCAAAGCAATGAGTGGAGTGAACTGAAGTGAGAAGTGAAAAAAAATTGCATTAATTTCCATTCAAGTTGGTTTAGCTCGAAAACTTTATAAAAATTTATGAACTGGTCAGGGTATTCCCTCTGTATCGCTTTGTTATCTAATTGATAACGTAAGATAAGCTAAAGGTAATTGAAATCTGACAAAGAAATACATAAAATAGTGGAAGTTATATGAGTTGTTATATCTCAATAGCGGAACCAAATCAATTAGAGATCTATCAACAGGGAACTACTCTAAAGCTGTTGTAGATACCGTTTTTACATGCTTCGCCATTTCCACAGTGGATGTGGCTATAAACAGTAACAAAGCAGCCCTCGCTTGCCTCGCTTTATAGCTCAACTAAGCGCATCGGACTAGCTGCATTTACTATAGCCAACTATAGATACGTATATTTTTTAATATGTATCATTCCTGTTCAATTTTGGGCTAGCTCAAAAGTGGCTTTATTATGGGCTCGGCGACGGTGAAGCAAAGCGCAATTCTAGCTAGCCTAAGACTCGAATGCTTCACAGAAAATTAACAGCACAAAAGCCGTGGGCCAAACAATGGCCAGACTGGCAATGGACAACGGGCAATGGTCAATGGAAACATGAGCAAAGCAAAGCAAATAGACAGAGAGACAGAGAGACAGCCAAACAGTTGGACAGTTGTGGCAGTTGGACAATTGGACAGTTTTGGCAACTGAGCTCTAACCAAATACCAAGTGGGCTTAGACCGAATTGCAGCGCCAATGCTCGATTTTGAATTTATGCAGTGTTTGGTTTGTTATTACGATGTATGTGATGTATCTGTATGTGTTTGTGTGTGTGCGTGTGGGTGTGTGTGTGTATGGCTGCCTATGCAACAGCAGCTCATTTCCGCCTGTTCGCCCGCAAAATCAAAAAACCCGCACACAAAGTCAGCGTAGCCGTGTGAAGGCCATAACTGGCATAGCAATAGAAGCTGCTAGAGCAGCGAGAAAGGAGGCTTAGATGCAGCTGCATGCATGCAGCTACTCGTACTGCTGCTGCTGATGCTGTTGTGTGGTCTCTGCCTTCCTGCCACGCCTTCATGCAATCTCAGTTTGTGGTTAATATTATGCTGCATTTCTCATTTCGCGTGGCTTGCTGCTGCTGCTGCTGCTGTTGCTGCTGTTGTTGGTTTATTATCGCTGGCAATGCCATTGCAAGCATCGAGCATCCTGCATCCTGCAACGTGCATCGTGGAATGTCCCTGCTCCTGCTCCAGCTCCTACTCCAGCTGCCATGTCCCTTGGCTTGGTTGGGTTTATCTGCTGTTGGTTTTTGGTTGCCCATCGCTGGCCTTCGTTGTTATTGCAATGTTTTTGACAAATAGTCAGGGAAATGCACACGGATGTCTGTTTATTGTGCCGTGCATGCGGTTTACGTTTATCTTCAACTTATGCAGACAGTTGTTGGCCTACCCCAGCCCTCGCTCTCCCTCTCTGGACATGCTGTGGTCTGAGACATTTTCTGGCATTGTGTTTGCATCAGACACATTTTGTTGTGGTCCAGCAGTAGCTGCTGCTGCTGCTGCTGCTGCGGTGACCCAGCTCCGGTATAACTGTTTGGCTTTTGCTGTAGCCATTGTGTCTAGCTCAGGTTTGTTTGTAACTTTTGTCTGTGTGCGTGCGTGCGTGCGTGTGTGTGTGTGTGTGTGTGTTTTCAATAATAATCTAATTAAGTGCAGTTTATGAATGTGAACAGTGCAGATATGACGTTGCTCAGCCTAATGAACTGCGGAAATGACAGTCAAGCACTCTATCTGCACCGTAAGCAGCTCCTAAATGCATTATGCCTACTTTAGTTGCATAAGCTGTATTCCATATCTCACATAATTCCATTTAAAATACAAATTTGCATATGTAAGAACTGCAAACAGTAACTTAAATATTATATATATGAGATTTGCTGTTGTAGCAAATGTGATTATAGCTTTTCCTAATCAATTTCAGTTGGCATTCGAATGCGATTTTTTGAGCTGTCAATGTAAATTGATTGGGAATAGAATTTCTTTTGCTAATTTGTTGCTTTGATGTATGCTAAATGGAAGTAAAATTTAACTGATAGACTGCGCTTATACTCTGTTTAAATCATCAAGCAGATTAAGTTTATACTCAGTATCTTTCTCTAAGCAGCTGCAGCTATGTTGAGTATATTTTTGCTTGATGAACTTTTGTGCTAATTGCATAGCTATGACATATTATATATATATATATATATATGTATATTGACCGAATTCTGATAGGTAAAAGTTATTTCAGCTAGTTATAAGCAGCTCCCTTCAATATAGCTTCTAGCTTAAATATATCAATGTACGAGCAAACTTGTTTAGTTTGAATCGGCTATTCATGATTCTTAAACATCCATAGCTTCTTGGAACATAGTTGCTTCGCTCTACATAGCTCAATCAAGTTTGATCTCTAAACCAACTCAAGTATTATTTGAGCTGCATATATCACAAATGAGATTATACATAATGTTCGAAGCTCTAATGTTCTTTGAGCTAGTTTACGAGCTCAACAAAAACTTTGAGGCGAGAAAAAAAAAATAATAATCGAATATAACTTCTGTTCATCAGTTATTCCGCTACTCGACTACTGTGAGAGTTTCTGTGTTTACTAAAATGAGCTGTCTAATGCTGAGGCATACATCATATATTATTAATTTATAACAAAATATGATGTAATATCAAACAATTTTGAGCAAGACATGTCACTGAAGAGTTTATATATATCTATAAGTGAAGCACTAGAGTTAATCTCTTTAGATTAACAACCTGATAGAACTCCGATTCCTCTGCACAACTCCGTCAAATTTAAGCTTAAGTTTCACACACTTCAATTATTCAATTACAATTATTACAATATTAATATTAAATTCTTATCTACGATAAACATCCACTGCTTACAGGGTATAAGCAACATCGGCCACAATCTATCTTTGAATAGGCCGCTTTGTGACTAGCAATTGCATTGTAACATAAGCCTTTGATTCATCTCAGTTACGTGTGCTGCACTTGTCTGGCATTGTCTTTCATTGTTTGGCTGGCATTCAATAGCTTAATTAGCTGAGGCGCATGTCAAAGTTAATTATGCCAGCCCCAAAAGGTACGCAACGAACACGTACAGCTGCCGTGCGACATCAGCATTAGTTCGCATTGCACATCTTTCCAATGCCTGGCAGCTTATTGCCAAGGCCCGACATGCAACTGAAAATCTGATTATTAATAAAGTTTCAATGCCGAAAGCTGATGTATGAGAACTTGAGCTATTCGGCACTATGCACAATAGATTATTAATATGAGACAATTGTGAATGGCAGTGAGGCGTGCATGCCACAAGGCGGCAGACGAAAGACGAGTAATGCAATTAAATTGGAAAAGTCTCTGACAAATTAGACAGCACAAAGCCAATTAGAAGATAACTTGCAAAGGCAAAATTATTCAAAATTTGACAATAGATTAAATGTCAGGTCGGCTGTATCAGCAAAAGGCTCAACTTTTACTACTGGCGGTTGCATCTCGACTATGATATTGGCATGCCTTTCCGGCGCACGAAACTATGCTAAAGTCAACTTACAGTGCGAGCTCTTGTGTGTGTGTGTATGTGCGTGTGCTCTGTGTTAAATGCCTAACTCAATTATGCGAGGGTAAATGTTTGGCGCAAAAAGCTCAAAAGCCACAGCAAAACAAGCAGCACGAAGGTCTCTCAGCTCCGACCGCCCCTCTGCTGTTTGGTGGCCGTCTCGGCCGTCTTTTGGCGCCCAACAAGCGAAACAAGCGCCAGCTGCGCCTAATTGCAGGCAGAGGCAAACGCAAACGCAACGCTCACAAATTCATTTATACATGCAATAATTTGGTTTATTATTGGGCACCCAACAGCCGAGCAGCCGAACAGCCTCGTGCCACCTCTTTCGCTACATTTGCCATAACTTTTAATTAAATTAAAATGCACAGCCAAATTCAACGTGAGCCCGCACGCCGCAACGGGCAACGGGCAAACGGGCAAACGGACAACGTGCAACGAACATCGGGCAACCTGTGCACCCAAAAACTTAATAACCAATTCGCTTTGTAGGCGAAAAGGTTCATGTCGCCCATTTATTGAAACATTTATGCATATTTAAGCAAAGGCGACTTTTGTAGGCCCCGCTAATTGAGTTAAACAGACTGCGGCAGCTGATCAGATATTCTGCATGCAATGGACATGTGAGAGACGATGACTATGATCCAGTCAACGAGGCTGGCATTGATATGTTTATCGAGATATATGACTTGAATTTATGCTATATAGTGGAATTTACATGAAAGCTGAGCAGATCAGCCTTTGTTATTCATTAACAATATATAAAGTGAGCAAAAGTTGGGCCATGATTAGTTTTCTTTAGTGAGAAATGCGAGTTGAAATATTTCTGCTATGTATATTGATATATAACTCTATGCCCTAGTTAAACTCATAATTTTTTCATAACAAATTCGATACGATCTAAATAAGTTTAAGCTAAACTTTTGCTCTAAAATGTTGCAATAGATTCACAATATCTGAACTTTGCTTTGCCTTATCTCCCGCACTCTCCATCTCGCAAGCTCGCCCTAAATATGAAATCCACTTAGCCCTGAGCTCGGACTCACCTTCAGTTCTCTTTTGGGTTACATTCAACCTGCAGCAGCAGCAGCAGCAGCAGCAGCAGCAGCAGCAGCAGCAGCAGCAGCAGCAGCAGCAGCAGTAGCAGCGGCAACAGCACTTGGCAAAAACACCTTTGCTGTTGTTCAACTATCTCAATCTCAACTCTCCCCTTCTCCCTCGCCGCTCTCTCCCTTCTCCCGGCGACCCCCAAACTATTTGCGTAACGTTCTCCACTTTAGTTTGGTTTTCTCTAATGTGCTTGGCTGCCATATGGCATTCGGTTGGCGCTTCATAAAAATGCAAACTTATGCTTTTCACAACTTTTGGCATTGGCCACACGCTGCCCTCACAGGATGTCCACTCTACACACACACACACGCACACTTACATACACACACACACACACTTGTAATCCAATTAAAGGTAGCAGTATAGTTGGCTTTTAGCGTGCGGTGACCAGAGCGGCTGTTCCCATATTGTTCAGTGCTCCGCCTCCTGCCGTTTCATTGCCGGGCCATCAGCTGGTCACCTTAAAAGCTTTTACCAATCGACAGCTCGCCTTGATTTTCAGCATCAGCGCAAGCCTGCGTGGCTACAGCTACGTTGCTCTGGCTCTGGCTGCTGTTCGCGTTTTACGTATACTTAATTTGATTTTTCACACAGCTAGACCCCATCCCCCTTTCCCGGCCAAACCAAAGCCACCTACCCACGCACACACACATACACACACACACACACACACTCAGCAGTGGTCATGCTCTGATTTTCATGGCACTCGCACTTGGCCAAAAAGGGGAGGCCAGGCGAATGAGGCAGCTGAACACAAAAAAAAAATCTAATTTCTGTGCAATTTAACGAGACATTTACGTTTTTTCATTTGATTATCTCACAGTCAGTTTGGTAACGGGGCGCACATCGCCCGGAGCACCCACTCAACCTGCCCGACACACTCAAACGCGTTGATTGTAAAGATTTGCAACGCTTCCAATATAAAAAAGCAACCCAAACGCTTGCGACTTACCTTGTCATTGTGCAAGCTACACTTGCACTCTTTTATTATGCATGAATTGGGTATATCGGAACTCCAGTGCCATTTGAACTGATAATGGATTAAGCTTTATTGCTATAGATGGTGCGAAGTGAAGAGAATTCAGTCTTATTTGCCACTGGGGAACTCTCAAGCTACAACTGTGGGCTGCATAGATATCTAATGTATCTAAATAGCATCTGGTGTAATCTTACTAAGAACTCTTAATACATAAGTAATACAGCATATTCTGATATATCAAATATCTTTTTGAGGTATTAGACATTTATCTGCCTATTTTCTCATATCTTCAAGTTTTTATTCCCAGCAATAAAGTTAGAAATCGTAATTGAAATTTACTTAAATTAGCGACAAAACTCAGCTTAAAGCTTTAGTTGTCTGCTTTAATAAAGACTTGTAGTTGATTTTCTTTTATAATATCAAAATTCACGTGGAATTTTCGATTTTCAGTGTATTTTGTATTCAGCATGCGCTAAAAATTCCAATCAAATGGCTGTGTGCAGGCTGCAGTTGCATTTTGTAGCATACTTTTCTGGGCTTTGGTTGAAGTTTTTCGTATAATTTGTTTTATGTGATTGTCCATTGGCTTCATTTTGGATACACATTAGCTGAGCCCTAGCCACAGCAGCACACAACCACATCAGGACACCCACACACACACGCACACACCCACATAGAAGGATGCAACAACTGGCATATGTATTTGTGGCAAGCGTAGAGGGCACAGAACGCACACCTTTTGTGTACGTGATGTCATTATGGCCAAAAGGTAAATTTCAACTGTCGCACACTAAACGACTCTTTTGCTCGTTTTGGCCACCTTTAGCCCATGCCAGCTCCCCCCGCTCTATATCAGCTGCTATATCTCTTTGTGGCTGGTTGGCCACCAAATCGCAAATCGCTGCTCGCAGCTCGCAGCTCGCAGTTCGCTGTTTGCAGTTTGCAGCGAACCTCACCACGCAAATGAACGTTTAATGTATTTGACATTTTGAAAGTCAACCCGAACGGCAACCGGATACAGCATCCAAAACATATGGACCGAATGGCTGCTGGCCGTTGCTTGTTGGCTGTTAGCAGTTAGCTGCATTCTACACAATCAACCCAATGCACATACTATACAAATTCTCATTCACATGCGATGCGTTCCACATTTGTCATTCGAGATGACCCGATTTTTGTGGTCCGGCTGTCCGTTTGTTGCGCCTGTTTAGAGTTTAAATTTTCCTGCCTGTGTCATGTGGCCAGAACTTATGCTCGAATCCTGGCATCCTTGTTGCCTCATGCTCTTTCCCACATTTGTAATTTAAATAAGGCGTAATTACAGAGCCATTGACAGTGATTAGACTGCCAACGAGAGCCGTAAAGCCTTTACGCGATTTACATTGTTCGCTGCCAAATATATTGTTAGTTTTTAGGTGTAGAATGGAATGGAGTGATGAGAGTAAATGTGAGTTGCGGTAGAATGTTGAGGTTGGCTCTTTGTGCTATTATATTTAAGCATGCCAAAAGAGAAAATCCTGCATTCGATTCATCAGAGCATTCTTCAATCAGAGAATAGACAACACTTGCTTATAGATTCATATGGCAATCACATCTACAGCATTCACTGCTGCAAGTCCAAAAACTCTTGTCGATGCCCATGCTACAACTGCTTCGACTCTGAAATCAATAGAATTATGCTCTCGGCTATTCATTCCAAGTTGGTAAAGCATACAGCACTAAGTGCCTGTCACAATCTATTTCGAAAAGGAATTCGAGCTACATTTATACCTCATCATTACACGAAGAGCTGCATGCAATGTGCCTAATGTCTATAAGTCTTAAGCATATTTCCATTGCCAATCAATTCTCATGAAATAGAGCAATCACATATCGTATCTCCACTAGGTGTCTACAAATCTAAAACATATTGCGATTGCCAATGGGTCTGAAAATAGAGCAATCACATATCGTATCTACACTAAGTGCAGTTCAGATCTAAGCATATCAAAAATAAAAAAAAAAACCTGTTTTAATTATTATTTTTGTGGTTTGTCAGGGTCGGTAATTAGTTTTCATGGACTTCCAGGCGGCTCGTTAGTTTGAGCAACAGCAACAACAATAACAGAGAAAATGTCGCCCCAAACATTTCGTCTTAATTAGTGCCATACGAAAATTCGAAATGCCGTGGACAATTAATAAGGCACACAAATTTGACATTCATTGGACAGCGTCGAGCGCCAAATTTTATATTCTCTACGTTCTATGCATTATATTCACTTCGTCTTTCCTGCCTTTTCTCTCTCTCTCTCTCTCTCTCTCTTTGTGTGTGCTTTTTTCTGTCTGCCATTTATTTGCCTTTATTTATGCATTATTTTTATGGCATTTGTTGTTGGGGTTTTTTTTTATGGGCCAAGAGTCATTACGCAGGAGCTACTGTGCTTGTTGTTGTTGTTTGCTTTGACTAAACAAATATTATGGCCATTAAGTAAATTGGTCAAAAACTGTGTGTATGTGTCTGTAGTTGTGGCTGCGGCTTGGCTATTATTGCTATTCGTTAGCTCCTCGAGCTGCCGCCCACATGTCCGCCATAAATGTCAGCTATTAAAAGCGTTAGAGACACAACACAATAACAACAACAACAGCAACAACAACTACAACAGCGACAACCAAAAAAAATTGAGAAAGAGAAAAGTTTCATAGTTTCATCGCTCGATAATGAACCCGCCCCAAAAGTTAGCCTTCGCTTCAGTCTCCACGGTTAATTGAGCTCGGAATGCGGTCCGAGCAATTAATCAACAATTTCAAGGCGTTGAAACCGAAAAGAAAAATGGAAAATCAGTGCAATTATGCAAATGGAACAGAATTTTTACCAATTTTCTGAGATACGCTGTTGCCAGAAGAGTTGTGAATGGGTAGACTTTTGGCAGTTGGATAAAGATCTATGATAAGAACTTCTATTACTATATATCTAAATAGCTAGATATGGTTTTCTATATATCAGAGCTCTAAAAGCTTTTCTTTATATCAAACTTGTCTAAGATCATTTGTCAAACTTGAGCTATTCAAATACTTCTAGAGTATTCCCCGCATCAATTCTTCACAGGGCATCTCTAAGTCAGTCATTTGACATTCTACACAATTTTTTGGGTTAAACAAGAACCCTTTTTTTCTTTTGGTGTCTGTAGGTTTTTGCTTGCTTTGTTGTCTCATTAGACGCATAATTACGCAGCTCGACTCTGAAACCTCAGGATCTTAAGACAAAATTAAAAATAAATTACAACGAAATCCGCACGACAAATCGAAGACAGTTTCAACTCAACCTGGCCTCACCTCGCTCCTGCCGCTTCCAAAAACCTGTGAAAATTAGCGAAATTAATGCGCAAACGAAACGAAACGAAGCGAAACTGTCGAAACATGAAAAAAGAAAACAACAGCAAAAATGTCGTGTCGGCGTATGTGCTCTGAGCGCAGCTAAACAAAAAGAAGATGAAAATAAAATTATAAAATAAAAATAAAAATAGAAAAAAAAAGGGAACAGCATAAAGCAACGTGCGATGAAATTGAAACATTTGCCGAGTCGTTGAAATTTCCTTTACTCATTATGCGCAGCGACAACCCTAACAGTGAGCCCCATCAGGCCCGTCCCGCTAGCAGATTGAAATCCAATTAATGCCTCTGATGGCGAAAAACACAAGAACAAGAAGGAGAAGAAGAAGAGGGAGAAAAAATGCAAAGCTTTCAACTGATTTTAACGCCCGCCCACTTCCTGACGAGCAGCAAACGGCTTGGAAAAAGGCTCAGGGCAGAGGGGCAGTGCTGGGGCGTGGCATAGCATAGGCAGGTGGGGGCGTTTTGCAGTGAAATCCTTTTCTTTTTTTTTTTTTTGTTTTAAAATGCCAAACGCGTAGCGGCGTTAATATGTCAAATTAAAGAATGAGACGCAGAGGATCAAAAACTTGCCTATGGCTACAGCGGACAGCCTGTCAGCGCAATAACTGTGGCCGCGTATCGAAAATAAAGTTTGATAAAAGTTCAAAACCCCGAACAGCACGAGGCCGGGCCCCAAAATCCAATTCGAGTATCGCTGGCCTAATTAAACGGGGCTGCGAGGCGAATTTATTGGACAAAAGGTTTGCAACTGTTTGAAATGGGTTGATAAACTGCCAACAGGAAGTTGAGTTGCCTCAACAAATTTATAGAGCTTTAATTGTTATCAGAGGGAGAGAGGGTGAGAGAGCGAGAGAGAGAGAGAGAGAGAGAGAGAGAAGGGGTGGGGGTGGGTGGATGGTTGGTAGAGAGTGGGAACGACACATGTTATTTATATGCATTGGGCAGCCGACAAATTTGTTTGATGTGTCCACAAAAGCAAGTCCAATTACCTGCTTGCGCATTAATATTTACACAAGCCAACATAAAACTACTTTATTAACATTCGGCCACGCCCACTCGACTAATTACCACAGCCGGCAGTAATGGGGGGCGGAAAAATAGTTAACTTTTTCCCGTTTGCAACATTCGCTCAATTACCAAAAAATGTTTTGTTGATTTAGTCAGCGCTCATAATACAAATTGGTGTGAGTGCGCATGTGTGTGTGTGTGCTTAATAAATACACACACACACACACGCTCAACACACAAATATGCAGCAGTAGCGAGCGCATTAACAAATATGCCAGGGGAAAGCAGAAAAATGTTTATATATACAGGGAATGGAATACATACCTAACCAAATTATGAACAATTCTCCACTTGACAACAAAAATATGCGAATCATAATAAAAACAACTGCTGTAAACAGCAACAGCAACAGACAGCGGGCAACGGACAACGGACAACGGACAACAATCAGCAGCAGAAAGCGGAAAAACATTCAACGAACGAAACGAACAAACAACAACAAAAACAATTAGCATGGAATGTTTACATTGTATGGAATTTTACTTCATTATTGACATTTGCATTAGCATATGAAAAGGTTGTTCCAGAAACTCATTTCATTTTCGATTTGATGCGTTTCCTACAAGGGATATATCATTATGATGTAGCTATACATAAATATATATACATAAAAACATATATGTATACTTCTGAGACATATTTATAATACATCTAATGAGAATGCCATTTGTAAAAGTTCCATTAAGTGTGCTGTGGGATATTCTATAACTATAATTGGGGGTGTGTTAGTAAAGATACACCATATATAAGCAGTGCTCTGTGGACATATATATATGTAACTATTCATGGAATATCCTTTTTCTATATGGCTATGGAATAAATACACATATATGGAATACCCTTTAACTATTTAATTATGGAATATTTATATTAGCTTTACTTCAGAATAAAGCATGAAGAAAGCATATATATAAATGATATAAGGTTATTCCATTTTATTACTATAAAAAAGTGATGGTATATGTAGGACTTTTGCAAATTTTAACAATGATAAATTATAAGGCGGTCTCTATTAGTAGAGGAACAAGTTGAGAAAAAGGAAAAGTTTCTTTAATAAGTAGACTTTTGTGGAAGACTTCGATTTCCATATGCCATCATAAAATGACATTAAAGGGGGACTCCTCACATTAACTATATACATAATAAAATTGTCTTAGATAGAGCAAGGTAAAGAGATAGTCTATTGTTCTTATATAAACTCTGCTCATGTACATATAAAGTTGGCATATCTCATATGAAAAGTGCTTAACATAGAAAGAAGACTTTGTGAAACAAATAGAGTGAACCTATATAGAGTGGGGTATAAGTATTTTATTTTAACTTTCTTTCACAAGATCAATGCCTCATCAATGCCTTCAAAATTCCCTATATATTATAAATTTGTATTTATTTTTGTTTCTATAATTTCTTAACAATTAAAAATCTGTGCAGCAAATGCAAAAAAAAAAAGAGAAAAACTTTCACAAGAAACAACGACTTTTGACCCTTCTGCTAGCTCTTTCGCTCTGCGGCTCTTACGTGCTGGTCTATTGGGGCTTTCTCTTGACTGGGCCATATGTGAGTGTGTGTGTGTGTGGGTGTGTGTGTGGGTGTGTGTGTGGGTGTGTGTGTATGTTCCCAATTAGATTTTATTGTTTTGGTGCGATTGCAGTTGCCATTGTTTGTTGCCTGCTGCCAGCCAGCCAGCCAGCCAGCTGTTGTAGTTGTTGTTCTTGTTGTTTTGGACTTTCTAATTGTTGTTGTTGTTGTTGTAATTAGTGAAGCGCAAACAAATGTCGCCTAATGATTCGTTGACTGCCGTCGACAACGACGACGCCATTTTGTGCCGACTCCACACACACACACACACACACACACACACACACATAAATCTATACATATACAAATGACTGTTGTTGTTGTTGTTGCTGCTGGTTTATTGGGTGTAATTACATATGTCGCGCTCTCATATTTACATGGCAATTGGGCACAGACATTGTAAATATGATTTACAATGGCAGCGCGCATTCAGTTTTAAGCCTTGCGCATTGCTTTAAACTTTTGCCCAACCTTGGCAAAACTCATTAACGTATTGGCCAAAAACAACCGCCGGCCAATATAAACACGCACGCACACGCAAACGCCGACGCACACAGTCACTAGCTAGGCTAGCACATGCTAGTTCAATAATAATTAGTTTGAGATTTAATTTTAATTACGCTGAGTTGTCAGCTGAGCTCCGTTGAGCTGGCATCCTGTCTGTGTTGATGTCCATGTCCGTGTTGTTGCCTGTGGCGCAAACTGCCTGCCAAGACTGTAATTAATATGGGAGACAACTGATGTGCCCAGCTCTATGCACACACACACACAAACACACACAACAAGATGTGTATATCTGTGTGCGCTGCTGCTACTGCTGCTGCTGCTTGAATTGATGGCAAAAGCTGTTTATTTACTTATGGCACGCAAAAGGGTTTCCAGTTGCGTTTTATTAAGTTTCATCGGTTGAGTAAAAACAAAATAAGATTTACGAATTCAATGGAAAATGAACTAAGTTATTTAATAGCTTAGCCTGAAGAAGAGGCAGCTTAAAAGCTGTCTGCAACCAACTTGTGTTTGAGCAGACTTCAAAATGTTTTTAAGCATAAGTTAATGAATTAAAGATGCAAGCAAAACTCAAAAATCTATCAGAGATCTATAGAGCGAGAGAGAGAGAGAGAGAGATGAAGAGAGAGAAAGCCTGACGCAGTTCTAAGTCTTGTATACAAATAATATATAAGGTAATGGAAAACAATGAACTTTTGCAAATTATTTGATAATTTGTAAAAACGTAACCAACACTCGATCAAGAACAAGTTACCAAATGGAACACGTATAGCAATTATACACTATATGCTCGTATATTCAGTTCAAATTCTTTGCAAAGTTATCTTCATTAAATGCCATGTTCTATGTGCTCAGACGCCTCACAACCAGAGCCCTGCTCTAGCTCTCAGCATATGTGCGCTCATCTCTATTCATGCTCGTTTCATTTGTTTGGCATTGCTTGGCTTGGCCTCCTTGAATATATATCGTACGGGCTTTCATAATCTCTGGCAGCTGCTCTGTGGTCCATTTGGCCCATTATAGTTTTTCCTGTACATGTAATAGACAGCCAAACAGCTGGACAGAAGCAGAAGCTGAAGCAGAAGGAGAAGCAGAAGGAGAAGCAGACAAAGATAAAGTGAGAGAGCGGGGAAGTGCTTGCGAATGAAAGTCTGCAACATCATCAACAATATTTCACTTGATTTAATTTTTGCCCTAGCCAGAAAATTTGTTGCAATTTGCGCATACACACATTGCGTTCGTTCCGTTTCCTCACTGGCGGCTCCACTTTTCTTCGCTTTCTTTTGCTTCTTCTTTTTTTTTATTATTTTGATGAATTATTATGCGCTACATAATTTTCGCCAGCTCATGACACTCCGAGGAGCCGACGCTGCTGTAGACGACCTCCATTGGGGTTTATCTGGTGTGCGTGTGCGTGTGCGTGTGTGTGTGTGTGTGTGTTGGCCTTATGGTGTTTGGGTCCATGTGTTGGGCTGGCCGTCAAAAAAAGTTTTTGCGTTTTGCTCGGGCTTTGCTTTATTTATGCATGCCTAATTTATGAAAATTTGATGTACTTGTAAGCTATTTCGGTGGGATACTTTTATATTTGTTTGCACATAACCGCAACACATGCACAGACAGCTCTGAACTCTCCGAACCGGATGTCGGCTGCCGGCTGCCGGCTGCTCGATGCTTGCTGTTCGCTGTTCGCTGTTCTCTGCTCGCGCCTCTGTAATTTTTTGTCTTTCTTTTCGGCTCTGTTGCCATGCTCTGACCGCGCGTTTCAAAAACTTGCGCCTAAATAAATTACTTGTAAAACTTTTCAAATACTCGTAATTCTACATGATGTTGTTGAGGTCGTCAACGCTGCAGCCCCTTTCGATATTAAGCGGGGCGTCGAAGTCGTAGCCGTCGTAGCGACGTTATCGTCAAACTTTACTAAGCCAACATAAATACCATTTACTGCACAAAGTTGCCAGAGCAACAGAAGCAAGCACAGAGGACGCAGCTTTCATAAAAATAAGTGAAGCTGCTTCAACTGAAACGCAAACACTCACTTCACATATCGATGCTCTATAAAGGGCATGTATATGAATGTGAACCAGAGTAAATCGAGATAATTCGCCTTAGAAATTATAAAATATTTTTAAAAATTTACTATTAATTAGCTAAATAGCCAATAGGCAATTTGTTGCTCAGCTGTCTTAATTCTGTTTATATATAGAAGTTCTGTTTGATAGTAGCTTAGTATTCACAATCTCAGATCAAGTAAACCCAGTTTTATATTGAACATCTTCTTCATAAATGCTTTCCTTTCGACTGTTACAAACAGCTTCATCATTTGCTCTTACTATGCCTATACTCTATCCAGCTGTATGCCACAAAAAAAAAGAAAAGAAAGAAACTTTGATATGCATAATGTGTTGCCTACTTTTCGGCTGGCGCTACAAAACTCTTTGCAAGCTCATTCGGAGCAGCTCTCATTCTCTACCTCTGCCTTCCTCTATCTCTTTCTGAAACATTTTCTTTTACTTTTACTACCTTTACGCCACTCTGCCAAACCCCAATCCAGCCGCACACTCTGCCTCCGGCACAACTGTCTCTCAGCCCGCAAACATACAACGTTTATTTTATTGACTTTGCCCACACATTGCATATGGTCGATGCTGTTGATTGTGTCTGTGTGTGTGTGGGTGGACTTTCTAATAAGTTGCCACCCAGCGACAACAAGCGAACAACAAACAACTGTTCATCAATACTTTTAGTCGACAAACGGAGACCCGCTCGAACTGGGCTACCCCCCCCCCCCAAAAAAAAAAAAAAATTTGCCAACAAAGTTGTAAATTTGTGTATCAAAGTCTGTCTAAATGTCTGTCTATCTGAGTGTGTGTGCGTGTGAGTGTGAGTGTGTTTCTTTCTCGATTTTCATATTTGTATTTTAGCTACCTTATATATCAGCCCAGTTCAAATATTGAGAGAGACGCATTTTATATTTGGCATCAATATTTTGTATTGTTGCTTGTTTCGGGCTTGCCCCAAACTTTACGGAGAAAACTTTTTTCTGCTACGCACCCCAAACAACAACAACAGCAGCAACAACAAGAAGTAGAAGAAGAAAAAAAGGCTGCTTAAGCCTTTGCTGGAGCTAGGGCTTTATGCCTGATGCTCTCGTAATGGCTGAAATGCGAAATTAATTTGAATATAAGCCCGTTTGATCTCCCGATCAGCATTGATGTAGAGCGCAACCAAATCAAGGCACATTTGATTGCTGTTTGTCTTTAAGAAGTGGCCGAGCTGTTGCCTTTAACTACGAGTGTGATGTTGAAAGCTAAGAAATTGTAGAATTTCTGTTGAACTTAATGTATTGTCGCGAGTTGAATTGTTATAGCAGTGAATTGGCATTTATAATAATGCAAGGCTGATTAGGCGTATGCTTAACATAAAATATTGTCTGAATTTCTGTTGATTACATATGGATTTCTTGTTATTTAATTGTAGTTTAAATCTAAAGAGATTTCGAGCTTTTATAATACATTTTATATAGTTATAAATATATGGAAAACAAATGTTTTTTAGCGGAAATACAAAAGTCGCCCGAATTGCAGGAGACATGTCACGTCGCTGCAGCACTCATATAGGACTAAATTGTCCAAATTGTCGAGGCTGCTTGCTGCATGTAGCAAGCAAGTCATTCAGAGTTTTACTTGAATGACATAAAATTTTAGTTTTGTATTAGATTGAGGAATGAAATGAACCGGAGGTTCAACAAAATAACAACTTGCATCGCAATTAAATTGAATCAAATTGAATAAAGTAGGAGTTGCTTACAGAAATTGCATATATAATGATATAAACTGTTCTATTATATATACGTTTAGCTAAAAACTAGTCTAAATCATAATCTTATATAATTCAACTGCTGATATAGTATATATAAACAGTTTTCCCTTTTCTTCTGGCGAATTTCTTTCACTACTCAATAAACCATTTGGTTTAGCTTGAGGAATTGTTGCATACTTTCTGCACGCACTGTTTTGCCTGTTGCGCAACCCTTTCACAAACGCACAAGCACACTCACACCCAGCCATATGTGCGCCCTGCTGAGAGCTTATAAATAAAATTCAATAAAACTGAACTGTCACCAGCAGCAGCAGCAACGACAGCAGCAACGGCAGCAGCAACGGCAGCAGCAACGGCAGCAGTAGCAGCAGCAACGGCAGTAGCAGCAGCTCCCCCCAAGACTAGCTGAGTGCGCTGCCAATAATAACATTAAAACATTTTCTACATCAATGATGCATGACGTACATCAATACATCATGGCAATGTATGCATGCATACATTTAGGCTGGCGTTTTGTAAAACCCCTTCAATGCCAACGGAATGTGCGGGCTGGTAGGCTGGCAGGCAGGCAGGCTGGCAGGCAGGCTGGCAGGCCGAACTGATTGATTTACATGCTTTGCCACGCGCGACTAACGCGACATTCGCATTGACATGAAATGCCATTGGACAGGATATTCACTCGGGCGCAAAATGAAAAAAAAGAAGGGAGGCCACAGAAGAAGAAGAAGATGGTGAAGGAGAAGGAGAAGGAGACTGTAGAGTGAGAGTTGACTATGTGGGCGCTCGCATTAAATATCAATTTCGTTTATCTGTGCGCCTGTTCCTGCGCCCACTTAGTTTTATTAGACAACTGCAAAAGCCACCAAATTGCCAACAATTTCCTTTATTATAAACATTTTAGGGTGGCTGTGTGCGTGTGTGTGTGTGTGTGTGTGGTACGTGTTATACAGCTGCCAGCTGCTGCCTAGGCTATAGGCGCGCATTACGATAAATATTTTGAAGCGCCGGCTCGGCTACAGGTGCAAAAGCAAAAGGTGCTCTTTAAAGCGCAACTTTTATGGTCCATCCCAAACAATGTATGTAATAATCTGCCAGCCTTTAGAAATCACAATTTTATTGACAATTCAACTTGTTGTTGATTACATGAGTGTGTTCTCTCTCCCTCTCCCTCTCTCTCTCTCTCTCTATCTGTATATGTGTGTGTGTGTGTGTATCTGACAGCTAACACACACTCACACACGCACACCCTTTTAAGTTTATTAAATTTGGCAATTTCTTAGACCTGCCTATAAGCCAAGGCTAGGCCGGTCGGTGAGTGAAATTTCGGCTGCCCACTCAAATCCCTGGCGAGTGCGTGCCTAATGCTGCTGTCCATTTTGTATACCCTAGCAAAATGTAACGCAGTTGACCATGTTGACTATTTCAGAGTGTCTGTGAAGAGTGTAAAGAATAAGTTGATGATTCTAATTGAAGTACTTTCAGTATGCCTAAGGCTACTTCTCACTAACTATACCCTAAAACAGGTATTAAGTATGGCTCTCGCTGACTTTATAAGTGGCTGAACTTCAAGTAAGCAATTAGCACAACAAACTAACTTTCTAATCCACATAAATCTTGGCTAGAGCATTTCGAATTCGTTTCCATTGCAATTTCTTGTTCGATTTCTTATGTTCAACATGATTTTTTTAGCTTTTCTCTGACAAGGCATTTGTGTGTGAGTGAGTGCTACAAGATTCAAGGGGCTGGGCGGACTTTGGCCCCAGTTAGCGTAGGGTGGCAAAAAAATATTATTAAAAAGGTTCGCTGTGGAGTGCAGGGCTTTGGGTAGCTGGATTGTCATATATTTATGTGCTCGTTTGATTGATTAGGGCCTGTCACAATGTCTACATATGCACTTTTCTCTTCATGCTTTTGTCGAAATTTTCGTGTGCAATTTGATGTGTTGACAAAGTCATTTTTCCAAGATGCAAAATGCATTTTCGCACCTCTGATGCTAATCAAATACTGTCGACACACAGGCAGTCCGTCAGTTAGTCTGTCAAAAGGCAGCTGCAAATGTGGCCACGTTTATCAAAGTCATTGAACTGTGCAGGTGGGCGTGGCATTTGGGTAGAAAGGATTTGCCAGAGTCATTCGAATTTATCTTCCTGTTTTCACACGCAACTTTTGCGCTATTTGTTTTGGGCAATTTGCAAGGTGTGCAAAAATATTCGAAAGCTTAAACTTGTTTTGTATTTGGCTTGGTGTGAAAATAAATTCACTTGCCTGACAATCTGGCAGCTGGCCTTAAATCTTAAAATTAGTTGTGTTTACCTATCTGTCCAAGCTATCTGGACAGTGTGTTGATTTATGTAGATTGTTGACTATTTGCTAAACACTTTCTGCGTTCGGTATTTGCACAAGATTTAACTTCTTTTTTTTATTATTATTATGATTATTTGAATTTATTTAGTGTTGAATCCTTGCCCTTCAAATTTAGCAACTTAACAGCACAATTGATGCTGGGACAGACCCAATCTCAAGCAAGAAAACAATGCAACAATATATCATTATAACCATATAACATATAGCACTATAACAGTATAACAATGTAACATATAACACTATAACAATATTCGATATTTTCTAAAGCTTTAGCTTTAGTCGAAAAATTATTTATCTCGAAGTAATTCTATGTCTTAAACAATTTTTTCATATTTTTCAACAAAGAACTTTAGTTTTATATAAGCCTCAGAACATGCCAAGCAATTCCCTAACTTTTTTTAGTTCATATATTATTTATATATACTTTTCCATTTTTTCTGAAGCCTCTCACTAACAATGCTCGTGTCCAACTGTTTTCCTTATCACACAAGTCTTTAGCTAAAATCATCATTAAATATTTTGCCAGCTAAAAACTTTAATTTCACAGCAATTTCTGCACATTCTTAGCCGACATTTTATAACCCATATATATATATATATAAATTGTTTTGTATAGTATATTTCTATTTAAATTTATTGCTTTTTGGCCATTCCATTTGGCCAAGCAGCTCATATATATGTGTATATGTGTATGTATTTTGCTACAGCCTCTCACTTGGCACTTCATCACATTGCGCCGTTATTATCTTCAGCTGTATTTGTTTGTTTTTTTTTTTTCTGTTCAGGTGAGGGGCGTGTCAGGTAAGACCACATTGGTCGGAGTGGTCCTTTAACCATTTGGCGTTGTGTGGCCAAAAAATTTATAAGCGCCTTGCGTCAGTTTTTGTTGTTCTTGTTATTTAATACGAAAGCCCAGGCACAATTGTTGTAGTTGCTATAAATAAAACAAGCCACACACACACAGTTACAGAGGAGGGGTGTGTGTGTGTGTGGCGCACTTTATATAAACTTAGATAACAAACAGCTTGGTTATTTATTTATCTTAATATTAACGTCAACATTCAGCGCACATGTTGCACGCACAGGCGAACCCCTCCAACACACACACACACACACACACACACACACAGACACACACACAGACACACACACACACATGCTGGCCTTCCTCACAGACGCAGATAAAGTCATTTACACACACACAGACACAGTCTGTTGTTATATTTGTTGCCATCTTACAGGCGATGCGAGGTGTGCAACTAAATCACATCAACAGCGCTCGAATTTATAACTGTCTGTGTGTCTGTCTATATCCCTGTATGTGTGTGTGTGTGTGTGTGTGTGTGTCTGTGTCCATGTGTGCGTGTGCGCGTATTTATGTTGGCCTTTATCTACTTAGCCTTGCTTATTTTGACTTTATTAAGCCAAAACACGTTGCATAGCAGCCAAACACGCGCGTATAAATACAATTCAAATGCCTTGGCGTAGCTCTGGCAACTGGCCCGCAGCCATACGCAGGATATATCCATGGATATATATTCAGGCAGCCCTGTTTGCATGTTTATTCAGGCTCGCGTGTGTCTGTCTATGGCTGTGTGTGTGTGTGTGTGTGTGTGTGTGTGGTATTGGCCAAGATGCAATTTGGCTTGCAATTCAATTCGCGACGCTGTTTACAATTGCAATTTGCTTAGTTTGTCGACTTAAGCGGAATTAATGCTCAAATAATCATAAATTGAGGACGCAGCTAAGTGGAGTGAGCTCTCTGCCACTTGGATCTGTTGGGCATTGCGTGTACCTATGGGCAGCAGCTCCATTCTATGCTGATCTATTGAATATTGAGAGATTGAAGACCGTGTTTATGCTTTAAGGTGAGGCTCTCAATGAAGGAGCGGTAGTAGTTGGAATCATTTTCCAGATTGTGTCTAGATTACCCCAGACTAGACAGCTTAAAGGAGCTCTAGACACTTTCTTCTTCTCTCCCACTTCTCTGATTTCCATTCAGAGCTATATCTTTTCTAAGCTTTTCCCTTGAATATTGGCTAAAGAATGATTTCTCATGCCATTTGCGGCTTGCCGCTAATATCTGTAGCAGCCAACAGCGTAAGCCTTCAAAAGCTTGTCAAAATTACTCTTAAATGAGTATTTGTTATTAAATAATCTGTATAAAAACGAGTTTTATTATATATATAAAAATTGTCGTGTCGCCACTCTTATATACACATGTAGACAATTTGTAGTCAAATTGCTGAGCTGCCGACGCACACGCAGCTGTTGTATTCCAATGATGTTCGAGTTGCAATTATACGCGAGCTACGAACGCCGCTTGAGTAAGATCAAGTTTGTGCGCTGCGAGAATGAATGAGAGCAGAGAAAAAGTGCGCGAATGAGCGCCATCTCTTTATAGCAACTCATAAATGAAATTGCTGATCGTGGCGCTAGACCTGCTGCAGCCTGGAGGCTTAGACTTAAAGGTATTGTAGAAGAGCTAAAGAATCAAATAGTTTGCTAATAATTCTTTTAGACGACAATTCCAAGCATATTCCATAACAAAGTGCTAGAGCTGGAGCTCTTAGATCTCTTTTTCTTTATCTATTCTTATTAAATTAATCACATCTTAGTGTACTTCTGGGTCTTTGTAGTTCAATTCATAGTATATCATTCAAGTCTTTCAGTATTATTCAAATAAATTGAAAAAGATCTTTGGGGCTTCATTTCTCTTTCATTATTTCACAAATCAATTAATTTTGTAGGACAGAACTCAGGATAATATTAATAATATCATTGCCATTTAGAGGCCAAAGAGAGACACCGAAGTGTTCTACTCCCTTCGATTACAACATGTCAATAAATATTTGAACAAAGATCTGTCCTTAGAAACAGCTTTATCCAATCCATACCACATTAAAAAACAGATCTCTCATCACTTTCCCACACAAATTTAATCTCTTTGTTGGTCATCAGCTCAGTCAATTGCATCTTTTTCACATCTGCAGCTCATTTCTGATTTGCAAGGCCTTCAAGCCTGATGCGTTCTTCGTTTGCAGTCATGTCCTTGCACCTTGCAGCACTTGGCGGCACTCGAAGTGCGCAGTCAGCTGCTCACACCTGCTGACAGAGGCCTGCTGGACAATTTCATTAATCTTGCTCAGAACGCACAGTGCCTCTGAGCAAATTCGCACGCATGGCTGCGTGATGGCCTCTCTCTCTCTCTCTCTATCTCTCTCTCTTTCTCTCGCTCGCATTGGCCTCTCATGGTCCACGCACGCTAATTTTTCATCATCAGCGTCGAGGCGGCGACAATGGCCATGTTGACGATGTTGCACAGGATCGGATTCTGGCAGCGACTCTACTCCTGCGGCAGCAAGATAATACTCCACAGCTAGTTGCATATGTGCGGATGGGGATGGGGTTGTTGTTGTTGTTGTTGTTGTTGCTGAGGAGGGGTTGTCTGTGCCCGGTTTTCCATTTCGTTGCCATGTGCAATTCATCAATATCATTTTATCAATTTTCACCGCTGTCCAACAAGGCACAGCCACGCCACGCCTACCGTCCACCTACGCCTTGCCCACTGGCAGCTCAACTGTATATCACATTGCAATTTGTTGTCTATTTGCTGAAGGATATGCAGATTTGCCAGGCGCCTCGCCCGTCGTCCCGCCACACGTCCCGCGTGCCCACTGCGCCTGTCGTTTTTCATATGCATCGATATGATTTTTTTTCCTTTTTTTTTTGTTGCTCTGCTCCAACTGACTGACTGACATGCGTGTGTGTGTGTGTGTGTGTGTGTGTCGGTGTGTGTGTGTGTGTGGGCGTGGCTGTTTGCTCTGCCAACGGCGACGTCGCAGCTGCAATCGCCGTCGCGTTTTGCAACTGTAATTCAATTTTAACAATTTTTCAACTGTGTTATTGACGTGACTGACGCTTCGACTGTTGATTTGTTGCTGGGCTGCAGCAGCACACGAATTCCACACACACACACACACACACACACACACACGCCCACGCACACACACGTGCATAGGCCTTCCATGTGTGTTGGTTCTTTATGGTCATTTGGTATTTGCGTTGATTTTTCACTGAGGTTTTTGCTTCATTTTTTTTTGTGTACTTTCGTGTCCATTTCGGTTCGCCCATTCGTCCACTCGTCCACTCATCCAGGTACCACATCGCATATCGTTTTCTATAATCAAATATTGTGCAGCGATTTCGGCTGCAGTTCATTTGTGCTCTGCCCAGCGTTTACATTTGATTATAATAATTATTACTGTATGCATATGAATATTAATTACATTTGACCAAATTACAAATGGAATCAACAATGAACGTCCAATTGAGTTATTGCATTTTTTTATATATATATATATATATATATACTTTATATCTAAATGCAACTATCGCCGAGACTTTATTTCCCTTCACATGCTTTACAGTTGACGTAGCAGCTCGGGAATTAACTTTTCTTATCAGACTATGCTCAAGTGATGTGTCTTTGTAGTTATTTTATTTCCAATAGAGATATTGATGTGAGAATTATTTCTTGGCTGATATTCTAACTGGCCATATATCAGTTACATTACCAGGTTTAACCAGTCTCTCTCCTTCATTCTAAATGCTTTTATAACAGCATTCTCTGCCACATTCTTTGTTTTTCTCCTACTCTTTCTATTTCGTTTACAAACACACTGTCTCTCTATGTCTTTCTCTCTCTTTCTCTGTTTCTATCTAAATATTTTTCTCTCTCTCCTTCTTTCTCCTTCCGCCCCTTCTAGGAAACTTTATTTGTTATTCACACTGATTCTTATGTATATTGTGCCATGATCAGTTTAGCTCAATCAAAAAGCATTCCTAATTCTATTCGTTTTTTTGTTGTACGCGTCATTCTTTCATAATTGCTATTTTTCTAATTGAATCACTTATCTCTCTTCCTCTCTCTCTCTCTCTCTCTCTCTCTCTCACTCACTTTCTCTCTTTTTATATAGTTCTTGTTTGTCATTATCACTTCCTCTTTATCTCTTTCTTGCTCACGAACTTACTCCGATTCTATAATCACTAGCTTACAGGCATGTCAATCTCTCTACCTCACTTTTCTCACTCTTTTTCTCCAGCTCAGTCACTCTCTTTTTGGTTATCGCTCTCAGTCTCTCGCTTTGTGTATCTCTAATTTATGCCATTTCGTCTTCCATCTCTCCATATCTCTTAATATCTCTCTCCTTGCTCCTGTTTCATTTTATCATGATGTCTTTCTTTCCCTATATCTCTTAAGCTCTTCCACTTTTAATCTCTTTCCGTCTTTCTTCTACTTACTTTGCCGCTCTACCGATCGTCTCCCCCTTTCACTATATAGATTCTGCAATTTCTCTCACTGTTTAACCATCTGCTTCTCCCTCCACTCCACTCACTCCCTCGTTCAGTTTCTCCTTTGATCATACGTATTAGCTCGCTTACTCTCTACATAGTATAACATTAATCAGTTCGACGCTCATTAGTCAGTACATTATATTGTACATACTATATATATATATTTGTCTATTTGTGTATCAGCCGATTTGATCTCAAAATTTGTTTAACTAAACGCTTTAATGACTCGTAAATCATTTGTTTCCAATCGCAGTGTATAAATAGAGCATTGCAGATCGCTGGCCCCGCAACGCTAATGCTAATAATAATAATAATAATAATAATATGAACTGCTTAATGATGGACGCATTCCACTTTTGTTTCATTACGTTTCGCTTTTGTTTTTGTTGTTTTTTTTTTCATTTCTAAGTAAATACCACACAGCGCGCTGTGAAAAACAAACACCGCAAAGAGTAAACCACAACGCACCACATGACATGCCTCATTGCATGCTTTGTCCAGTCAAATTTCACGCATCGCTGATGGGATACCTGACTGACAGAGAGAGCGAGAGATATAGAGAGAGGGAGAGGGAGAGTGTGAGAAGGTAAACTATTCTAGTTCAAAAACGAACGACAGCCGCAACTTTGTTATACAAAATACTGAATAGAGAATCGTGGCAATTTGTTTGTTTGTGATTTGTGTGCAGCAACAACAACAGCAGCAGCAACAACAACAAGTATCTGGCAGATACTTTTTACTGCTGTACAACCGCAACGGCAGAGTGCCACATGTGGCAGTTGTTGCCGCTGCTGCCACAGCTGGGTTCAACAGCAGTTCAATTGCTTTGCCTGCCGCTGATTAGAATAATTAGCTGACTGCTGACTGCTTCTGACTCGACTCGACTCGACTCGACTCGACGCGACTCGACTCGAGTCGGCTGCCACAGTTTGTGGCACGTTCCCAGCTCTCGTTTCCGACACACCGGACGCCGCATTCAATGCCAATCATTAGCCAGCGTTTGCCTGTAAACAACATACAACAACTGAGCAACACCAGAGCAACAGCAGCGCAACAGCGGCGCCTATTAATAGAACAGCTCGTGGCGCGTCAGAGCGTGCAATTGTGCGTCTCGAGCTATTTATGTATGAATGATGCCGCAATTCTCATAACCATATCCATGCCAATTGCCATAGCCATGCCCATGTGCCATGCCCATTTACCATGCCGCCAAGCAGCGCCAAGCAGCGGCATATGCATGGCTTTTTAATTTTTTGCGATTGGGGAAAGGTGACCAGAAATTTGCTCAACTTTCCAATAGGGGTAGGCGAAGGTCCAGAGAAAAGTGGGGAAAGTCTTGAAGAAAAAAATGCCACAAAACTTGCGCAGGGGTAAAAGCTAGCCTCAAGATTGATTCACGGCAAGTGGGGAAATTTAAGGGAAATTCCATGGGAATTGCCAGTAAGTGGCCTTTGCCCCTAGTTAAAGGAGTTGAGGAAATATTAAAAATATATTTTAAAATAAATCGCAATTCAGAAAAGTATTAAAAATATATTTCAAAATAATAATTATAATCAGAACTAATAGTTTTTGTAGAAAAATTTTGAAAAATATAATTTTTTAAGATATATCTATGATAAAAAAATATATATTTATTTTTATTTTATATTTTTATACAAAATAATATACATTTTTTAATTAAACTAGCTTATTAAAGCTCTTACATAATAAAATAAATAAATATTTTAAAAATAAACAAATAAAATAAACAAATAAAAAAATATATTATATTATTAAATTTAATTTAGTGTAAAAAAATCAAAATTCAAAATAATTTTCAGCTTCAAAGCCAAGTAAACTATTTCTAGAATTATATTTAATTTTTTTTTTAATATTTTTTAAATATATTGAGATTTCATTAATTATCGTTCACAACTTATTAACTTCCTGCCAGCCGCAAGTATATCGCATTTCGCATTTCTGTTTCCCCACAATTGAATTCGCCTTAAAACGCGGCGAATTGCCCACAAGCTTAAGCTACACACATGCGCACTTTCCAGTCAGGCGCCGCCGTATTGTTCCAGGCATGTTAAGAGCGTCGCCTAAAAGGCTGTTGCTGTTGCTGTGGCAGTGGGGCAAAGGCGACAGCGGCGTGGTGAGGGGTCCGGGGGCGTGGCGGGGCAGGGCAGTTGAAAAGAGAATTATTTTCAATGCGAGCCGAAAAATGGAAAAACGTGGCGCAAACTTTTTGTGCGAAATCAGCGAAAACATGAAACGACATAAGTATGTCAAAATGCATGGAGAGATAGCAGCACAGACACGCACACACACACCCGCACACACACACACACACACACACACACACACACACACACACACACACACACACACACACACACACACACAGATTGAGAGACGAGGGCACGTACTTATATAAAAGGGCCTAGAGTACTTACTTACATATAATATATATAGATATATGTATATATATGGGCTATAGGGTATGCCTGTGTGTGTGGATTCCCTATACACACACACACACATGCACAGAGAGATTTACTTTGTATTTGTGGCGCACATAAAGCAGACGGCAAAAGAGGCAAAATGTGAAATGTGAAATGTTTGGATGTTTGGGCTGCCAGTCAATGTTGTTGTTGGGTGCCGCCCAGATGATTTGTGCCAGTGTAGGTGCCCCAACAAGCAACAACAACACGAACAACAAGAACGAGAACAGCTTGGGCAGTCTTAAGGGGAGCCTTTTGGCTGATGTAGCCAAGGCAACGAACGTCAATCACAGCGCAGAGCGCAAAACTGAAAAGAAGCAACAACAACAATGTTTGTGTGAAGGGGCATACATACACACATGTATGCGTGTGTGTGTGTGTGTGTGTGAAAAGCAAAACAAAACACACACACACACACACACACACACAGAGGGAACAGCGTAAGACAAATAAAAATGCGGAAATGTTGGGCTAGGGTGGCTGCAAAATACATACAAATGAATACGCACACACACAGGCACACACACATACATATCTACATATACATTTTATTCAGGCAAAAATCCATATAATTCAATGGATTGGCTCAGAGCAGCAGCAGCACCGCAAATGAACACAACGCAAAAAGCAAACCGCAACGCGCTCGTCGCCTGCGCAAAAATCGGCTAAACATCGCCCCGGCGTGTGGCCAGTCAGACATATTAATGACTAAATGATTATGATGACACTAACCGACTGGCGATGGGGGCTGTAGAAGGGGGCGGCGGGGCAGCGAATATGTAAAACAAGATAGAAAAAAAAAAGAATCAAAGTGTGTCTAGCTTTGGCTGCGGCTGCTGAGATTGAAAGTGAGAGGAAAGTGTTGGCCAGTCGGTGCGATTGACGACTAATAGAAGCTGCTTTAAGAGCGATATACCTTTATAGATATACATATATATGTTCATATTCATTATAAGTAGAATTCAACTGTAAAGTTTTCATATCGAAACAGCGCTGGCCACTTGGGCCTTAAGCTAAAAGACAAAACAATAATAGATTTTTAAGATCATTTTTTATAGTTTCTACTCTCAAATTAACTTTAATTTTTGAGAATTCAAATTAATTGTTTTATTTCTTAAATTTTGCTTTTCTCGCTTTAGCGAAACTCAACTAGATCAAGATCTTGAGTGGGAATCTCAGAGCCTGTCAAGCGAGCCTTTGACTATTTGCTTCTTAACTGGCTTTGGCAGTTGCACTATGCCACGCCTCATTGCCCCTTTGCCGCCCACTTGAACACTTTCAGTTTTTCTTTTGGCTGTGCCACCTGCAGCTGCTTGCTACAATTGAAAAAAGGAAAAATATCAAGAGAACCAGGCAGCTTCTTAAACGCCAGCAACAGAAGCCAAGTAACCCCATCTCCCGCTCCCTCTCTCTTTCTCTCTCTCTCTCTCTCTCTCTCTCTCTCTCTCTGTCTCTCTGTCTAGGCGGGCACTCGCTCAGCCTGTGGGCAAACGGCAAAGCCAAGAGCTGGCGCCACGTTAATTAGATTTTGCGGTTTTTGTGTTGTGCAAACTTCAAAAGCAACAGCAACAGCCGAAGCCCAAGCCCAAGCCCAAGCACAAGCCCAGGCGCAAGCCGAACCTGAAGCTGAAGCCAAAACGCCAAAATGTATGCTTTAAAAATTGCTACAGCATCAAATTGGCATTGAAGGCGCCGCTGCTGCGGGCCGCAGCAACAATCAACAACAAAATCGATAAATAAAACTTTTACACAATGCGGCAACACTTTCACGCACTTTTTGCCACGCCCCCACCAAGGCACGACCCCCCTCTCTCCACCCCCCTCCACCAACAGCCGGCGAACCGCCTTTCAAGTAGCAACCGCCCGAAAGTATGCAGCAGCAAGTTTTTTACGCAATTAGTGTACAATTTCTTAATTTATACGCTGTCACCAATTTATCAACACACACAGAGAGAGAGAGAGAGAGAGGCAGATAGATAGAGAGAGAGGGTGAGAGGGAGCGGGAGATAGAGAGGCGCTGATAAGTGTTTGGGTGTAGGTTGCTTCGCCAGGGCCTTCAAGTGAAATATTATTATGAGAACGTGTTGGGCAGCAGCTGAAGGGTAAAAACTACCCAAAAAAAAAAAAAAGAAAATAAGGGTTAAAGGGTTGTTTGTCGCTGGCTTAACATATGCTATATGCTATATGCGCAAGTGTTCATAGTTTTTCATGCGAAATATGAAATATGAAATGCTATTTATAACTTTATCAGAGAGAAGATGCACGAATTAAGTATGCATACGTGTGTGTGCGTGTGTGTTTGTGTGTGTGCGTGTGTGTGTGAGTGTTATCAAAGCATTGAAAGCCGCCTTGGCTTGTGGCTGTTAATTAAGTTATGATGGCAGCCCACAGAACAGATATGTATATATGTATGTATATGTGTATCTAAATGTATGCTTGGAGTGTAGGCATTTCAACTCTAGTTCCTGGTCTGTTCGGCCGTCAGTTTATGAAATTTTCATTAATTTTCGACCACAAGAGAGTTGATGCTGCCGCTGCTGATGCCGCTGCTGCTGCTGCTGCTGCTGCTGCTGCTGATGGGCCCTTCGGGCTGACAGCGGTACGAAAACTTGACGACACAGCAAATCTAATGAAATTTGCGACATGTATGACAGCCGAGCGTTAGAGCTGTAGAAATTATATATGTATGTGTATGTGTGTATGTGTGTGTATGGGTGTGCGTGTGTAACCCCTAAAATGTGAAACCCATCAAATGATATTTCTAACTGTGTGTGTCTGTGTGTGTGTGTCTGTGTCTGGGTTAAACTTATGACAACGTCAAAAAGTATGCTATGATTTGTCGCACGTTAGTTGCGCTCGCCCTCGCACTCGCACTCTCCATCTTTGATGGATGATGACAAATGTAGCAAAACTTTCTTCTTCTTCGCTTTTCTTTTGGCTAATTATATGATAATCAAAGAGCATCAACAGTTTCACTCAATCTATATACATATATACATATGTATATGTATATATATACAGTTATAAAAGTGAGTTCATTTGGATTTTAATTAGCTGTCCACTTAAGTAGGCCATATTCGGCCTATCGGCCTATTGGCTTGGAGGCATAATCATCATAACAATGGCCTGATCCTAACGCGTTTACAGCTCATTTCGGTGTCAGTAGCGTCTGGCTTTAGCACTTTCCATATAATTTAGATTTATCGCCTGATTCTCGCATAAATATCGAACACATCTCAGGGCTGCAGGGGGCGGGGGTGGGTGCGGGTTGTGGGCATTGTGAATTAAGGCATCGCCTATTACTCGCACTCGCAGTCGTTGCTGCGTGCCTGGCGATGCATAAAAGCTCCTGCTTTGAGTGCCCCGTCTCGGCCTAACGACTTGCAGATACGATTATATAAGCACATACATAGATACACATGTGTCTGTGTAGGTGTGTGTGCATTGTAAAAAAAAATAAATTGGTCTTTAGATAATGCGTAAGCAAATGATAAATTTTGTTATAGACTCGAGGAGTTTTAAAGGCTTCGCGCGCGCTTTTTTTATTGAGCCATATATTTATAGTAGTATGATGAAAGCGAAACGTGGCCTAACCGTTTCGGCATGTGCCGAAAATTGGGTTATATGTGTCTACGAGTCAAGAACTTGGCGTATGCTACTTCATATTCTTCAATTATCTGGTTACTTCTTCTGAAAATATATCTAAAATCGAGAAGGTCACCTTAACCGATTCATAACCGATTGGTTTCTGCACTTAAAATGACAATTAGGGCTGTCCAGCTTTGTGATTTGTGTGATGTTCACTTTAAAACCGGTTGTTAACCGATTCAAACCCGTTTCAAAATTGCTTGGCTGCCTTCTTTGAAAATATACCTAAAGTTATACTGCAAAACTGTTTCATAACCGATTCAACCACATTTGATATTACATTATAGCTCCATAAACGAGTGCCTAGTTTACGATATACTATATACCAGGTCAGACCTAGTCTGTCCAAAAAGTATCGCGACTTTTGTAAATCTGTTCAAAAAAGATTACATCATCTCTGTCCTTCCTTTATCAAGAATTACCGATTTATAACCGTTTTGGTATAATGTTCTTTCTAATTGGAATTTTACCATACAAAACTCCTTTTCATTACCAGCCCTGCTTTGTCTTCTTACCATGAATAACCGATTCATAACCGTTTCTGATTTCTAATGGGCATTCTCCATCTATCTATCTATCTATCGAGATGTCTATCTTCCATCTATCTGACAGCTTCGTTCCATCTTAAGCAATACGTATCTCTTCAATTGATACCCTATCATCCGTTTCATCTTGACAGAGCTGATTCGTCTTAACACTTGACTGCCCTGCCATATTTCCACGCACAACAATAGAAACAGTGAAAGCAACAAAAAAACAACACGGCATTTAGCATTAAGCACACAACAAGCTAGGACAGCGTGCGGGAGAGAGAGAGAGAGAGAGGGGGAGGGAGAGACAGTGGCGTGGTGGCTATAGGCGGTCAGGGGACAAAGGGACTCCCGCTCCCACTCGAGCTGTCCGAAAAATTAACGCAAAATCAAAGTAAAAATGCGATAAATTGGCGACGACAAGCGCAACGGGCAAACACACACACACACACACGCACAGTAAAAACAATAACAAAAACACAGTTGGCAACGGCATTTTGTGGAGTGGCGCGCGCTTTAAATGAGCGAAAATCGGTCGAGCATATCAAATTGAAAAACTCCAAGGCAACGCGCGCTGAAGCGAATGGCAGGGGGGAGGGGGAGAGAGACGAAGACGGAGATTGGGATGACGCGATAGCGAAGAGTCTCAAAAACGTGAACTGGAATTGTGGGTCTAGTTGCTGCCGCTGTCGCCGCTGCTGCCGCGGCTGCTGCTGTTGATGCGATTGTGGCGCGTGATGCTTTTTGCGTATCCTAGTGACACACAAATACACACACACACACACACACGCGCGCACGCAACAGTAATCATAGCGGGCGGACATTGATTGCTGATGTTGTTAGGTTACAGTTAACGTGAGGCCGCCAATGGATGCCTAAACTGATGGATGGAGCATCTTATGCTGTGGATTAGCCAGCAGGCGGCCAGGGAAACAACAGTTCATTCAAATACTTAAAGCAACTGTTTCGCAAATACAGTTAATGTAGCGTCCGCTCACACTATCTCTCTCTCTCTCTCTCTCTCACTCACACTCGCACGCAAAGTAACAAAGCAAAAATCAAAAATAACGGTGCTCTAGCCGCGCCTCGTTGCTCAAGAGCTACGCACATGTTCGCTCTGCTGCTGTTGTTATTCTGCTTCTGCTTCTTATTTTGTTACAGTTATTTTTTGTTGAATTTTTTTTACCGGCTCTAGGCGACGCACTGCTGTGTGCCGCCGCCTGCATTTGTTGTTGTTGTTGTTGCTTTTGTAGTTGGCAAAATTGTTGCGTTTCGCATATTAATTTCTTCCTGTCTTCGTCATCATCATCATCATGATTGTTATTATCGTGTTGATAAGCCGTGCTGCAATATTGTGGCTTTGCCCCTTCAGTTACTCTTTGAGCGCTCTCTTAATGCGCTCTTAGGCGCTCTTATTGGCGCAACCTTCCAGTCGCGTGTGCGTCTGTGTGTGTGAAAATAAAGCAAAAATATCAGTATGTTTGTCTGTATTGCTGTTTTACTCTGTTTTTTTTTCTTCTATTTTTGTTGTTTTTTTGTGCGTTCGTTAATCGCACAATTTGAGTCATGTGCTTAATAAATATTTTGTCTGTTTGTTGTGATGCAAATGCGAAGGCATTTTCCAGTCACAACACAACGGCAAATTTCAAATGCAAATGCAAATGCAAAAGCAAAAGCAAAACAAAGGCAAAGGCAAAAGTAAAGGCGAAGGCAAACGCAAAAACAGGCATAGCGCACATGTTTGCTATGTTTCTTGCAGCCCGCTCGCTCGCGCAATATTTTGCTGGCTTCATAATAACACCCCCACCCGCTATCGCCTCACTCTCTCGTTCTCTTGCGCGCTCTGTCTCTCTTGGTGGCCTGGCAGGCAGGCATCCAGCCAGCAGCCAGTAAGCCCGGCACATGACAGCCACGCGTTCGCTCTCGCGCTCTCCCACTCAGATGCACTACGCTCAACTATACAAAACACCTTACATAGCTAAGGCGAAACTAAACTATGGCCGGCTCGCTCGCACCCATTGCTGGCTGGCGGAGCCAACGTTTGGCATTTGGATGAGAGCGGAGAGAGCGCGCGGCAGAGCGTAAGATGCGCGTGCTTCGGCTACGACTCGACTAACAGGCACAGGCCAGTCCGACACTCGCGTCGTGCACTCGTCATCGTGTTGTAGTAGATTTTCCCTTAGGCCTCTTGTGTTGTATTTTCCAGCCGCCCGCCGTTTTTCGTTTGGCCAGCCCATGTGCAATGTGCCGCTATTCGTCTCGTCATTTTACCGTTTCACTGCTCTTCGGTTGTGTTTTTGTTGATGCTCTTTAGATGGTACGGCTTGGGTATGACAGTAATATCTAATTGGATGTTACAATGTGTTCGAGTATTGGCGAGATTCTACTACGAATTATATGATTTATTATTTATAATTTTATAAGTAATGATTTATACTTGTATTTATTTAGCACTACTCTTTAAATAGAGCTGACATATTTATAAAATTTATAAAAATATGGCTAGCGCGCTTTACTGGCAAATAATATATGTATGATTTATCTCTTATCAGAAACTTATTTGATTCGTAGAGCATACGTGACTTCGTGTGCCCTTCGTTTGGCGTTTGTGTTTTTTTTTTTTATTTTTGCTTGTTTTGGTTCGATATCGAACCAGACACAAGCGCACACACATGTTCGATGCTCTCACCAATGGCCAACGCGTTGCGTTCGGTTCGCACTGTTCGCATTACGAGCCGAACGGCCACCCACACACACACACACACACATATGCAGTGGCAACGTGTATTTTGTTTACCGTTACTCGTTCGTTGCCGGCTGTTGCGTTCGCTGGTTCGAATTGGTCGTGAGTTTCGTACATTCGTCGTATTTGTTGTAAGTTCGTTCGCATCGCACGTTCGGGCGCTCGTGTGAACCGTTGCCGTTAGCCGTTGGCTCGTCATTTAACCACTTCTCGCAGTTGGGCAGCGCCGTCCTTTTTCAGTATGAAATTGAGTTTTGTGTAGTTAAGTCGGAATATTTCGTATGATTCTCGTCGACTGTCTGTCGTGTGACATTTGTTCAAAATAAAAAATAATTCAACACAAAGAAATAATACTAATCAAATAATTGCCTATGAATTAATACAGAGAGAAAAAAACACAAAATATAAATATATATATATATACACACACACACACATATATATACAGATATATATATATATATATTAAATTCGCTTAAATATTTCCAAAAAAATAAAAACAAAAATTATATATCAAACCAATTTAATAATCAAATCAAATTCGCCAGCCAACCAAAACAAAACAACTTTACAAAAACAAATACAAAAACAAAAGCAAAAGCAAAAACAAAACCAAAAAAAAAACAAAGAAGAGTTTATCAAATCACAAAAATATATAAAAAAAAAAAAATTTAACTAAACTTTATTATTGTTAAATAAAATTCAAAAAAAGAAAATTAAGTAAGCAGCGAAAGTTTTCGTTCTTTTTTCTGTTTTCCAAATTTTACCTTTGCACAGTTTTTCCAGAGCATTTGAAACACTTGAATTCAACATTTTTGCTTCATTCGTGCTCAAAATAAACCCAACAATTTGATAAACAAACACAAAATAATTAGAAAACAAATTGTAAACAAAATAGAGAAAAAGAAAAGCCTCCTCCTCTCTCTCTCTCACTCTCTCTGTCTGTTCTATTCTATTTTTTACTCTACTTGAATTGCCTGATTCTTTTGGTCTCTCAATTTTCCTACGTAAACAAACATTGGAAAATTTGTTTCACATGAAAATGGTTTTTCATTGAAATGCAGTTGTGGAAAAGTGTCGAAAAGTGTGAAATGAGTTTTCTTCTGATTGGAATTTGGAAATCGAAAATGAATTTGAGAATTTGAGAATTTGAGAATTTGCATTTGAATTTGAGTTTTTCAAAATTTTCCATTTTCATTTGAATTCTTGGCATATATATCTATCGATATCATATCTATATATATATATATGTATTTTTATAGATTTTATTTATAAGCAAAATTAATTGATTTTCTGCTTTGCCTCGCTTTAATATTTTCGATTTTCCCTAATTTTCTTGCCTTTCTTTCTCATTTCATCAAATTGTTTCTCTCTCTCTTTCTCTCCTGCTCATCGGCCAGTTGGCCAAAATGTTTTTATTTTGTTTAAAAATTGCGAGTGCCAAAAGCCGTTGAAAATGTTTCTGGAAAATCTTTGTGCAAAGTGAAAATTCGAGTTTTTGTTGCATTCTAAAGGCAAAGCAAAGTTAAAGTGAAATTTTCTTTAGTTGTGGCAAAAACAAATGAAAATTTCCTTAAATTCCGCAACTAAAAAAAAAGATTTTAAATAAATATTTAAAATAAAAAAACAAAATTTCCTTAAAAATTTAATAATTTTTTTTTTTAGCCCAGCTCATTTTTGGCTTTAAAATTACAAATTTTTATCAAATTTTATTGTTTACTAAAATTTGTATGCGTTTAAATTAGTTAATTTATTAAATTATTTAAGGCATATTTTAATAAAAAAAAAATTAATAATTATTTAGTTTTAGTATGGAAAAAGTGCTTTGAATTGTTCGCTTTAGGAATTTCTAGACAAAATTTTGTCGAGTGTTTGCTTGGAGACTTAAAACGCTTTAAATTAAATTGAATTAAATTTTTGCCTAAATTGTTGACTTAGTAAAAGTTAAATTTAAGGCAAATATTTGCTTGAATTGTGAAAACTTTTTTTTATATATAAAAACAATTCAGCTGGAGAAAAATTGAATTGAAAAAACTTAAACTGAATTCTTTTTATATTTAAAAAAAGGTTTTTTTTAAGGAATTTAGCAACTTTTTTAAGTGAATTTATTTACAAAGTGTCAAAGAATATTTAAATACTAATCAAAATAATACACTAAAATTTTGCAATGTTTTAAATGTTAAAAAAGGTTTTCAAATAAAAAAAAATATATTTAATATATTTAAATAAAATGAATTTGGCTTTTTTGTAAATTACGCCAAATTTAAAACTAGTTTTGAGAGAGATTTGTTTATATTATATAGTAAAGAATATTATAAAGCATATATTTATATTATAGAGTATTTAATATTATAAAATAAATACGATAGTTTCAAAAAAAAAAACATATTTAATATAAATGTGAACGATTTGTGTTCAAAAAGTATCGCCACCTTTGTTTATCCTATAGAATAGATATAAGTCAAATATTGTGGCTCACCTTTCAGGTGTCTAGATAAGTAATAATAAAAATAAAAACGTTTGCTATTCGTTTATGCGCAAATACATTCGTCAAGTTTTTCACTTATCTCTTCGAATCCATTAAATTTCTCATGTATAAAAAGTTTCCAAGCAATAAAATTTTCTTCTATTTTTTTTTGTTTTATCATCAAAGCGAATTTAAATCAAAGCACATTAAACTGTACTCGATGAAGCATTAGCGAAAGAGAATGAGAAGAAGAAGAAGAAGAAACATTTAACAATAATAATAATAATCAAAATAATAATAATAATAATCAAAATAATAATCATAATCGTATTCATTTTTAGAAGAAAAAAACAACAACAACAACAACATATAACGTGTGTGTTTAAATACTGGAAAACACAGATAAGATAAATTTACATACACACGCACAGCAACAACAGCAACAACAACAACAACAACAACGACAACAAAAATCTATATATATATATATATGTACATTAAGTAAGCGGAAGGAGAGAGAGAGAAAGAGCATAAAAAATAACTCAAGTGCAAAAAAAAAGAAACAAAATCAAAACAAAAAAAGTGTTGAAAAATTAGCAAATAAAATTGAAAAAAAAAAATATTAAATATATATATATACATATATATATATATATAAATATATATATGTATATGTGTATATATGTGTATATTTAATAATTGCAAAAAGGAGAAGCAAACAGAGAAACAATAAACACAGAACTGAGGCAGCAAGCAGAAACCAATTAACAACGATAATAAAAAAGAAAAAAGAATTGAAAATTTTTCTCGCAACGTTCCAGTGCAAATCGTTCCATATGGTTCATATTATTGAATTGGTCGGCCAGCCGAAGGTTGAGTTTGCTCAACAAGTTACTGTGAGTATCCGCTATAAAGCACACAGCGAGTGAGTGCGAGAGGGAGAGAATGTGAGAGAATGTGAGAGAATGGGAGAGAATGGCAGAGAGAGGCAAACACACACGCACGCAAATGATAATAAATCTTGTGTCTGTAGTCACGTAATGACAACTTAATACAAATACATATCAAATACATGCCAGAGTGTGTGTGTGTGTGTGTGTGTGTGTGCGTTACAAAAACCAAATAAAAGCGAAAGAAATTCATTTGCACACACACACACACACACACACACACACGCGCACACGCGCTTTTTATTATGTTGTTTGGGTGTCGCCTGGTTTTTTTGTTTTTTTTTTTTGCTGCTCTTCGGCGCACTTTTGGCTTTGGCCAACACATATTTTGACAATTAATCATTCGGGACTTTGTGCAGTGCGGCGAAGTGCCAAAAATCAGCGCCATGTCTCGCTGCCTGTTCACTCTCTGCTTGCATGCATGTGTGCGTGTGTGTGTGTGTGTGTGTAGGTCAATGTGACTTGTCTGCATTTGTGCGTGTGTGTGTGCGTGTGTGTGTTGGTGAGTTTGAATCTCCGCAAAGCTTGCCCACGCAATTCTGCTTTGTGTTTTTTTTTTTTTTTTTTGGCTTTGCAAGCGGCAACAGCTGCGCCCCTTGTTTGTTACCGTTGTAATTGCCGTTCGCCAGCAAGTGCATTGACTTACGTTGTCCTTGGGCATCTCCGCGCGACAGTGGCACACAAAAGTATGCTACAGCATTGTCCGCAAAGCGACTTTTATTCACTTTAATTTTCTTTAAAGAAAACTAGTTTCAATCGTAGATATCTTTTAGTATGTAGAGAATTCTCGAGAAATATTTCATATATATTTACTGTATTTATTTGAGCTTAAAATATTTAAATATAAATATATTTATACATATTTAAAAAAAAAAATTAGAAAAATACACTACAAAAAACTAAACTATTCTGCTGCCATAATATTATTTTGTCATATTTAATAGATGTATAATATTAAATATATTTTAAAAATATCTTTGCTCTAAAATTTTTAATATATATATATATATATATTTAAATATCAAAAAATTCTCAAATAATTTTTAAAATTGTTCATTAATTTTTAATAATTTTTTTAATTTCTTTTTTTAACATATAAATATTTTTATAAATTTTTTATTCATAATTGATGAGTGTAAAGCTAAAATATTTAATTTATGAAATATTATTTTATTTACATTTTATTATAAATACAATTTTGCATACCATTTGACTCAGAAATGGCTCAGTTTTGTTTGCATACATTTTATACCTTCTAGAGATGATATATACTATATACATAGCTGTAAGTCACATATCTTGATCTTGTCGAATGATGTGCTCAACTATTTGGTCCATAAACTTTTGGTATTAAGTGTACTTTGTCAATTTGTTACCTTCTTCACCTTTATGCTATGAAATTTGTCAGCAGGCGAGGTCTGTTCAAATAGTAACGCGACTTTTGCATATCTGTTTTGAAAGTATTTCGATTCTTGATACACCCATATATATTACATATATATAGATATATATATATATATATTTGATATGTTTTAAACATAGTTTTACACATTCATTAACTTATTGTTCTTTCGTTTAGATTTCATATTTCTCTCCTCATCTGCCACTGAATTGATTTCGCCTCAGTTCAAGTTGCCCAAAAGTTGGCACTGCACCAATCGGTAAATATTTCATAAAGAAAAAAAACTCTTCGCTGCTTTAAGCTTGAGCATATGGCGTTTCTTATCTCTAGATGCCGTTTTATTCCCTTTTATCTGCTGCTTCGCCCCGCTCGCTGTCTGCTCTTTGGCGCTCTATAAAGACTTTCTTAAAGTTGATGCAAAATTTAGAAACTTAAATTCTAATCGGATTTACGAGCATTTTCTCTTCTTTTCGCTATTCTCTAGCAGCTGACTGTGTGCGTGTGCGTGTGCGTGTGTGTGTGCGTGTGTGTGTGAGTTGTTGTTACTGTTATTGTTGTCTGCTTGTCACCCTCTTCTTGATTTTATTACACAGTCTCTTTAGTTCTCGGTCTCAGCGACTATTGCGTAAATTTCATTGTGTATTTCACTTTTATGGTGGTTGCTTGTGTGTGTGTGTGTGTGTGTGTGTGTGGGTGGCTGCTGCTGCTTCTTCTTCTTCCTCTACTCTTGGCAGCGGGCGGGGAGGCAAGCGAATGCGTGCGACGTGCGTGCGTCGACTACGCTGCCGGCGTCGCAGTTGTTCTTTGTTGTGCTCTCGCCCTCTCGCTCTCTCTCTCTCGCTCACACACACACACACACTCTGTCTGCCTGTCTTTCTGTCCGTTTTACTTTTATCCCTGCCATGGGGATGTTCAATGTTCTATTGCGTTTGCTTATTCTAATGATGACACATGCGTTCTCTCCACTTGGTTTGCTTATTGGGTTATGTTGTTGTCCTTCGTTCTTCTGTTCTTGTTCTTGTTGTCCACTGCTGCTTCTCTCTTTCCTGTTTCGCTCGTATTTGTATTGTTGTTCAATATTTTTGTGCCACTTGTTTTGAATTTTTCTACATTTTTCGCATCCTTTTTGTGCTGCTGTCATTGTCGTATCTTGTTCTTCTTGTTGTTGTTGCTGCTATTACGTGCGCGCTAAGTTGCTCGTTAAATGCTTAAGTGGAGCAGAGTCGTTGACACAGTTTTTCTCTTTGCCCCATTGCATTCGCATGACTCACACAGCGCGCACACGAGTGCCGCCTGAGTGCGAGCGAGACAGCCTGCCTCAGACTGATAGCTAGCGCCGGGTGGGAGCGAGTGAAGTTTTTTGCTTTTGCGAACTGCTTTTAAAGTTTTATTTTCGTTTACGGGCAACTTTTCTTTGTTGACTCGCATGCAATTGTTAAGCTTGTGTCATAAGGACAGTGCAAGTCGGGCAAGCTTAAAGCCGAAAGCTACCCAAAAAAAAAAGTGGTGGAAGAAGAAGAAGAAGCGAATTTATTGTGCAGCCGATAAGAAGTCGACTCCATTAAAGTTTCAATGGGAATTTAGAAGAAATTTTTTGGTTTATAAAATAACAAAAAAAAAATAAATAAATTAGAGAAAATTTAAAGAGAATCTTAAAAATGCGATTTATATTATTATTAAATATAAATATTATAAAATATACATAAATATTAATTATTAAGTTTTTTAGTTATATATAATCATTAATTATTGCATAAATTATTATTAATTATATAGTTATTAATTATTAAATTTCTTTATTTAATTATTTAATTAATTCTCTTTAATCTATATATAATACTCATGGCTCTACTCTAATTAGAGCTTACTCTCCCTGGTCTCTTTGCTCTCAACTCTGTTCTCCTTTACATTTTCTTCACATATCTCACATTGTTATCTCCATATTCCATCTATCTATTCATGCTCACACTATTTTCCGCCTAATTTATGTAATCCAGTTGAAAGTTTCAGCTGGATTTCCATTTCTTTTAGTTTGCCATTGTCTCTGTTCCTTGTGCGCCCTTCCATTACATTCTCATAAACTGCAGCTGGCAAAGGAAAGTTGTATTCCATGCCCACCTGCTTTGCCACTGCTACAATATTTACGTGTATTAGCCAGGCTATTTCACCGACTTAGGCAATTACCCAGCCAACAAAAGGCGTTGGCGCTTTTCAATATTTATGCGCGCTAATAATATGCAGAACCAGAAGTAGAACCAGAAGCAGAAGCAGAAGTCGAGGCATAACAACGGCCGCAAACCCGTTATTATTATTGTTGCATATGCCGAGGCGTTTTTGCCTGTCGTTTTGTTTTCCCAAGCAATTTGCTAGGCATGTAATTTAATAGCTCGGTGGCAACCCTGCCACGCCACACACACACACACACTCGCACACTCGCACACGTCTGTGCGACAGTAGCTGCTGACGCGCCTCAGGTGGGACAGCCAGGTATGTCAACAGGCAAATTATGCCCAAGGTAAAGCGCAGACAATGAAGTCCTGAACGATTAGTGCGAGCCTTCACGGCGAGCTACGGGACGAGCTTGAGCTTCTGTGAAAGGCGATTCCTTGGAGTGTTGCAATTACAAAAGGTTGCGCTAAATTGTGTGTGCATAATTGCCGAGCGGCCCCAGGACTCACCTGGAATGTGCATGCGGCAGTGTGACGGAAATATAAATAGATATTACGAAATGTGGCAGAGAGATGAATATGTGCAGAATCGAATGAATGATGCAAGGAATGTGATTGGAGGAATGTGGAATGTGGAACGCGTGGAATGTATATTCCTATAAAGCCTACTCGGATATGTATATAGAAAGTATTTGGAATACAAATTGAATGATGTGGAATATGTTGATTATATGTAATGAATGTGGCATCAAGATGAATATGTGGAGAATGAGTGAATGAGATAAGAAATGTGATTTATGGAATATTCTTTATATGACAAATATGGAGAGTAAATACAGACGAAGTATATGCAAAGAGAAACAGCTCCAAATATCAAAATACGAATTGATCTAAATAATAGAAAAATAAATAGAAATATAACTGATGTATTATAATATATAGAAAAAAAGAATTTTAGTGAAACAATAATGATAAAGTTCATATATAACATAAATAGATATGTGAATATGTTCAATCTATTGGAATAGTTTCGAATATGCTCTATAATATATAGTTCAGGTAGTTGGGAAAACTCAAATCATTCCACGTTCAAATGAAACTTTGATGACCTCTGTTAACTGGTCTATCTGCTAGCCATATGAGTCACAGGCCAAAATTTACTATATATATATATATATATATATATGTATATATATATAGTTTTATATTCCACTAAGCCATTCAAAACATTTCCCTATATTTGACCATAGTAAATTATTACAGTTTCTTCTTCCTCTTCTTCTTCTGCTTCTATTCTGCTGTATTAAATTGTTGGCCACGCGACTCGCTCGTTGTGCGAGGTGACATTTTTATAGCTTTGTTAACAGGCCCAAGTCGAAAAAACTAACACCCCCACCCCCACAGTCCTGTGTAGCTGGGCCAAGCGCGCCACCGCGCCACCGCGGCACACGTTGCTCTTTGTTTTGCTGGGCATGTTTAGCGTTGATTATGCTTTGTGTGCTTGCAGCCAGGAAAAACTCACCCTCTATTGAGCTGTCGCCTTCTTATCGCTCGCCGAGCTGAGCGGCATTAAAATTACTTGCGTGATTAACGCACACCCTCGAGCGTGTAGTGCCCCAACCCCCCTTCCCCTCCCCCTCCCCCTCCACCACCCAATCTCTCTAGTTTTATCTATGGCTGCCTGCCTTAATTGTGGGTCTTCCATTTGGCTATCGATCGATTTCGATTACGATTCCGATTGCGCTTCGATCTGCACAGCTCATTAGGCAATGGATATGTATATATACATATCTGCTATATATATATATATATATATATATATAGATTGTATATATGTATATATATTCGTATACTTTTATGACCTTTTGGGCATTTGCTCGTTTTCTATTGTTTTGCCTGGTTTTGTTTATTGCCACAGCGCTTCAAAAATAGCTGCACAAATGTAAACAAAAAGCGCACAAATTTTTTTTCTTTGCTTCTTTCTGACCAGCAGCTGCGTGCGTCATGTGCACAGATTTTCCAGATGCTCCATCCGGAGCACACACACTCCCTCTCACTCTCTCCCTCTCTCTCTCGCTCACTTTGTATATTTTTCGCGCTGCAACGTTGTTCCATATACTTAATTTTTGCCTAGCATAATTTTTATGGCTTTGCCAAAGTGCAAAACCGCATGAAGTGGATTTTTGTTATGTTTTTTTTGTTTGTTTTTGCGATTTTTCTTTGTTTCGTGCTTTCTTCTAAGCAATAAATCGGCGTTTATTTATGTGGCACGGCAAAATGCTAGCTGCAAATTCGTATATTGAATAGTTCAGCGACTACACGTAGACGGCCTATGCACTTTTTATATCGAATAGCATTTGATTGGATTGCTGCCAAGGCAGCTCAATTAGCGAAATACCTAAATTATTAAGTTTCCCCATCATGAACTGCATATTTCCCTTTGGAAACCTATTTTTAAATTAATATTCGTGTCTGCAGATGAATTTTCGTGCTGTATGCACTCACGCCGCAAAAAGCACATCTCTAGCAGACGCAGGTAGCAGTCCACGATCAGTTGCTAGCGTGAGTGTGAGGGAGATAGCAGTGTAGCTGAAGCGCAGCTTAGAGCAGTCAAGTGCAAGCCTGATTGGTTGAGCGAGTAATTGAGAGAATAAACAACAGAGGGCGCTCTACGCAACTGGAAACACATGTAACCTCACCTCAAACATCGTCCAATCGAACCATCACTAAATATCTTACACTCAATTTATTTGTTGTTGTTTTCATAATTGATTGGCCAGGTCCTTGGCCAACTGGCTAATAAATCAACAAAATTATGTTACCGAATAGCCAGAAAAAGAAATATTTACATTTACATGCAAGGCCAATTTTTCTCTTATTTCTTTTTTTTCTGTTGGTTAGGGAGAAGCCAAACAAACCGCTAATTGTCGATAAACAACCAATAAAATACAAATTTCCCAAAAACATTTATCAAAAATAATATAAATAATAACAATAACCAGGGCACAAACACACACATACACGTACGCACTGGGGCGATAAATAAAATGGTAAAAGGAAACTCGAACTGCTTTGAGCAGGAGCAGGAGCTGGAGCAGGACAACAACAACAGCAGCAGCAGCAGCAACAAACAACGAAGTGTATGGAAAATAGTGTTTGACAGCTCATAAAAAATAATGTCGTATTCATTAAGGTTGCCAATGTAATGCGTGTGACTGCGTGTGTGTGTTTGCGTGAGTGTGTGTGTGTGTGGGAAGCTCTCAATGTTTGAGGTTGAGGCTGTTGCTGGGGTTGCCAAAAGCGAAATTCATTTTATTTACGACAGGAAGCAGGCAGAAAGCAACAGCAAAAGCACTCGAAACGCACGCATGCAAAGAGAGTGGGAGCAGGACAGGCAGAGGGAGAGCGAGCGAGCGCAAAGCGCGCGGCAAGCCAAAAGCATTTAATTGAAATGCAGCTGAAGTGAGAGAGAGAGAGAGAGAGAGAGATGGAGACAGACAGAAGGAAGAAATACGCAAAAACTAAGAAGAACGCATCAAAACAAACGCACGCAAATACCGTTGACATTGTCAGACTGACAGACACTAACTATGCATCTCACTTCTACTTGAGCGTGCGCGCTCTAGCCCTCTCGCTCGCTCGCACGCGCTGTCTGCCTGCCTGCCAGCATAACGGGCGCAGCTGCTTTTGCAAGTGGCGCCAATATTTGTATTGTTGTTGTTGTTGTTGTGCTTGCACTTGACGAAAGCAGTTGTTGCAGTTGTTTTTGTTTTTATCACTACCTTTTTAGAGGCTTGCGTGTCAAAGTTTTGTTGTTGTTGCTGCTAAGGAGGCTCGCATAGTGTCTGAACATTGTTTTTCATTAGGGTGGCTCGCTTTTAGTTTTTGCTTTTTTGTTTTTTTTTTTTTTTGTTTTTTTTTGGCATGGGGTGCGTTTCGTTGGGCTCACATGCAAATGCTACAAGGTGTTATACTTTATGTACATTTAATTGAGACTTATTAGGCAGTGAAGTGTTCTAGTTGAATAACATTCGAGCCAGCATTTGGCAGTTGGCCTGTTGATAGTGTCGTTAGCTTCAATTTCTATTAACTCAAAGAAGTGTTGAAGGTAATTGATTGGCTGAGAGGAGTTGGAAGCACTTCTTTAGGGAGATTTTTGCTTTAGCTATATCAACTATTATTATTAGCTTAACTCAAAGAAAACTTTGCTATTTTTCCATTTCTCTTGCCATTTCATACATTCATCCTCTCTCTCTCTCTCTCTCTCTCTCTCATCTTCTTCATTTTTATTGATATCTTCAGCTCTCCATTAATGCTTGATAAATAATTTCTTTCAATTTGCTATTCCTTTGGGAAATTTCGAGCCAAGATTTGAGTTGCAAGTAAATCTAGGCAAATCTTTATGCTTTAGCTACATAATTTCTTTCGCATAAATGATGCATATGCATGTATCTGTATCTGTATCTGTATCTGCAGCTGCATGAGCGTGTGCATGTGCATCTGCTAGGTACATGCGTCATGTATTTTTTATACACTCCTCCAACATCATCTTTATGCTTTGACAAAATGTATGACATTTGCATATCGCAAAAGCCACCCAGCAAACCCGCCCAAACAGCCTTTCAGTTGGCAAATTCCTTACTTGCTCTCGCTCTCGGTCGCTCTCTCTCTCGCTCACTCCTTGATAGTTTTTCCATTTTTCCCAGTAGTCGGCAGCTGCTGCTGCTGCTCTTTGGTAGTTTTTCCCTTGAAAAATGCAGCAAAAGCCAACGAACTGTAACTGGACGTCGTTTTCATCAATATCAATGGGCGATTTGGGCGGCCGGGGCCAACGACACGGTGAATGTTGCAACTTGCAACATATGCGAACTGCCAGCCTGCCTGCTGGCCGTGCCACAACACATGGCTAGTGGCTGGGGGAGGGGGAGGGGAGGCGCGAGGGCAGGCGGCTGGTCAGGGGGCGTGGTGTGTGGACAGCAGCAGCAGCGCGCAATACAACGCATCATTTTTATTGTTTGTCGGCGAGCAACAGCAACATAACAGCAGCAACAACAACAACAACAACAACTGGCAACTGACGACGACGTCTATTGAAAATAGAAAGCATATGCTGAAAGGCAGCTAGTGCGGGGGGAGGGCGTGGGCAGCAGCAACCGTTTCGTGCTTTGTATTTTTGCACCGAAAATAGAAAAAAAAATGCAAGACTCAAAAAAAAAAGAAGAGGCAAAAGCAAAAGCAACTCGAATGCGCATTGAAGTGGCGGCGTCTAATGTAGCTGAAGTTGTTGCAACAGCGACGCTGGCAGCGGCATGTGGTGGCAGCTAGTTGGACCTGCCGCATACGCAGTAGCTTAGCAATATTTCAGAGTTATTTCAGCTTTGCCTCTCCTATTTTAGTTTATTTTATTTTATTTTATTTTATTTTTATTTTTATTTATTTCCACTTTTTTGTTGTTGTTTTGTTGTGGTTCAGATTTCATGTGCGGCGCGCGGGTGGGCGTGGCAGCTATGCGTTTTTGTGTTGTTTAGATCATGCGGCATTAGGGCTGAGATATTGAAGCACTAGAGATTAACGAGGGCAGGTCTGAAACTTGCTCCTGATTGAGGTAATCGATTATTTGCGTGGCGGTAAATCGATAGCTGATAATATGCGACGCATAAGATATATATAATTCACAAGATGCATAAGTTACTTAAGATCTTATGTATCCTATATGTCTTATATTTATTTTATATATCATATATCCGATATATGTTAATATCGATTATTTGTGTAGCTGTAAATCGATAAGGGATAACATAGATTGAATATAGCTATATTTATTTATATATATGATATGTTTTATATCATATATTATATAAGATTATTAAGATTATAATAGATTTACAAGATACACCTATAAGATATAGATACACCTATAATACAGTAGAAGTTACTTAAGATGCATAAGATATATAATACTTTATCTTATGTTATTATATATATCTTATATATCCGATATATCCAGTACATCATACATATCTTATCTTGTTTGTATACCTTATATACCTTATGTATCTTATATATCTTATATATCTCATACGCCTCATATAGCTTACATCTCTATATATATATATATATATATATATATATATATATATATATATATATATATATATATATATATATATATATATATATATATATATATATATATATATATATCCCTTTATATATATATATATATACTTATATCTTATATCTTCTATATCTTACATACCTTCAAAGGTGTATATCTCTCACCTTTGCCATTCTCATTGCTGCTTTGAAAACACCTTTTTTTTAGCCAAGGCAATTCGCTCTACACACGCAGCTGCTATTTGTGTTGCCCACTTATTCAATTTGCCAACCCTTCTCTGCGCTTCTCATATTGTTTAGCGCTCACACTGCAGCAGCAGCAGCAGCAGCAAAAAAAAGCACGTGGGCATCAACTGCTTTAATTTAACGCTACACGCACACGCACTGTCGCCTTTTGCAATCTATGAGCTACACCTACGCCCGTCCCCACCCCCTTTGTCCAGGCATCCATAAGAGCTACCGCTAAATCGTCACTAATACGCCGACTTGTGCTCAGCCTTGCGTGCGTGCAATAAAAAAAAGGCAACTATTTCGCTTAATAACTGCCAGCATAGCGGCACGGGGACGGGGGACGCGGGACGCGGGACGGGGCATGGGCGCCACTTTGCCACACGACGCGTCACATGTGGCAGTTGCATGCAAATCCCAGCGCACAGCTGCAACTGGACAATGCACAATTCATTCAGTGGTGGCTCCTCCTACTCCACTGCTTGGATGCCAACCTCCTCCGACTGCTGTGCGCCTTCGTTGGCTCGTACTCGCGCTCGTCCGCCGACAATCGGCTTGCAGCTCCTACATTTTATTTTTCTTCCTCCTTCTCTGGTTTTTTTCTTCTTTTTTTTTGTGTTTTGTATAAGCCTTTGCTTCGGCTCCTCTTTTCATTTTTTTTTTTGCAAGTTTGTGTAACTATTTTCCATGCGCATGGGCATTGCAGGCCACCACCACCAGCACCAGCAGCACCAGCAGCAGCAGCAGCAGCAGGAGCGGGAGCTGAGGACGTGGGGACGTGGGGACGTCGGGACGACAAGCAGCCGGCGCCGGCTGGATAACCAACCAGAACGAGGCGCTGAGCAACTGAAGCATTGCTACTATTTATTTGTGCCGGCTACTGTTCTTGTTCTTCTTGTTGTTGTGGCTCTGCGAGTGTGTGTGTGTGTGTGTGTGTGTGTGTAAGACTCAACCCTCAGCACAGTTTTGCTGGGATTTTTCTATTATGCGCACGTTTATTACACGATTTTAACACGATGACAGCGCCACCTAAAAGTATGTTACGATATACTAAAGCTGCTCTTCCTCTTCAACTTCTTTTTGTTACTTCTCTTGTTGTTTGTGTATCTATTTTCTTAAATTTATGTGAGAGTTTAAGGCTGGATGAGTAGAAAATTGCTGAGTGCGCATTGGAAGCAGCTTGATAAGCTAAGCGAGGCAGTTGAATGGGTTCAGGGATTGCAAAAAGGGATCTAGGCATTCAGAAGAGAAGTTCGTTGTCTAATAAGTCATATTTGTGAGAAGTCGCGATACTTTTTGAACAGAAACACAAAAGTCATATATATATGTATGTGAATAATATGAATGATATGAATATTATAAATGTTATGAATGAAATGTACGAATATTTTCTTTTACTTGGAATCATACATTGCATTCAAATCACTTATCTTATTCACATATTATTCATGTATACAAATCTATATTTAATACTATTTATATATATGTATGTGCATAATATGAATAATATGGATGCTATGAATGAAAGAAACGAATATTTTCTTTCACTCTTATCTTATTCATATTAATATATGTATATTCATTATATATTCATATATATATTCATATATATATTCATATATATATTCATATATATATTCATATATATATTCATATATATATTCATATGTATATTCATTCCCTTACAATTTCATTCAGTTAGCATTTGCTGAAACGTTTGTATAGATAGATTCTATTGTATTCTACGCCTCGCTATTGCTTTGGCCTTTTTATAGTACTTTTGCTGCATGTTTATATAAAGCAAAGGTAAACAGTGTAAACTATATTTAGCTATATGGAGATGTATAGCTAGAGCAATTAGGATAGCTTACTTAAATGTGTGTAGATGCAGACAAAAAAATAAAAACAATATAAATAGACTTAAATATTTCTTTGATTTCCGTTGCAAGTTTGCTGTTCTTATAAATACAACAATCAAAACAAAATGAATTAAATTTTAATAATCAAAATTACAAGTAGAAAAGCAGCTTCAATAATATTCGAGAATTATGCTTAGGAGTTACGCAGAATGTTATCTTCTCTATGAGTTATACAACTCTGTTGCTCAGTTACTTCGTCAAGCGCAGCCATCTGACTGCAGTAAAGCTGCAAGTGAAGTTAGGCGCGTGGTTTCAATGTTTGTTTCAAGCATCAAAAGTCTTTTTTTGGTCTGAAAGGCTCTCAGCTTGAAGAGTTGGAGCTTGGCGGCAATACCAGAGACAGGCTAATCATAGCAGAACAGATCCTCTGTCAAAAGTAATTATCTATAATCCAACTTTCCTTAAAGAAAACTCCATTCAAAGAATTTTAAAATGAATTCGTTAAACACTCTAAGCATTCCACATTCGAACAACTTTATTAAGTTCATTTCAATAACTGAAAATAATTTCCATGATGATCAAAGAGTCAAGCAACTCACCTGAACTTACGGCTGATACTTAATTATATAAGCCGTTGGATCTATTGTGAAAAAGTTGTGGAAGATATCTTTGGCAGACTTTGCTTCTAATTGCTACAAAATGCACAAATTAAGCAACGCGAGACGCAAGACGCAAGACACAGGACGCGCGACGCCCCGCGCTGCGGGCAGCGTTCATGGACTCACGGATTGATGGCCAACTGTCAATTGCTAAGCTGGAGTCGCAGTCAGTGCTTAACCCAGTCTATGGATGTACTTAGATTGAAAGTTGAGTGAAAGCAGAAAAGAGAGAGAGAGCAAGAGAGAGCAAGAGAGAGAGAGAGAGAGAGAGAGAGAGGGGAAGAAAAAAGGAGGCAAAAAGTAAAGTAAACGATATAGAGGCAAAGAAAAAGGAAAGCAAGGCGAAAACGCCGGCGCACAGAACGACTGAAAGAAATGAAACTTTTTAATGATGTAAAGTACAAAGTTTTGTGTCTTGTCGTAACTTGAGTAAACTTTGAGTTATGCCTTAGATGCGACGCGAGCGCGAACGCGAACGCGACGACCTCAAAACGTAGCCAGGACTTTGGGACGACATCCTTTTAGCTAAATATATATCGATCGAAGCAGAGCGTAGTCGACGCGTATTGGGGCTGTGACTGGAATTTATTTTGTCGTTTTGTTAAAAGTTTTTCAACACTCGCTTTTTATTATGACATACGCAAGCGCGCAAATTAGTAAAGGAACAGGATGCCGACCGGGTAGAGTGTGTAGAGTGGGTACAGGGAAGTGGCAATGTGGGGGATAGGCTAATAAAATGCCAATTTGCTGCATTGAATGGCTGCTTTATTGGCCGCCATTACAACTCGTACGTACATAAAAAGCCGGCCAGGCCTCGCGACCACGCACATGCGTCAGTCACGACCCCCCCCCTCCCCCCACCGCCCATCGAGCGCCCTTATGTGGAGTGTGGAGTGTGGAGTGGTTGCTTCAGTCTTTAAGACATTTTATGACGGCAACATTTACACGCATAAAATATGCATGATAAACTTTGTTGTTGCAATAAATCAGCATCAGCCGAAAAGTATGCAACGCTTTTTGCTGCCTCCAATGTGATTACTGAAAGCGTTCAAAGTTTAAAATGTGTGTGTGTGTGTGTGTGTGTGAGTGTGTAAATTTATGTTATTTGCAATGATCGTAAAAGGCTGCGTGACCCAACTATAAACATTTTGTACAGCAAAATCTAAACTAAAATTCGATTTGAGCTGCCTTTACGAGCAAGTAAAACATTTAGCACAAGCCAGCTTTAAAGTTGACGTTTTTGGGGATGTATAAGCTAACTACACGTATATCTTTTAGAAACTATATATAATATAAGTTTAGAATAGTATTTGATGTGTGTCATATGCGATATAAGGTTATCAAATATCAAATTTTTATAATATTATCAATAGATAGATAGATACATGGATAGAAGATAGGTAGTTCGACAAAGAGATGTCTACATATAAGATGGACAGATAGAAAAAGTATGATAGTTTTGGCAGACATATATATATATGTCTGCCAAAACTATCATACTTTTTCTATCTGTCCATCTTATAGCTATCTATGTAGACATCTCTTTGTCGAACTACCTATCTTCTATGTATCTATCTATCAATTGATCTACCCCTCTATCTATCTATCAATACTTCTGATTGTTTCTTTTTGTTGTTCTATCGATATATCTATATATACCTATCGATCAATCTATGAATCGATCTATCCTCTGTCTGTCAACTTTCCAACTAACTAACTTCCTCTATATCTCTTTATTCTTCTGATCTGCCGTTGTAATATATCTACATATCCTTATTCTATCTCTCGATCAACCCATCTGCCTTTCTTTCGATACATCTATGTATCCTGTTATCTATCTATGCTATCCATTCATGTATCTACGTATCTTTCCACAATTCCAATCCAGGACGGAAACCTTTCTTCGAGCAGCACTCGTATAAATATTGTTTATCATTACGCAGCTTGTTTACAGCTTACTTTTTTTTCGCCTGTGGCAACGTTTGCTATCAAACAACTTAAACTGTCATTAAACTTTTGTTGTGACTATTGAACCGAAAGTTCTTAGAGCTGCCTCAATCAGGGCGCTGCGACAATGCAAAAACGTCGCCTGGCCTTATAAATTGGCCAAACAAAACTTTTGGCTGAGGTGCAAATGCGCCAGCACAAAGAAGGAGAGAGAGAGATAGAGAGATAGAGAGAGAGAGAGAGAGAACTGGAGATAGAGCTTGGCAGACAAACAAAACTCTGTCTACATTTGGCCATTGTGTGTTTTGATGACGCTTTTGTTGCCTGCATGCATAAAATATTTATGCGCCGCGAAATATGCAGCAAAAAATGTGCTCGCCTCGCATGCCATCTCCTTCGCACTCGCGCGTGCAACTTTTCGCACTCAAATGAAATTACGCACAACAACAACACGTTGGGTACAAAAAAACTTTGCTACTTAAATGTTACGCTTTCAGTTTTTTCCTTTCGAGCTGTTGTTGTTTTTCTTTTTTCTTTTTCCTTTTTTTTTTTGTGCACTTTATCAAGCATTTTGGCATGGCTCAGCGCACGCTCGATTGCTGGCGTGGGTGGCAAACTTTTCATTAATAACGATTTTCCATTAACTATCGATTGATTTTGCAACGCCCAGCATCCAGCAGCAGCAACAACAGCTGCAACAATGAGGCAAAAGTAGCAAACCGAAACGCACTTCAGACAATGCCTGCAAGCGGCAGCAGCAACAGCAACAGCAACAGCAACAGCAACAGCAGCAGCAACAGCAGCAGCAACAACAACAACAGCACTTGAGTCTATTTAAAACGCAAACAACAATAACACAAGTGGGCTGGTGGGTGTGGCAGGCGGCGACGGCGACGGCGACGGCGACGGTTATGAGCCGCCGCCGACGCCGCCAACAGGAAAAACTCATTGAAAAGTTTTTCTTTTACACTTTGCGTGCAGAGTCCCGCTTACGTTTAAAGTTCGCACTCTGCTTACCTCTCTCTCTCTCTCTCTCTCTCGCTCTCTCTTTCTATCCTTGTTTCTCTTTCGCTCTCTATTTGCACCGCTTAGGTGTATCGCAGGAGCAAGTTTTTAATTTTTTATCGCGCTGCGAGCTATGCCAACCTTTCGTTTCGTTTTTATTTTTTTGTTGCCCTTTCTCTAGTGGGAATTGCGAATTGCTGATTGATTTTGCAATCCCTTTTTTAAAGCTGTTTGATATTTAGGTGGCCATATAGTTATATGATGAGCTCTGAAGTTATAGATACAACTGAATGATTGGTAAATTTACTTGGAAAGAAGTCAGCTTGAAGTTAAAGTTGTTAGAGAAATCATTTGCTGGCAAAGAGAAAAGTCTCAAGGGATATGTGAGATATAAATCTGATAACTATATGATTGACGAATATCTGATTAATTGTACACACATATATATATATATAGCAGTATGATAAGCTCTAGAGTTAAGGATATCACTCGCTTGCTGGGCAATAGAAAAGGTAATTGAGGGAAAGAAGCCCAGGCGGAATAGCTTTATGAAAGAGACTGATCTCTCGCTAATCTTCACTCCTCTTTTTATCTATGGTATACAATAGAGGATTACACTTATTTAATTTCTGTATATCTGTCGTATCCAAAAGAGCATTCCAGCTATATAATAAGCTTTGCAGTTCTCGCCCTTCATTTCACTCATTTTTTTTCCTGCTTCATGCGTTACGTTTGCCTTTGTTGCTGTCACGTCTATTATGTGTATTGCCTTTTGTGTAGTTCGGCATTATGTTGCTGCCGTTGCTCTTGTTGCTGTTGTTGTTGTTGTTTTTTTATTATTATTTTGTATTCCTTTTCTTTACTTTTTTTTTATGTGGCCAAAGCAAGGCGCGTTGCGCCCAATATATATAAATTATTGCATAAAGTTTGGCGCTAAGTTGCAAAAAGTTTCCTTTTCATTGCTGCGGCTACCGCGACGAAGTCGAACGTTGAGCACGACATGCTACAATAGTCTATAAATCTTTATGGTCAACAGAGATTACATGGGCCAGCGTCGAAGCACCATGCCCCATGCCCCATGCCCCTGCCCGACCGACCAGACCCCCGTGCAGCCCGCACATTTCAATGTAGTTTATTGCCCCGTGCTGTTTGGCCTTAGCTGCTTTTTAGGCGCTGTGCTCAGTTTTGATTTGTGTTCGCGTTGCTCTTTGTGTATTGCAGTTGTTGTGCTTGGTTTTGTCTGCTGTCCAGCATATGGTCATAAAAATGTGCAGAGCTCGGCAGATGCGCTGATAAATCATATTAAACCGAGAAACTATGCACGAAAACTTATACATATATATATATATATATTTATTTATTTATTTATATACATTTATCTAGGCGAGAATGAGTGCGAAAGCGAATGCGAATGCGAATGCATAAAAATACTTGTAGCAATGGCAACAGCTTTGCCAGCGATAACTATGCAGTCCCATACGGCTTTGGCTTATGAATTTTGATAAGAAATGAGCTAAGAATGAAATAGTTGGGAGTATACGACTAGGTTATGGGGGCATCATAGTGTGCTCATGGGGCAAAGCTGAAGTTTGATTTCGAAAGTGTGGCAATAGCACAAATCTGAAGCTTTTAACTCGAAATATGATTTTTCTGTTTGATTTTATGTATGAATTGGTACTTGGCTTACCCTAGAAGGTGTAAAGTGTCAGGTCTTTACCTTCTATATATATGATATATATATATATATATGATTATAGCTACTTTTGGTTTGTATGAAGTGGCCGACGCCTGCTTCTGTCTTTATCTAACCGTCTATCTGGAACTATATATTGAATTCCCGTTTGCTTTAAAGCAGGCAAGTAGACAATTAGCATGGACAGGTGGATAAAGTATGACCACTCATGCTCATCAGCTCATCGTTCTGATCAAGAATATATGTAGTTTAAGACTATAAGCAACTGAAACAAGGGTGAAACATAGCTCGAATCCTATCAATAGATCTGTCTCAGGTTTAGCTAGTGCCAGCTGCGGCTGTTTCATTCTAAATATTCAGAGACAACAACAACAGTAAGAATATTTACCCTATTACACAATCTGAGTCGTATTTCTTTATTGTTTTTATATCGAATCTACCTGCACACACAGACACACACTGGCATAAAAAGACACCCACACGCTTACACACGCACACACATTGGCAGTTTGGCTGTAAAGTATGCCATAAAATATATCCCCGAAATGTCTTTAATTGCGTAAATTTGGTCATTGCGTGGGCGGCATTTTCGATTTACGTATTACGTATTACGCTCTTTGGCTCGTAAACAACTTGCCAGGAATGTCGCCCTTCTAAGTATCTAAAAAAAAAAAAGAAGCACGAAGAGAAGGGGCAAGGGCAGAGCACAGTGAAAAAGTATAGCATACCACACGGCGCATTTTACATAAAAATGCAATAAATAGCTACAGAAAAGCGCTTGGAAGCGCACCAGAAATTTATGTGGTCGAGGATCTCTACTCGAAACTCCAGGCCCCTGCCCCTGCTCCTGCTCGGTCGCTTCCTACTTGCACTGTCTCCACTCGTAAATGTCAAATGTCGAGCTGGCGCGGGCCGGGGGGAAGGCGTCTCAAAGTATGCTTATAAATTGCTCTAAATAGCAATTTTTTTTTAGGTTGTAGAGCGTCGCGCAACGTCTTTGGCTTGCTTATCGTGACCGAGTCGAAGTCCGGGTCCGGCTCCGGCTCCGGGTCTGGGTCTGGGTCCACCACCAGGGTCCAGGTCCGTGCGCGCAGCGAGTATCGTGTCATTTGTTCGTTTTCTTTATTAGTGTCATGTATTTTTATAGTTCAAAGGACATTTGAATGATTGAATGAACTGTATGTGTGTGTGTATGTGTGTGTGTGTGTGTGTGGCGTCCACTGACCGCCCTACGGCCAAGGGCCGAACCGTACCAGAAACGAGTTGCGCGCATGATTTCATCCCTTGCAGCGCTGGGATCGCCCCCACGTCCCCTTGGCTAGCCCTTGCGTGTGGTCGCACTGGTCAGCCGCCCAGGCACGTTTCATCATGGGTTGCTTGTTGGTTTCGACTATATCAAATAACGACTATTGACTACGCCGGTCTCTTGCCCCGGCTCGTGTCGTGTCCAGGGCCTCTTTCTCTCTCTCTCTCTCTGTGTGTGTGTGTGCACGTGTAGGGTTACACAACGCGCCCAGCTCCAGCTGCTGGTGCTGCTTTTGATGATGATGTTGTTGTCGTCGCCAGCGTTGACGTTGTCGATGACGAATGAAAATCAATATTTATTAGATTACTTTCGAAATTTTATACGAAAATAGAATTTTTATGACATTTTATTCAGCACTCTGTCTGTCTCTTTCTCTCTCTCTCTGCCTGTCTGTCGTCTCTCTTTGAGCATTTGCTAACTGCCTCAACAAACATTTTCTAGTTGCTTTAAGGGCTGTTAATCAATTCTTTTAAAGGGTCAACAGACATGGCCAACTGTCAGCTGAAAAGCTTTTACTTTATTAAAGCAAATATTGTAGTTGAGAATTTCCCAATAGACAGACAGGGATTTCTCTGTATGTTTGGGGCATTTCATATAAATGATAACTGTTAAGTACTTTTCTTTCTTTCTCTTCTGCACTGACAGTTTTATTAATAAGCTTAATAGTTCGGCCATTATCTCGGTTCCAATTAAAGTTATAATTCCTCTTCTGTGCGCTCATGCCGCAGCATTCCCTAATGACTCAGCTAATAACATAAACCAATTACTTGAATATCTGTTCAACTGCACATTTAATATTAATATCTTACCTCTCTCTCACTCTCTCTCTATATCTCTTTCTCTCGTCTCTTGCAGGTAAGTTGCCATCATCCATTAATACCACCAGCCATCAAATTAGTAAGTACAGAAAACGAGCTGCTAACACTTTTATGTGCGTCTCTTAATGTATATGTCTATGTGTGTGTATATATATATATATATATGTGTGTGTGTGTGTGTATGTGTGTGTGTTGTGGTACACATAAGAATTCTACACCTATGTGGAGGGTCAGGCCACTGGATTTTAGTGGCCTCCGTTGACCTCGTTTGGGGCTCGCTTTTATGGCCCAGAGCCAAGCCCTAAGCGCGCTGATGCTTCTCACGTGGCTCAAAACTAAAAGCTCCCCCGAGTGCAGGAGACAACAGTAGTCGCTTGCACCATACACCACACACCACCCACCGCCCACCGCCCACTCAGGAGCCACTTAATTATGAAGCTGCACATGAAGTAAAACGTCATAAAGCGTCGAGTTGAGCTCATTCCTCCAGCTGCCACAGCCGCTGCCACTGCCGCTGCCAACGCCGCTGCCTCTGTCTTCATCTGCCTCTTTTTTTTGGCAGGCTGTGGCAATTGCTGCCTTGGGTAGCATCATCCGTCGTCTGCCTGCCTCAGCATTGTTGTTGCTGTAGTTTCTGTGCTTTTTTTTTTGCTTTTCGTTTGTTGTTGCTCGTTTTCGGTTGTTGCTACATTTTGCAGTTAATTTTGCGTTGCTAAATAAACTGTTTATGGCATTTATGCCAAAAATTTTTGGCCAAGCGGAGCGAAGCGAAGGCAGCTGGATGAAGGATGACGATGAATGAGGCGACTAATGGTTGCTGTTCTGAGTGCCAGCTGACTCTGTATGTGTGTGTGAGCGTGTGTGTGATTGTATGTGTGTGTGTGTGTGTGTGTGTGCATGTGTGTGCATGTGTGTGCATTTTTGCATGCCCAACAGCCAATGTCTGCAGGCTGCGCTTGCATTTTAATTGTAATTTTTGCATGCCTGAAAGCAAGCAATGCCTGCAATGCCGTGTCAGCCTTAAAGCAAATTTTTGTTAATTAAGATGAGAATAACAAAAGGTACAAGGGCTACAAATGATATGGGATTTATTTGGGTGTGTAAAGTGTCCTTAAATCAGAGAGAATTGTGTCTATAAAGAGAAATAAAATTCTATATCTATGAAACATACTAAATCCTATGGAAAACTTCTTAATTCCAACTTGAATCTTTCGCTTGGCTCAGCTACAACTGATTCAATTCTCAGCCAAATTAATAAATGCCTTGTTTTGGCTTTAGTTTGCCGAGCGCTTATCAAATTCTTTAGCTTATTTTTGGCTTTCATTCGCGCGTTGATTGAGTGTGTGTGTGTGGGTGCTTTGACCCGTGCACACACACACACACGCGGATATACACTCAAATGCTTACATATATTAATGAATATTTACATTTTATGCAGTCAGGCGCAAGCACTCACCCACACACACACACCTCCAGCCCCCAACTCTCCCCACCCACATTCAATTCCCCAATTCCTTCTCCCCACACCACAAAGCTCACGCTCAACCACTGACAATTTGGCAGTCACCGCAATCATAAAAATTTCACCCCAGTCGCAAGACAGCCAAAAAAAAAAAGTTTTCATACATACACATGTATGTGTGTGTGTGTGTGTGTGTGTCTGTCTGTTTGTATTTGGTGCCCGTCCGTCAGTCGCCTCTGCGCCTCATTTAAATGCAAATTTTGACGAGCGGTTTTACCGTTCTGCGAGCGCACTCTGCCGCTGCCGCCGCTGCCGCCGCTGCTGCTGCCGCTGCTGAATGAAAACATTAAAATTAAAAATAAAATAAAATAAAAAAAAAAAATATACACACAGAGCCCCGAGAGAAGACAAAATACTGGCTGAGGCTGAGGCTGACGCTGACGCTGACGCTGCGGCTGAGGCCTGAGAATAATTCAAGATGATAGCTTAATTGAAATATGCTTTTAGGCGCTTTGCTCTCTGTGCCGCGCTCTCTACACATTTTGCATACTTCAGCGTCGGCTTTTACTTTGTTGTGTGAAATTTCAGCAAGCGCCGGGTGCATATTTTATGGCGCTGCGGTCGACCACAGAGAACCAAAAAAAAAAAAAAAAAAATTTATAATGAAAAACAACAACTGAGCGCAAAAAAAAAACAGAATCGACGCAGCTTAATGTTATGCAAAGTGTTTCGAGCCTGTGGGCAAACAGAGAGAGAGAGGGGCAGCGAGGAGAGTCTACATCCGGTCTCGAATGCAGGAGGCGTCATCATCTTTAATTGCTAGCCATTTCAATTCTCATTTCAACTTCAATTGACTTTCGACGGCAGACGAAATTAAAAACCAAAATAGAAAAAAAGAAGCGTTTCTAAAGGTGGAAAGGGATCTATTTAGCATAGTCAAGTGCGGGCAGCTGCCGCGTAATAGAAAATGTATTAGACGAATTTGTGCTACTTTCTGGAATTACTAATTAGGCAACACAAATTGTTTATCGCTGCGAAGAGCACTGTAATCGTTTGATATATGAGAGCCAGGGAAATCGAGAGAGAGAGAGAGAGAGAGAGATGTCAAGGTGCCAAAAAGCTGGGCACAGAAGACGAGCGGTGGCCAAAGAATACCTTGAATGACACGATTCTCTAGAAGGTCTAGGTCTAGGTACTGCAGAGCACAGATCTGCCAGCGTCCGCACTACAACTAGGAGAAGACTAAGACGCCGGTAGCTCTAAGACCTGCTGAGCCAGAACTTGACTTAAAATCTATAAAATATGCTCTGAAGGTTTATCTGTAATTGTATAGACTCTAAAACTACTTATACCATTTACCTATGTATTCTGGGTTCGTCTTCCATAGCCTTAAAAATCAATAAAATTAATTTATGTTTCTATTAAGTGAATGAAAGATATTAGAGCAAAAAACTTATTTAAAAAAATTACTTTAATAATTTTAATATTATTCTACTAAATATAATAAAATAGTTATTAAAATTATAAGAAATAGAAATTGTTTATATAAAGAGAAGAAGAGAAGATAAAGAGAGAACCTGTTCAAGACACTTTGCTTCGATACGCTAGCAACTTGCAGCGTTCTTCTGCCGATATAGGTATTTACAAATACCATTGCAATGTCCAACCGCCTTGAGTTTCAATTTAACTATGCCTTTACTCATTTAGTTAGCGCACAGTAGGGGCAGAAAACGGGAACATAGGCAGCACTGGGAAAGCAACTTATCCGCTCTTTCAACTTCAACTTCAAATGCCGCTCTTATTACTTATAATTACATATAACTACATAGCATTCAAATGCTTTAAGAGAACCTACAACATCTTTGCTCAATTAAATACAAGTTCAAGCATTTATCTAGAATGGAAACTAAAAAGAAAAAAACAAATGCAGAGTTGGCTTTAAGAGCAGAAGTTTCAGCAGCTGTCTTAGATTCATTTTTCGTGCACAAAAAAAAAAAAATAAACCGCTTAAAATGGCTTTGAGCAGTGCAAATAGCAGAAACGCATCTAACGCATGCAAATGACAACAAGGCGAACACACACGCACACACACACTGACACACACACACACAGATATTTGTTTGTTTGTTTGTGTGTGCATAAGTGAAGTAGATCTTTGTAATCTGAAATGCTCAAGGCGTGCAAATATTCAATTTTAAATATGCAGCCAAATAAAAGTATAAAACAAAAAGAGACAGACAAATGGAGACTGCGAGAGAAGCAGAGAAAGACAGAGAGAGAGAGAGGGCGAGAGATAGCTTGCCCGCATCTCTTTCTCACACTCGCTGTCATAAACACAATGTCATGACAACTTTTGAAATTTGAATTTCAAAGCAAAAATGTTCTCTCATTTATTCATTTGCTCAGTCATTCATTGTCATTTATTTCATTGCTTGCTCACACACACACACACACACAGAGACACACACACACTTATCCATGTATATACGAGCATATATGTGCGTGTGTATTAAATTGGTACATGTCCATTTTGCAAGCAGCTGCCCCGCCTCGCCGTCAGCCTGCGCAAATTCCATGAGCATCTTTTGATCTCTGACAAACTTCGACTGTCAATAAAGGTTCTCTGTATTAATTTGCTTTTCATCTGGTTAGGCGTTCTGTCCCTTCGGGTCGATAGTTTGTGTCCTGCCGAAAAACTTGCATTTTATGATCAAAGCCTAGGCCGCTCTTAGTCTGTCTGTCTGTCTGTTTGTCTGTCTGTCTGCCTTCTGCTTGACTTGCTTCTGTGTTTTTAAAGTTTAAGACGCGTCGCGTTTTATGTGCGCATAAAATTTGACTAGTCCCCAGATTTTCATTTAGCTCAGCTTGTTTCCTGTCTGTGTGTGTGTGTGTGAGTCTGTGTGTGTGTTTGAATGTTTTCATTATCAGCTGGGAGTTGGTACATGTGCAGGGTGGATTTCCTAATCTATGTAGTTGAGTTCTGTGTGTCGCCCCCTCGAGGGTTGCAATGCGATGTTTAATTTTTGGCCATATTATTATTTTAATAAGCAATTTGGCTGTCGTTGGCACAAAATACAAACACGTGTTCTCCCTGGCTGGCGCTTCGTCAAGGAAGTGTCTATTATGCAGTCGTAATTGTTTCGGCCTCGCGCGACTGTGAGAAATGCAGCGTGTGCCGGAGCAAAGGTAATAATAGTCTGTGTCTGTTCTTAACTATCTGAGATATCTTATCTGCCGCTCGTGGTCAACAGCAAAAAGTGACCAGGCGTGATAATCTGATTATATGCGACCCCAAATGGCATTAGCCTGGGGTGCCTCTCAGCAAATGATGACATAACAAAACGTTTGCCTACAATCAAGCAAATGCTACCTTCCCATAGGTCCTCCTGCCACCGCGACTCACGCTCGCTCTACAAAAAGTTTATTAAATACAAATTTATAGCGCACATGTGAATAGCTCAGCTCAAGACGCCAAAGCAAACAAAAATCAAGTTTCTCTCTTCCCTTTCTCTCGCTCTCGTTCTCTCTCTCTCTCTCTCTCTTTCTCTGCTTTGCCCTCAGGGCGCTAATGAAACAACAAGGCAGATCGAGAGGCTGGCAGTTTGAGCTTGAGCTTCGAGAGGTCGTTTGTCAGTTCAGGGGTTCACAAGCTCTGCGCTCAAGTGCCACACACACACACACACACACACACACACACACACACACACACACACACACACACACACACACACACACACACACACAGTTTGCTCTGTTTTTGTTGGTATTTTGCCATAACTTGAGCAAATACGCAAACATTTCAACACATTTAAGTGCAGCAACCCCGCATCTCGACACGACTTTTAATTTAAGCCCACTTAACACCTCATAAAACAGGCAGCGTTCCAACTGAATGAGTGAATGACTGCCTGGCTGACTGAATGACTGACATAGCAGTTTCTGCCGCTCACTCTCCCCCCCCCTCTCTCTCGCTCTCTCTCTTTCTCTCTGCAGCTCTTGGTTTAATATAAATTATATACATTTTATACATTTTAATTTTTACAATTTAACTGGCAGCGTAACAACTTCCATGCAATTAGGTCGAAAGGGTTACACACTCACACACACTCACAGTTACACTCACAGACACACACACACACCTCAAAAAGCAACCCTTGTTGTTATTTCTGTTTTTTCCTGCCTGCCTCTTGCTTGATTGCTACTTTTGGCAAATTAAACTTGAAAGTTGTAAAATTTCCCTTGTCATTGACAAGGACACGTGCGTGTAGGCGCCCTCACAGCCCTTCACACACACACACACACACACACACACACACACCTACACACACACACTTATAGCCAAGTCAAGTCTTGTCTGTTAAGTGCTGCTCGAACATTGAGTCAAGTTTTTTTCTTTCTGTTTTTGGTAATTCATAACTAAATTAAAGTGTTGCTGTCTGACGCTGTCGACTCTTTGACTGTTTTCCTGTTTGACTCTTTGACTGGCAGCTCTGGCAGTTGTCTATGTCATTGATTTGCGCCCCTCACAAGCTGCACCGTGTTTCATTCACAGCCCATAACAATTGCTGTTTATGCTGATTTTTATACGGCTCGTAGTTGGGGCCAGCCAACAGACCTGACTATGAATAAGTAAGTGCGTGTCGGTAGCAACATTCAAATGTCCTCGACGCTGCTTATTTGCTCTGTAATCTTAAGCGACAGGCATTTCTTTACTTATTTATGCACTCTCGCCCACACACCCAGACACACACACACACACACACACACACACGCACACAACTTAAAAATCACAATGGGGATTTTTTTTTTGGAAGGAGGGGGTGGGGGAGGTCGACTTAGATAAGCAGCCAAGTCGTGAGACCTGAGATTCGAGTCGTTCCTTTAGCTGTTCCTTTTTTTTCTGCTTTATTTTTATGCGCTTCGTGTAAGATTTTTATTGTGTATACGCCGTCGTATATGGGCCGCTATCAGGCGGCTGCTATCTGCCACGTTTGCTTTTATTATTTAATGGAGCACAAAATGCATTTTACTCGCCATTGCCTACACGAGACTGCTGTGTGTGTTTGTGTGTGTGGTTGGGCATACAAAATTAATAATTTATATATGAAAATGTGCGTTAAGAGCTGCGAGTCTCTGTCGACTGGAGTCGAGTCGAGTCGAGTGGAGTCTGTTTGCCAAATTGCTTAAGAGAATGCGCGTTAGGCTGTTTGCCAAGGTCATAAGTAGGACTTGAGGGGACGCCGTGTCGAGATTTGCTCGTCTCTCGTAATTTGCTTAATAAAACGCGGTTGGCATATTGCATAAAATATAAGCAAATGTTGTCCTTTTGTTTCATTTCCTTTCCTTTTTTTTTTTTTTGTTTTTTGTTTGCAATTTATAAATTGCAAGGCAGGCGGCAGCAATGCTTGACTCTCGACTGTCGACTGTCGACTGTCGCTTTTCATTTGGCGTTACTTTGATATATGGCAGATGGGGAGCGAGCGACTGAGAGACCAGAGCAGATTGCACTTGGGGTTGGCTAAATGGCAAGGAGCTAAGGACTTTATGCCCGGTTGGCTGTTAGAGCGGGATGTGTGCATAAATTTGCAAGGCTCGAGGGAGGGAGTCGAGCGAGCAGCTCTGCAAAGCCTCGGGGCGACTGTCAAGTGGCTAAAGCTGACAAACGGCCGTAGCTAAAGTTAAGTATTTTCCTGCCCTCTCTCTCTCTCTCTCGCTCACACTCTTTATCACTCTCTGGGCTTTCATGGGTGCACACACTCAAAATTTATGCATGTGCCCAAATAAAAAAAAAATGTAAGAAGATAGAAAACGTGTAAAGAGACTGTTATAATTTGAATAAATACCAATAAGCAATGCAGGCTGTGGATGAAGCAGCTTACAAACTCTTCGAGAAGTATGAATTGCCAGCTAAATGAGAATGTACAAGCTTGTAGATAAAGGAAATATGAAACGGGTTGACCAAACAAGAGTATTAGTATTTTTGATAGAAATATTTCAGCAGGTGCTGAAGTTATTGATGGAAATATTTGATATGATGTCCCAGTCGAAGCTGGACAAATTGGTGCTAATATACTCTTGTGTTTTATAAGTGTTTTGTTATTAATTGAAAGTATTTCTTTTGTTGACTATCCAAAATAGAAACTTATATGTGCTGAACACTGCCAGCACAGCTGCTGCTTCACATTCCTTTCGCACTTTACTTTAATTTCTTTTTGATATTTCTTACAATTTGCTCAACCTCAACTCTTAAGCGAATTGGAGCTGCACGCGCTGCAGCGCCTCACTTGTAATTCAGTGCGGCTTAAATTTAAATATTGAACGCACGTAAATTTCTGCATCTGTGTATGAACAGCGCGAATGTAGCTTAAAGTGTGTACACACTGGCGCACAGGCTCGAGTTGCGCTGAGATATGTGTGCGCGATGCTGTTTACAAAAACAACAACAAGCGGCGTATGCAGCACACGATTTTCCAATTGAACTCACACGTGTTTACACACACACACACACACACACTCACTCACACATACACAGATAAAGAGTGAGAGATACTCTGGCAAAGATACATCTGTAGATAGAGTGAGAGAGAGAGAGAGAGAGCGAGAGAGAGAGAGAGAGAGAGCGCACGCGAGCACAGTTGCCATTTGATGCAGTCGTGCATTCAATCGCTGCGTCGTCACCTCCACGCGGCCAGCCCGAAAATCATTTCAAGTTAATAATAAATGGAGCATCATCATCAGACATCAAACTCGTTGCGCAAATAGACGACGACGATGCCACGACTATCCTTTGGCTACGGCCAGCTCTTTCACTCGCTTCGCTTGTTTGTTTGTTTGCATTGCCTGTGAAACGTTGTTGAAAGTGATTTCTTTGCCCGCCTCTCTCTCTCTCTCTCCCACGCTTTTTTATGTTTATTCTTTTCAATTTGTAGCCCTGGTTTTGGTCATGTAATGAGCTGCTTCAGCTGTGCGCACAAATCAATTAAAATACGTGCCAGGCATTAGAAAGGCGCCTACAGCTTGGGCTGACTAGGCAATATGCCAGCCAGCCTCTGTGTGTGTGTGTTTGTGTGCGTGTGTGTATCTGTGTGTGTGTGCTTATGCGCATTTCATATTGAACATAAGTCAAGAGACTGCCAACATGCCAACTCAATTGACAGTTGAAGGCAGAGCAATACATATACATATATATAGATATATATATATATATATATCTGTATATATAAATATATATATAAAGATATGTCCATATACTATATGAACTGTCATCCTGTTGACAGCAAGGTAGCCCTATATAGGACACACATGAGTGGAGACTGTGCGTGTGTGTTGGCCTTAACAGACATTTTCACAGTTGAGTGCTTTGTTGGAGCAGGCACAGCAGCCGGCTTGCCTGGCATCTCTCTCTCTCCCACTCTCTCTCTCTCTCTCTCTCTCGCTTGGCTTATGTAATTTATAAGCATTTCTTGCGTGCGCCCGTTGGTATGCAACAAAAATGTTGTATTGGCCATTATATAAGCCGCTTTGAGTGGGCTTCAGTTTGAGAAGGTATGCTTTAAACGTCGCTTTGACTAGGCAACCAATCAATGCTTAGCCCTCGAGACACTCCCGCCGCGCATGCTTTAAATGCTCGCCTAGCATGACAGCCCCAAAATGATATTCTTTAAATAATATCAGCCAAAAAATCGATAGACGCCTATAAATTTGCCGCTAAGCAGAGCTTAAAGAGTGCCTCATTTAAAAGTATATATATATGTATATAAATTTATTCGCCATATATTTATGTATTTTATAATTGAAGCTTTTCATGGCCTGTATATCTGTATTATGTGCTTAAGCCACCTTTTATATCACTTCTTTCTTTCTTGTTATGTACGTGCGTGTGCGTGTGTGTGTGTGTTTGTGTGTGTGTGTGAATCCATTCAGCAATAAAATCATCTAAGCTCATTTCATGTGCTTCAGTTGGCTTTGGCTCCATTGTGGCCCACGGGCAGACGCCATTTGAAATCCATGTGAAACCTTTTCCGCTATTCAATTATACTTGCCTTCATCCAGGACACCTGTCCTGCTACAAGCACTCACACTCCGGCCACCCGGCTCAAAATTTATGTCTTCCGAAAACGACACTTGACTGACTTTTGTGCCCGGCCAAGTTGACACAAAAGACACACACACACACACGCGCGCACACACACACACACACACACACACACACACACACTTGAATACCAGCGGCAGCTCCAGGCGTGTCCATCAGCCTGGCTGCCTGCCTGCTGCGCCCACTGCGCCCGCTCCTCAAAATATGCAAATAAATTACTAATAACCCCTGAATGTAACCCTAACACGGATACAAAAAAAAGTATATATATATATATACATATATACGTATATCTACAGCAGCAAACAGTTTACGTATCTGTGTACGTCTGTGTGTGTGTGTGTGTGTGTGTGTGTGTGTGTATTCCTATTCATAATTCAAATTTTACGCCACAATAAACAAAAATGCCTAAAATTATGCAACACGGCACATGCCGCAAACACACACACACACACACACACACACACACGCACACTCACTGGCACAATTTTGAGCTGAGTAAGTCATAAATTATGTAAATTTAATTTTACGCCCCGCATATAGAAGCAATATATTGGATATACTATATACGTACGTACGTCTGGCCAGGCCAAGTCAACCACAAAACGTTGCCAAAAAAAAGAAGAGAAAAAAAATGAAAGAAGATGACGAAAAAATGTTATTATGTAAATAATTAATGGCATGTAATTATCTAAATTTTAGACAATTAGAAAAAATTAACACAGCAGGCCGCAAAAACACAATAAAAAAAAAAAAACAGAAAATATTTATGACATTTTTATTATGCGAAGCGACGAAGCAGCAAACAAAATGTGAAAATGTAAAAAAAAAAATAAAAAAAAAAATGTAACGAAACGAAAGAAAACGGAAAATTTATATGGCATGTCCTTGCGTCGAGTTTCCGTTACACATTTAACGGCATTTTAACGCATGCTAATGACTGGGCTGTCCAGAAACATATCGAAATACTTGCCCCTGAGGCAGAAAAGCAAGGTGTAGCCCCTTGAAAGGTTTGCCATTAATTATAGGCCATTCGACACGACGGCGTCTGACAAAACATTAGTTCGTTTAATTTATTAGCCTAACTTGGCTGTGCGCACATATATATATATATATATATATATATATATATATATATATATATATATAGATGCATGTATACGTGTATGCGTGTAAAAATAAATGTATTTATAGAGGGCTACGAATTAGCTAAACAAGCCAGGAGATACAGAGCTGGCGTGAATGTATTCGCTGGCGTACATAGCGGAGTGACAAGATTTTGGCCACATGTGGGCTGTCATACGAGACAGGCTCAAAATAATATTGATTTCGCTTGCGTAATGGGCGTGTCTATGAGGGTGTGTGAGGGTATGTGTTTAGGTATGTTTTAAAATAAATACGTCGTATTTGCGCCCAGCAGAGAGTTGCAAGCGAAGCAGGATAAATAGTTGAAAATGTGAAGAGCTTGAATAATATTAAGCCAAATATATATATATTTTATATGTTCAGAAAAATTTTCATTTTTACATCATTTAAATATAATTTTCTTGTCAGATTTTCACTTTAAAATTAGCATATATTTTATAAAGAATTTTTTAAAAAGTATTCCAAATATTTATTTTCAGTTGCACTACTATTTTCATGAACACTGCTGTATATATTCACCTTTAATTTATTTTTGCATAGATATATTATTACAGTATAGAAACTTCTTTTGAAATAACAACTGTTTTAAAGTTTTGTCCTTACTAAAAATCAAATTTAAAAATCTAGCGATATACTTTGCTCATACAAAAAGCATCCATTGGCGGGCGACTTCTATTGTCTGGCGCTCTATATAATGGTCAAGCAATTGTCTGCCCATACAATATGGCATTAATAAAGATTGCAGTTATGCCGCGCCCAATGCCAATGGCTCAATGTATCTTTGGTCAGCCAGACCAACTTTAATTGCCACTTGCTAATTGCAAACACGAGCATAGCGACCATTATATACAGCTGCTATATATCATATATCAGGGATATAGAGAAAAACCAAAGAGCGAGAGAGAGAGAGAGAGGGATGGAGAAAGAGATAGTGCAGCCACTACAAACGTGTGCAACATGGGTGAGAATGAACATAAAAAGCAGCCTCGCATGAGAAGCACCACTGATTAGTATCAAAAGGATGCCAAGGATGTGGATGTGGATGATATAGTGTGTGTGTGTGTGTGAGTGTGTGTGTGTTAGTTGCGGTTGATAGTCGCCGTTGCCCTACAGCGCAGTGCAAAAAACTTTTGATTAAGCTACAGTTATGGCAGGTTGTTACGAGAAGACACACACACACACACACACACACACACACAGATATACGCAGCAGTAAAGCGTGCTATAAGCGTAGGTGAGATGGATGGCGGGGCTCATGCTATTGTTTTGCTTGCTAGCTCGTTAGTTTGTTTTGCTGTTGCACGCTCGAGGCGCAACATTGTCTTTGCTTTTAGCTGCCAACCAACCCACACCAACTTCTTCGCCAGCTGCCTGCTGGCTTTGCCAGTGACAAAATTCCAACTCTCAACTCTCTATCAGCAGCTGCACACAAAAAACTTTTGCGTAAAACTTTGATGATTTTTGATAAATTTTTAGAAAGAAGTAAAACCATATACTATATATACATGAACTAAAGGCAAGCTGCGTTTTCAATAAGCAAACATTGCTTAGAGGAGTATTACTATTCTATCAACAGAAACTTGCAGCGCACTCAATTCGAAACCATTTTCCAAGCTACAAGCGATAATGATCATTGCCAACAGCAGCAGCAGCAGCAACATCAGCATCATCATCATGGTTGTCGAAAGCATAATAAAAATCGCTTTTCATGTGGCGGATTCACTCGCTCGCTCTCTCTCTCTCTCTCTCTCTCACTCGGTTAGACGTTGCTGCTGCTGCCATAACAAAGCCATAAAACGTAGTTTTAATTGCATTTTCGTTGTTCCATTTTATGTAGTTGAGTTGGCGAATGCATAAAAACAACAAAGCGCAACTGACCAGAGACGCAGAGTGAGAGACAGATACACAGGGAGAAAGAGAGAGAGAATGGGCAGTTGTGACTTGGTTGGTTCAATAGACGGCGCCGCATTCTAATTGCAGCAAGGGATGCAGATGTAGGCACTTATGGCTTGACTGGCAACTCCTACTTGGGCGCTGGGGCATCATAAACTAACGCAGTTTATGTGGGGTTCATGCACTCTCCCACACACACACATACACACACACAAACAAACATAGACATCGACATAGACTGTCGCCTAGTAGTTGTTGGGCTGGCAGTTTGGCACTTGCCACTTGGCACTTGGCACTTTTTGGCATTGCATATGCGTAGGCGGCGTCGCCTGGACTAGTCCGCCATATCATGCACGACTTGTCGAGGCGCTAAAATTTGCGGTTTTACGTTCCCACTGGCGCCGACTACACAGCCACAGCAGCTCAGCGATTGCTCTTTGTCAACGGCTCAACACTTTGTCATAAGGCTAATTGTGTGCTGAGGCAAAAAAAGAAAAAAAAAAAAAAACAAAAGTTGTTGCTTTATTTGGTTTTTTTTTTTTTTGACTCGCCAGCAAAAGATTTAATTAACATTTTGACTCTCAAAGGCTTCCCAAAGATGTGGGTTCGCAGCGCATTTTTGGCTACATTTAAATTTCAAATTATGTGCGCTAATTACGCTCAAAATTTCAACACACACACACACACATACATGCATACATAAAGAGGGAAACCTTTTTGCTACCCATAATTAGCAGGGCCTTTGTGCAAAGCGAGCGCAAAGCCTGCAGCCCGAAAGCCGAACAAGCAGCCGCAGATGAAGCTACAACAGCAGAGTCAACGAGCATCTCAGATGCCTTAGCAATGTTGATTACACTTATGTTACACTAAACAGCGAGGAATTGTGATGCTTGATGGTTGTCCGGGTTCATTTAAAGCTGGGAAAGAAATTGTTTTAGATTTCACTTTGTGTTTGTTGACTGATATACCTTAAAGCAAACTGTTACAGTTCATAGAACCACATCAAATTGAGGTCAAATAGAGTCCACAGAGCGGTTGGAGAGGAAAGGGAGAAGATGGAGCCAGAGTGTATTGAGTTCATTAACCAACGATTGCAATCAAAAATGCAGCATGAAAAACTGCACACAGAGGCCAGACAATTATGCCACAGACTCCTCGGACCTCAACGAGCTCATGTGTGCGTGTCTGTGTGTGTGTGTGTTTGAGTGGGTGGCTGGTTCAATATGTGAGCATTTCTGTGTTGTTTTTGCATGCTGTGTGTGTATAGCAGCAGCAGCAGCAGCAGCTGCGGGTGTCGACGTTGATAAAGCATTCAGAAGCAACAGCAGCCAGCAGGCAGCAGTCAGCAGGCAACTTGCAATGCAATGCAGCCCAGAGCTGAGCCAAGATGCTGCTGCTTGAGCTGGAAAACGTTTTCCAATTTATTACCCCGGCCACATCAATCATTTACCAGCCACACAGACGCCGACCCCTAGCCAGAAAAAAACGCCACTGCTGCCAGACCGCAGAAACGTAGCCAACGAACGTGCGACTAAATGAACATTTTTGGTTAAACATTGGTTTAAATTTTGCGGCGTCATTGCCAGACCCACTCCTAGTTACAGCAGCAACACCAACAACAACAACAACAACTACAACAACAACAACAATCAGCAGTCCTGCATGCTGTCACTGTCAACAACATGGTGGCATTGGCGTCGCTGTATACAAAATCAACAAGGCTTCAGTTCATCGACCACTTAATTTATCCAGCTGAGCTTTGAGTAAAAGGCAAAAGCGAATTTATGCTCGACGCCAATTGTGGCGCGCCTGTGGGCAACGAGGCGTGGCTGGCCGGCCGGCTGGCTGGCTGGCTCTCTGGCTGGCATGCCTTTGGTCAGACAGAGAAATGCACTTAATTACCGTCAGGCAGCAGCAGCCGCCCACTCATTGACTGTTTAGCAACAGCTCGAGTTTTACAATCAAAAGCAACAACAAAAAAACTGCAGCCTGACGATGCATTTAGGCACGAGAGTAGAGAGACAGAGAGAGAGAGACGGAGAGAGAGACCAGTGGAGTCGAGTGAACCTTTGCGTTCATTCATTATGCATTAATGTAAATACGGTAAATGTTGTCCAATCATTAACATAATTGAATTACAAACAAGCGGGCGCCCAATTTGGGGTCTTGTTCATGCGCATGCATAAATCGCAATTTTAATTACTCGCCCGCCTAATGGATCGTATGCTACGGCAGCCGTATTACCAACTAGCAACAACTAAAAAAGAGTTACTAGCACCGCCCAATGGGCCCGGAAAATTTGGGTAACAAGCAATAACAATTCGGGCGCAACGCTATGTGCCACCCGGGGCATTAAATATTTTACGACATGACGTCGAGGCGAGGTGAGGTGAGGCGAGGCCAGGTGAGGCGAAACGAGTTGAGTTGAGGCGAGGCTCTCTATAAAGCAATTGAATTTTGCAGTTAAAAGCTTCAATCATTTTCAATTGCCGCAAACTAATGGCTGATTATAAAATATGCATGAGACAGGCAGGCCAGGCCAGGCCAGGCCAGGCCAACCTGACCAAGCTGTCGTCCCTCATCGAGCGTTTTCGTACTAATGACACGAACACGGCCAGCGCCAGTGCCACAGAAAGTGCCAGTGCTGATGAGCCAATCTAAGGCCGAGTGAACAAAATGACACCTGGTTTCATATAAAAAGCAATCATCAAATGCGAATTTCGGTCCGAGGTTTATTGATTTGCTCGGTTTTGCTTGGCATAAAGCCTTCAATTAAGTTTTATTTTAATGCATTTCATTTCAACGTCTTTTAATGGCATTTTTCGTATGGCTGCTACCATATAACTCATTTGCCATAAACCCAAAAGGTGACCACAACACGTAGCCAGCTGTAGAGCTACAGAGCTGCAGAGCTGCAGAGGCAGTGGCAACCTTTGGGGTTGCTAGCGGGTCGGAGGATATGGCTCTGAATGTGGATGGGCGTTAAGTGTTGCCCGCCAGTCGACATGGGTCGCATGGGTGAGATTTAAGCTTTAATGATGCATGAAGCGGCACAGGATGTGGCTGCCCAGTCGTGGGTAAAAGGCAATGAGCGCAAATGTGCAGAGACAGAAAGAGACTGCGAGATAGAGAGAGAGAGAGAGCGAAAGATGGGCTTGCATATTGAGTGGAATTTAAATGCTTGAAATGCTGCTGTTTGTAGGTGTTTATGAAGAGTGCTACATCATCGAAATGGCCAAATTCAATTTGGCCATATTTATGGACTTTATTTTGACTTGCTTTTTAAATTGACCAAAAATAATATTAAGCGTATGTCAATAGCAATTGCGCTAGTTTGAAGAGCAACTCGTTAGCAAAAAGTTTTCATCATATTTCTTTCTTTTCTCCCTTTGCTCTGTCTTTTGCAGATGAACCGTGCTTTACAGCTGAAGCCAGCTGAAAATGAAAGTCGCAGCGGTAAGTAATCAAATCCAAACTTATATAATATATACATACAAACATACATACATACGTACATACGTTTATATACATAATTTTATTTTGCCATTTGGCAATTCAATTTGCCGCTCGGCAATCAAGTCGCCATAGGTGCCACAGAAATATAATTACTTTACTGCCAAACACATTTAGAGCTACCCAAAACTTGACCCGTCTCCTTATGTAAGTTAAGTTTCTTGCCTTGGCCAAAGTGCAGCGTCAACGAAACTTTTTATTCACACCTTGACTGTGTGTGTGTGTGAGTGTGGCACGAACCCAAAACTGGAATCTCGTCCTTTCTTTCTTATTTTCAACACCTACAAAACACACGTCAGCTGAAATTACGTTTGCGCTTCGATAAACTGTCAAAACTGTCTGCAAAAATTTGACATTTAACAAAAAAAAAAAAAACAACAAAAATAAAAATACCACCTCTAAAAGAATATACAGCACTGGTTTAGACCTCATCCCCACCGATTGGTCGAGTCGGGGGGAACAGAAAAAAAAAGTTATAGCAAAACAACGTAGAACTGTCAAAGGCAGGCAATGGCTGCCGGACAAGGGCGCTCCGCTTCGCTCTGGCTCTGACTCTGGCTCCGGCTCTGGCCCTGGTCAGGGCGCCATATTGTTTTTACTGGGCTGCCCCGCTGTTGTCATGTTTCACGCTTGTTTCTGACAGCCCAGCAAACTCCCGAAGTGCCCAGCCCCTCGCAACCTTTTGATATACAGAGCGAAGGACGGGAAAAAATGGGCAAAGATTTGCATAATTTACACAGCACTTGATTTTTTCTTTTTGGGTCATTTCTCGAGTAGTTCTTGCATTGATAAACTTATTGACAAGCTCATTATGCATGAGCCAGCGAAATGCTTTTTTAAAAGAATGTCAATTTACTGTTAAAAACAGAAAACTCTACTTAACAGAAGAAGAAGAAGAAGAATTTGAAGAAGATGCTAAAAAAAATACACGTTCAATTTGATGAGATTTTATTTAACTACAAGAGGAGGAAGCTACGGACAGCTAGTTGTTAAATAGCGCTTAACGTAATGGCGTTATGTTTACGTTTCTTTCTGCGTCTTACGTCACGTAAACAGCGCTGGCTAGAATATCATATCAAGTGCTTAAGTATAACATAATACGGACAAGAACGTAAGCCGTAAACATATCGTTCAGCTTAGCTAAATCCCTACACAACATTCCATCTTACGTTACGTAAGCAAAAAACGTAATCAAATAGTCATACGTCAGTTAAAAACGTATATGCACTGCCTTACGTCACGTAATCAACAACGTAAACCAGCCATTCAGCTACTACAGCTTGATTTATAGCCACACCTACGTGACGTAGGCAATTACGTAAGCGACAGCTTACGTTTGCTGTTGCAAAAGAGTCTGGTCTCTGCCCCAGAGGCAGAGGCAGGTGGTGGCAGCCGCAAAAAGTCAGTGCACTGCGCCCAATCTTTTAAGACATTTTCAAGCTGGCAACGCTTATCAAAGCAGCGCAGCGCCCAAAAATGTCCATTGCACAAATTGCTTCTGCACACACACACACATACACACACAGACACACACACACATACACAGACACAGGGAGAAAAAGAAGGAGAGTGGCAAAAGGAAATGCAGAGCCATTGCTCATAAGAGTCGACCGTCGACGGTCGACGGTCGACGGTCGACAGTCGCTGTGGCAAAAACTTGACAAAGTTGATGTGTCAAATCAGCAGAAGGCGAGTCGAGCCAAGGCAGCAAAGACAGAGAACTAAGTGAGACGCAGGATGCCAACAGCCAACAGCCATACAAACGGATGACCTTTAAACTTTACCAAAGGACATGAAAGCACTAATCGTTACGTTGCTCCCTTCATTCATTCGACGTTCATTTGCCAGTTGCTTCGATTTTACTTTAGCTTTTCAGCGCTCAACACTCAGCTCACAGCTCAGCTCACAGCTCAGCTCACAGCTCTCAGCTCTGTGTATGTTGAGCTCTGCGAGCGCTTGGCGGCAACAATTTAAACTTTTCTAATCCGCTGGGGATTCAAACTTCAAGCTGCAGCAGTCGCAACTCGTCGGCAATCTGTCCGCACAATTGTGTGGCTCTGGCTGCTGCGATTCTTTGCTGTTGGGGCCACGCGGCCATACTGCCAGCGCCACAGACCCATCGGCCCATCAGCGACGCAATCAAGTCGACATTTTTGTTTGTTGCTTTGTCTACTGCCTTTGCTGTTGGTGCTGCTGCTGCTGCCGCTACTTTTTGGCCAACAAATTTCGAAGAAATTAAAGCGCTCAACTTTGTGGCCGCTATCAGCTCAGCAGCGCACTTGGCAACTCAACGGCAGCCGACTTTTGACTTTGGGCTTTTGTTCGGGCCAAAAAGCCTAGGCCAAATGCAATTATACAAGGACAAGTTTAATTGCTTGCTTGAGAAGGCTCAGCTCCGAAGTCAACTGCAACTTTGCCGCTGACATTTGCATTTCCAGCCACAACAAATTTGTCTCCCTCTTCTCTTTCGTCTTCTTCTCCTTTTTCTTCTTCTTCCATCTTTGTGCTTTGTTTATTTGCAAAAATTAAATCAAGCAGAAAAACGAGCTGGAATTTCATCAAATTCACAACAAATGTTGACCAGTTCCCCCATTCTCTCAATTTAAACGAAAAGAAATTGTTGCACATTGTCCTTTGTCGCCTTTTGTCTGTGTCGCATACGCAATTTTCTCTGTGTGCTATATCTAAAGTCTGACGACTTTCATTTCATTTGCCCCACACACACACACACACACACACACACGAATGCACACGTTTAGTTATTTATCTTGATATTCTCTTTCTCACACACACACACACACACACACACACACATTCATGTTTCATCATTATCAAACTCATATTGTCGCCAGCTTCGTCTTCGTCTCTCGCTTTTACGCGTAATTTGTACTTGTCTAACATGTAATGATGTCACGTAAATTGCATACGTTGACATTACGTTGCGTTGCGTATTTTAAAACTGCACACACATACACAGACACACAGGCATACAGCTCGAGCAAATTGAGCCAAGCGCACAGGCGAGCAAGCGAGCGAGCGACTTAAAGTCAAATTAATATTACTCATACGCAGCGTACCTCAAGCCATGTCCGCTGTGTGTGTGTGTGTGTGGCCAGCAACTGACATAGTCTTTGTCTCGCTCTCGCTCTTGCTCTCTCTGTCTTTCAGTCTTGCCCTCTCTCTTTCACTCATTTATAAATAAATTGTGAAATCCGTGCCATTTCCTCGAGCGCAACACAGATTTATGTTTCTAAATGCGCATTAATTTCCTTACCTTTATCCTGAGCTGCCCCTGTGTATGTGTGTGTATGTGTGTGCGTGTGTGTGTGTGTGTGCGTGTGTCTGTGTTTCGTGTGTCATACATCAGTAAATCAGCTGACTGCTGCCTGCTGCCTGCCTACCGTCTCGCCTCATTCATCATACTTATAAATATTCATTTCCTACACCGCGCTGTGCCCAAAAATGATTGCAAAAGATTAAAAATCAACTCTATAAAAATATGCGCGCACACACAAACAAACAGCGTTGATAAATTACAAAGTAAATTAACAAAAGCAGAGACAGCAAGATAAAAATAGAGATTGAGAGGTAGAGGTAGAGGCAGAGAGAAAGCACACCACGTATACAATTGCTCTGTCAGTCCATCCATCAGTCAGTGGGCTGGAAAGCGTATGTGAAAATGTTCGCCTTACGCTACGCTTCTCTTATCGACAACAACAAAAAAGAACTTTGAGCGGCTCATTTTCTGGCTGCGCAGGCAGCCTGATTATTATAGACAGCGCCTCATCAAATTGAAAAGCAATGAACTATGAAACAGCTCGAATAGACAGCGAGAAACTAACCCTTGCAAGAAGAAGAGCAACGGCAACGGCAATAGCAGCAACGGCAGCAACAGCAGCAACAGCAGCGACGCTCCTAATAAGCGCAAGGCACAAAACTTTTCTCGGGCAGTGTGAGAGGCGAAAAACTAATAATAATAATACGCAGCGTTGGCTGCAAAAACTTTTCTCATTTGTGCACAGTTCTTCTTTTATTTTTTCTTGCTCCCACAGCCCACATCTGCGGATATCTGTTAAGGGCTGCTTCTGCTGCTGCTGCTGCTGCTGCTGCTGTTGGCAGTTCGCATGATTACGCATTTGAATTGTATTGGCGCTCAATTTATGCTGGCCAATTTCATTATCGAGACTTGAGCACTACCTGGCCTGGGCTCGCTTTTTATATGCCCACTGCCAAAGTTGGCTTATTAGCGTGCATGTTTATGCGTACATTTCATGGCCACAATAAAAAGTGAAAGGCGGCGACAAATTCAATTGAATTTATATTGTGCGCCAATATACAATGAATATATATATATATATATATATATATATATATATATATATATATATATATATATATATATCTACATATATATTTATTTGTATATGCTTGACAGTAGATTGGAACTTGTCTGCCGAGCGCCGATGATGATGATGATTGGCTTCGACAGGCGGGCGGCTGGCCCAAAAGCAGACGGCGCAAATTAAAAAATTCACCACTAAGCCCAATAACAAAGCCACACACAGACAAAAGGCATAAATAAAGAAGGCCAAAGAGGCTAAAGGCAGCGCCCAAAAGCAGACATCAATTTCTGCCTTCTTTCTTTGCCAGCTTTCTTACCAAGCCCAAGCCCAACTCTGCCCCCGACCATCGCAAATTCTTTAATCAGCTTAAATTCACACGTACCAAAAGCGACGTATAGCCATTGATTGGAGGCTTACACAGCGCCCCCAACCCCAAACGAACACACACAATGCCCCCGCCCGACAATCTGTATATATTTCCCTCTCTCTCTCTCTCTCTCTCTGTGTCTCTCCCTCACACTACATTTTGATTTTCTCTTTGAGCTGCTGATTTTATCAAAGCCAGTTCAAAGGCGCGTATGTGTATTTAGGCTTTTATTGTTTTTGACCTTTTCTTTATTTTTTTCACCCACTTTTTTTTTGACAACAAAAAATCGATTCTCACGCAGAAACCCACGCACAGCGGAAAAGCGAAAATGTTGAGGAAATACTTTTGCCCAAATAAAACTAAATCAGAAAAGAAAAAGAAGCAGCAGCAGCAGCAGCAGCCGCCACATTCACAAGTTCAAATAAGCGATAATAAGTATTTATATGCCCCAAAAAAAAAAGAAAGAAAAAAAGAAGAAAATGTAGGCAGCACAATTTCTGCTTCTTCTATGTATGTATATATATATAGGCTGCTAAATGCGTTTTAATGTTTTCCAAAAGAAAACAACTTTGAGTCTGGCAACGTCGCATCTTAAATATTTAAGCACACTTTTAGGCAAGATTCTTTCGTTTCGTTTCGTTCCGTTCGCTTCGTTTCGTTTTGCGTAGTTTGTCTGCGCATCATTTTTCTTATGTTGTTGCTTGATTTTTTTTACGAGCGAGTGAAGCCTGTCAATTGGCTGAATGCCTCGTAAAAATGCCAGAGGCCTAGACGGAGGCAGCGCCAAGTGCCAGCCAAAAACGATTTGTAATGTTTTCTTGGCCGCGCCGGAAACGGAAAAGCACACACAAACACAAACACACAGCTGCTGTGTGTGTGTGTGTGTGTTTGTGTGTGTGTTGCTTTTAGTTTGTTATTGTTTTCTTTTTTCTCTTTGTTGGACTGGGGGCTGGCTGGCTGTTTAGGCCTGCCAAATGTCATCATTAGCGTTTCAATTGCCATTTTAGTCCGTGACACTTGAAGCATTTGCATAAAATTCAAGTCAAGCTGTTGACATTGATGGCTGACGCTCTTTGATGTTTGCTTTTTTTTGAGCAAAATAAAGCCAAAGCTCAAATACCCTGCAGCTGCTGCTGCTGCTAAGCGCAGATTATAGATGAAGACGAAATGCCTCAAAGATATAAAAATTCTTATATGAAATGAGCCTGAACAGCTGTTCGAAGCAGAGCATTAGTCGTTGTGCTTGTGGCACTTCTGGCCTGGCTTATTGAATAGAGTCGCTAGTCGCAGGTCTAGCCTTGATTTACTCCGCTGCTGTTTGGTCTGCCACCTGACCCGCTGGACAAACACAAAAAACACTTTGCTGATCTTATCAAGCCGGCAATTGTCTGACGCTTTGGCCGCGGCCTTTGTTTGTTTGCTGTGTCTTCATTACAGCGCGGATGGGGGACAGGACGGGACGGGACGGGGCATGGGCTGGAAGACAGCTTACGATAAGCGACACGCAAGGTGTGGGCAGGGGGGAGCGGTGGCAGAAGGCGTACAGTTGCGGCTGGCAATCAATAGTGTCAACAGGGCGACGGCTAGCGGGGCGTATGTGTAATATAAAAAGTAATTATTTCTTATGCAATATAACCCGCTGGCGTAGTCCTGGGCACGGTTGGGGGTCAGCCAAGGGGGAGGGGGCGGAGGCCGTGTGATAAGCATCTGGAACAGCATTTTATTGCAAGCGGCGCAATGTTTTAATTGTTTGTCGTGCCAGGGCTGCCATTCAGCTGTTGTGGATCCTTTTCATACGTTTTTTTTTTGTTTGTTCCTTTCTGCTCTGCTGTTGTTGCTGTATTTTTACAAGCAAACAGCTCAGCCATAAAAGATTGTAATCTTAATTGCATTTAGAGTGCCTTGCATTGTAGGTTAATAATCATAAATGTTATAGTAATAGTTGCCACATGAATGTGTCGAGACATTTTGTTGTGGCTGCAACAAAGTGTGTGTATGTCTGTGTGTGAGAGTGTGTGTTGCTCCATTTGGCACAGCTCTCTCGAAAATATACTTCAAGCGTAATGCACTGACATTTGCAGCAGCTGCAGCGGTCGCAATTACACAAAATTGATATTGCGCTACATTACAAATGAGTGAGAGCAAGGTGAGAGAGAGAGAGTGGAGCAGGCAGGGTCAACAAAGTTATTCTTCATTACTTTTCAGATTGAAATAGTACTGCTTTAAGAGTTGTCTTTAGTCTTAGTCAGTTCAGTCAACATGTGACTTACTTAAGCATTTAAAGCAGTTCGTAATCTGCCAGAATATATAGTATGAAAAATATATATATATATAAAGTAAAACGTCGTAAACTCTGGTTAGCCACAGATATCGTCTAGAAGTCTGCAGTTGCCCGTTCCCCGCTGTTGTCGTTGTTGTTGCTGTTGTGACTTGCCAACACGCCATCTAGCCATATCTGGCACATATATACCGCCCGCTCGTTCCTCGTTCTGTCGTCCTGTCGTCCTTGACGTGTAAAAGAGATAGATAGCGTTTTATGCGAATGTTTTTGCACTTGCTCCCTAGCGCCACGGCTGCCGGCAGCACACTTGAGCAAGCGAGCACAATGCAAAGCTCTGGCGTTTGCTTGGCTCATATACTTTACAAATCTTGATAGCTTAATAGCGAGTAAGACGAACTGCAGAGCGACGAAGCGAGGAGAGGGTGGAGGGGAGTGAACTAAAAAGCAAAGACATGTTTTGGCCAGCGGGCGAGCCAAAAAGAATGCTGCCACATTAAAGACCCAAAGCGTAAGCCAAAAAGCTAAAATAATATGAAAAGTCATAAAAATAACAGCGGGACGACTGCAGCGTGAAACAAAACGCGCAGCTCGGGGAGCAAAATATTTTGCTGCTACGTTTTTCATATGTGTTAAATCGCAAGCTATCTCTCTCCCTCCCTCTCTCGCTCTCCCTCTCTCGCTCTCTCTCTCTCGCTCTCTCTCTCTCGCACTCTGCCATCCCAGTCTGAGTGCTAATTTAGGCGAAATCAATAGAACCCTTCGCAAGTGTCGCGCGCTGGCCGTTAATAGAACGTAGGTGGCGACAACACAACAACGAGAATTTATGTTAAGTTGAGTCACCAGCAGAGCAGAGACAAAAACTATAAAAATTAACGAGCTGCAAGTAATGGAGCATACTTTCTGGCATTTCTGGGCCGCCGAATGGGCATAAAATGCGCTCTGCTGCCTCCTGCTTGGCCATTGTTACGCAACGCAGCCAGCTCTCTCTCTCTCTCTCTCTCTCTCTCCTTCTGTCAGGCACTATGTGTAGTATTATAATGCCATTATCATTTTTATTATTGCATTTTAAATGCATTTATATATACTTTATATATAGAGTCTCTGCTTTTTTCGTTGCGTACCATTCATAATTTTTAATGCTTGGCCAGCGCACAGCTCATTAGGCAGGCAACAACAATCGAGAAGAAATTGTGGAAAGTGTCTGCTGCCAAGACACAGGCGTAGACAAGATTAATGCATTGTTGCCACAGCACACGTATCCTGCCACAAGCAGAGGCGGACTGTGTGGGAGTGCGAGAGATCGTCCTGTCTATCAGCGGTGCAGCGCATTTTATTTTTATATATATTTTTTTTTGTATTTTTTTTGTTGCTGAAAGTCGCCTCAAAGTCATGTGCACGTCGCGCTGAGCCAGCGCTGTTAACTGCATTTAAAGTAGCTCTGTGAGTCAAGTTGGCCAAATCACACGAATGCATGCGAATGAAGTTGAGTTAACATGGCAAAAGCAAATTTAAGAGAAGACACAGCAAATAATATTAAACAAAAATTATAAAATCACAAATATTTCCCATATACCAAACTAAAGCTGCTTCGCTTCATCTCTGAGCAACTCCATCTGGCATATGCCAAAGCAACTTTCGGCCCTTCACAGCTACAACAATATGTTGGCTGTTTCTAATTCTCTGCACCACAGGCGAGGCATGACCCCAAGCACAAGATGCTTATTGTTATTTAAAAACAAACTTAAAGCACGGTGAATGCATTGCTTCATGCACTCGACACAGGCTCAGATTTTGCTGTGACTTTGCCCAGTTTGTATGTGTGTATATATTTGCTTGGCATAAACGTGACTGCAACAAAACAAGTGCTGGCCATTGGCCTGGCCATAGCCATATACATACATATATCTAGCTAGCTATATAGCGAGTCATCCAACTATCCATCCATCCATCCATCCATCCAGCCATCCATCTATGCAATGCAGCAAGTCATGCAGCGCAGCTCGCTGACCCGCACGATGCCTTTGTCTGCCTTCAACTCTGTCTCCCTCTCTCTCACACACTCTCTCTCTCCCTCTGTCCAGCTTGCATGCATTTGGCTTTACAAACAATATTTGTTGTTGTTCGCTTCACACAGCAACTACATCAAACTCAGGACTCCCATCGAGCTCTGTCTATTTTGAATCCTCTTTTTCACTTTTGCCATCAGCTCCGACTCCCACACCGAAGACTAAACAAACTAATATGCTATGCTTAAAGCGTACATATTGGACTTACAGTTGTTGTTGCTTGTTGTTATTTTTGATGTTGTTTGTATACAAGCACAATGTAGAGCGAGAGGGAGAGAGAGCGATAGCAGCTTCTCTCTAGCTCCAGCTGCAACCGTTTGCCGGCTACAACAAAAGGCCGCCCGCTGCTCTCCTGTGCTGCCCAGTGTTAGCCAGGCTGTCATATTTCGTGCTCTCACGCTGCCTACATGACACGCCATTGTGTGCCGGCCCAAAGTTTCCCACAGCGACCCGCTGAGCTCTCTGCAGCTGAATTCCCGAGCTGAGCTCACGTTGACGACCTCGCTGCCTGCCCCTACTAGCTGCAGGCCTCTGCCTGTCGCACGCTTATCATATAAATTCTCTGGCTGCTTGTTATTCTATTTTTTTTTCTGTTCTCTTTTTTCTGTTTTGCTCTCTGATCCTGGCCATAACAAAAAGGCTAAAAATGTTGGCTTGTTGTTCGGACTGCAATTGAAGGCTTAAGCGTCAGTCAGTCAGTCAGCCACTCAGTCACTCAGTCAGTTAGCTGGCTGGCCTCCGACGCTGCCTCTGCCTCTGCCTGTGCTAAGCAAACAAACATACGCATACACACACACACACAACACACACACATAAACAAAATCAACGCCAGACAAAAACAACAAAAGAGCCTATGCTATAGTTCCATATGTATAGACGTTGTTCGAATAGTTTTCCCTCTGTCTGCAGCTGTAAATGCATTTTACACTTGACTGCTGTGGCGAGAATGGCCCAAAGCTGTTGCCAAAAAATTATTCACTTGTTTTTGCTAGGTGTTTGCTGCGAAATTGAAGCCAGCAAAGATGCCGTCGACAGAATTTGAACAAGCTAATACGCTTTAAACTCTGAAAACTGTTGAAGAACTGAGCAGTTTAGCTGTTAACCTGTTTTATTTTTTGTTTAGTTGATGAAATATTGAAATAAATTTTCTGCGATCTTTTAGGCAACTTAATCTATACGGAATTAATGATCATAGAATATTAATGATCATAGAATACATATGTTATAGGAAGAATGAGTCCCAGAGTGTTGGTATCACAAATAAAGTTCAAGGAGATATTTAAGTCTAAATCTTCTCCTAGTTTTTATTTGCGGTGCTAGCAGATCTTTCAGCTGCAGAACCAACGAGGTCGTATATCGTAAACTAGACATGAACTGATTTCTAATTGTATCAAATTATATTTACTTAGCTCTCTTTCCTTTTAGAATCTAGTCAGCTGCTCTGTTTGCTTATCTTAAACAGCTATATACATTTTAGTTAGTTAAATTCCAACTCAAAGCACATCGGGATACTAAATAGTCATTATTATTATTGGCACAAAGTATTTAAGTTATAAAGGACAACTGCTACATATTGAAGCGCAGACAATTTGGCAACACTATAAACTCATCAGCGTAATGAAAATGGCTTCAGTCAGACAACAACAACAACAGCAACAGCAACAACCACAACAACAACTGTTGCCAGTTGTCTTTAAAACTCTATCAAAATTCGCGCGCGCGCGCTCGCATGTGTTTAATTACCCACTTTGAGTAGAAGAGACGACGTCACATTGTCGGATAGTAAAAAATTTACTATGATAATTAAAAATTGCTCAACATAGAGAGGAAGAGACAGGCAGATAGATAGAGAGTGAGAGATGGGGAGGGAGTGGGGGCGTGGTTAAGGCGATGGCTCAGTCATGTGATGCGTTTCATATAAATTTCGTAACGTAAATACGAGTCGTGGCTGGTAATTAATAACTGTGGCAGCCGTGGCGGGAGCTCGGAGTTGAGTTTAGCTGCTTGCCCATAAAAGTATGCTACACAATTTTCAATGCTGAAAGCGCGATAAAAATGAAATTTTATGTGCTGCTTAAGGGCGTCGCTAAAGGTTATTAAATTTGTGGTTCGTGAGGGCGAAAACGGGAGCGCGAACCGTCAGGGCTGTCAGGGCGCTTAAAGCTGTCTCGAACACATAGTTTAATTGAAAACTTTGCTGCATGTGACTTTCAAATGACATTCAAATGTGGCCAGCCAGCCAGCCAGTCAGCCAAAAAGAGACAGCAATAGCAACAGCAATAGCAATAGCAACAGCAATGTGCAACTGCAGCACATGGTAACAGAATTATGATGTAGCTTATGGGCGTGAATGGTGTGGGCGGGGCATGGAGTCGCCGCATTAAGTGCCATTGTCTGCCTGTTAACATGCTCATTACTAGGCAAAGGCGAAAAAAAAAGAAAGAAAGAAGCTGCAGATGAAGATGAAGCAAGAAAGGAAACTGAAACTCGCTCATGACTTCGCCTTCAATTATAATTACGTCAAACAGTGCAAGCAGTGAAGAAAGTGCGCAACTCGAGGCAAACAGCAGATAGAACGCAGAACGGAACAGACCAAACCCCAGTCCCGCTCAGGACTCACTTACCCAGACAGACTTGTCGACAACACAAACAACTTGCAAGTGAGCATTTCCTTTAATGCCAGCATTGCTCTTTCTCTCCTCTGCTCTCCAATTTTTTTTTTTTTTTATCCCTTTATATATTACATTACATTTGCTGGCAAAGTGAAGCTGGCTCCGGACGACGACGATGATTGTCATTGTTTTTAATGCCAAAGAGTTTTGCTCTTGGGGCAACATAATACGAGCAGCCCAGTCAAAGGCACAGCACGAAAAACTAACTGAAGAAAACTCATAATTGCGCTCCACAAATTGCAAGTTATGGCCGAAGTTGAGCAAAGAGCATACATATGATCCAAACTAAAAGCATTCATCACGTAACCTTAGACGACGAGGACGAGGACGAGGACGAGGAGTGTAATGGCCCAGCCGCTGGCTCAATGCACTTGGCAGGTGCAACTGCTTTTACCTTGCTGCCAATTTACAAGATAAATGCGCCAATGAGAACAGCCAGTTAGACTTGCCTGAGCACTGCAATTGGTCAAGCTTTGAAGGATTGCAGCTGGATAAGAGCTTAAGTTGTGGTTGAGAAAGCTTAGAGATATTTATTGGAAATTGACTTATTATAATTATGTTTTTCTTTAAGCGCTTAAGAGTTCATTGAATAGCTCAGGTATTTGCCACAGCTGCAGCTGCAATTTAAATATCATTTAAAGCCTTCAGTTTATTTTTTGTCTGCTGCCACGCGGCGGGCCACCATTTTATTGATGTCTTTTGACGCCGCACTTTGGCCCAGGCCAGCACAGTAAAGGCTGTGCTGCAGCCAGAACACGCGCACAAAACAGTTGGCAAACAGAAGAGCAGCAGGAGCAGGAGCAGCAGCTGGAACAGACAACTGCCCGCAGTCCGAGGCTGTTTTCCATTGAAGTCAGCTGAACGTTTGTCTGCGCGTCACTCACTGTGATAGTGCTGGGCTGGACTGGAGTGGGCTGGCTGGCTGGGAGGAGGGCCCGAGTGCCAAGAATAGCTGCTCTGTGTTGTCCAACTTCAGTTGTAATTTATTTGGGCGCTCCGGCAACGTTTTCTTTATTGCTGCTGCTGCTGCTGCTGTTGCTGCGACCGGGCAAAACTTATTAATTTAGACTTTTTGTTCGCAAATTTGCGTCTGGGTCGTTGCCCAACTATGCAACAAAAACAACAACAACAACAGCAGCAAGAGCTGTAGCCGAAGCTGACAGCAGCTTTTGGTTTGCTTGTTGGTTTTTGCTTTGCTTTGGCAACATTTATGCAAATTAGTTTTGATTGTCTCGCCCTCCCTCCCTCTCTCTCTCTTTCTCTCTCACTCTGTGGCAGGAAATTGAAAGTTAATTTGCATGCTGCATAGTTTAAGGCGGCGCACAGTTAAATACACAACAATAACTGTCGACTCTCCACTGTCGACTCTCCACTGTCGACTTTTGTATCTTTTATTTCATTTTATTATTGCATTATCTGTGCGCCTGCACACTCATACTCATATTTATTTATATATGGCCAGAGCTGTCGTCTTATTTAATTGCACGTGCATAATTCTTTTAAAATACAATTATTACAACGCCTGGACGCAGACGCAGACGCAGCTCATGCAAAATTTATGTTCATTTCGGTTCACTACGGTTCATTTCCACTTTATGCCTTATGCAGGCGGCAGCTTAAAGAAACCCTCCATCCAGCCTCCACGTATGCTGCGCATTATTTTAACAAGTTTTCACTCTGTCCAGCAGTTCAGTTTCTTTTTTTTTTTTTAAATATATATATATATATATATATATATTTGGTAGAATGCGCCTTTAAGGCGCTTACTTGCATATTTATGTCACTGTCGGGAATGTTTCGCCTCTCGAACGTTACATAAATATGAAGTACGTAAAGCAAGCAAGGCAGATCAGGGCTCTGGGCAGGGCAGGACGGGCTCTGTGCTCGCTCATGTGTGACACTGGCCAGCTGGCTGCGAGACAAGGCAATTGACAGTTTTGTTGCATACATTTTTGTGGGAGTGTGAGTGCGTGCGTGTGTGTGTCTGTGACAATGGGCTGATACTGACAGGATAACAGAGCTGCGTTGAGCAGCTATGAAGGTATCTGACAAGAACCATTTCAACTGAGCCTCGGCTCATCTGTCATAGTTATTAACATAATACGGACATTGCTAATGCTAATAATCTTTATTAGCAATTTACTAACGCTTTAACGTGTTGGCAAATCTCCTTCAAATGTGACAAAAATCGACACCGCTCGACACGGCTCGACTCGGCACGTTTGGTTGCAGCTCAGTGCACGGGCTGTGCTCGAGCGCAAAAATTTCACAACTAATTGAATATTTAAAACTGCCAAACCGCAATTTCAAATTTATTACCCAGTGCAGCGCAGCCAACCAACCGACCAACCCGCACGTCCAAGTGGTGCAACCAGCCAACCAGTAGAGCGTCCATTCAACGGCCATTACCTTTCGCATGTGTGTGTGTGTGTGTGTGTGTGTGTGTGGATGTGTGTGTTCGTGTCTCCCTCTTCGCTCTGTGCTACTGGTATAAAATGTCACTTAATTGCAATTTAGTAAATTGTTTTCCATGTTGTATAACAACGGCGGCAACAAGCAACTACCCCAGAGTGTGCACCACTCTGCACGGCTGCCGCCACCCACGCGCCCCTGCCCATGGGGCATACACATATTAAAACCATAAATTTTGCGGTGATTTATCTTAATTTAAATGTTGCAACAATGCATGCGGCTGGTTGTTGGCGACGTCTGCTGCCTGCCCCTTTGTTTAAATAACAAAGCAGCTAAAAGTATGCAACAATTTTTACACACACACACACACACACACGCGCGTAGTACTTTTTATGTGCGCTTTTGTATTTTAATTTTTTATGATCTTTTTTTGTTGTTTAATTTAATTTTTTTGTTATTATTTTTTATATTTTTTTGTATTTATTTTTTGGACGCCCCGCTGCCCGGCAACCGCCACGCTGTGCGCGAAAAATCAATTAAAAATTCATCAAATAATTAACAAAAGCACATCGCGGCAAGAAGGGGTTAAACAATAGCATCTACTGGCAGTAGCTGCCACTGCTGCTGTTACTGCTGCTGCTGCTGCTGTTATGCTCTCGTCTCGTGGGAGTGTTTAACTTGGCCCGCTCAGGGACGTAATTTCAATGCCTGCCTTCATGTGTGCGACTGCGAGTGCGACGCGCAAAACAAATTAAATTCAATTTAGTCAACAGCAGCAGTAGCTGTGGAGAAGAGATGGAGCAGTGGGGCCATTTTGCAAGAAGGTGCAATTTTGATGGATTGCTTGGGCTGTCTGCCAGCTTGCCTGCCTGCTTGCCTGCCTGCCTGCCTGCCAGCCAGTCAGTCGAGTGCCTGGCACAAGTGGGTTTCCAGAGGAGTTGGCTGTCTTGTTTGTTGCTTAGCTGCAAAGTTTACGAGCTCCTGCTGCTGCTGCTGCTGCTGCTGCTACTGATTTGCTGTGCTTGTGTGCACAAATTTACATATGTGTGCTTGCCTGAGTATGTGTGCTGGACTAAAGTTTTGGCCAAGTTAAGGCAGCTGCATTTAAACTTTCTACGCACCCAAGTAAAAATGTAACGCAAACAACAACAAAAACAACAGCCATACAAGAAATTAAAAACTTTCCCAGCAAATGGCATTAAGCATTAAATTTTAGCATACTTTCGAGTGTCTCACGTAATTTGCTTAAGGCAATAAAACTTAAGTAAATTCACTTTTCTAAATAACTTAAAAGATCATTAAAACACTTGAAAAATGACGAATGCCTCGCAGCTGCAATTAAGAGCTGATCTAGAGAAAAGAGTGAAAGAGTGATGAAAGTTGGATTCTTTAGTGAGTGACTGGAGAGAGACTATATAGTTAAATATAAAACAAACTCATAGGGCTCAGCTTAGAAAGCAGTTGTACTAGCCTGTAGCCGTACCCTTCGCAAATAGTCAAGCTTTGCAAGTTAACAATTTCAGTTCATTATTTCCAACATACTTCATTTACTACAGCAGTAAATCATAAACTGTGCCAAAGATATTCAAATGTTAATTAATTATGTAAGCTTACTTACCTTAAGTTAGCAGGTAAAAATCAGGGCCTACCTGCAGTCAATGCTTTGACTTGAAGCAATTTTTCTTGTTGTCTGGCGAGAATGAAACAAATGAGTGAGCCTTAAGCACGGCCACAAACAGTCAAACCAAAAATCACAAATTTCCGCTTTTTAATGAATGCCAGTGACAGCGACTGGCTGCGGCACGCCCCGAAAAAGGCGTGGGTCAAAACGATAACACGTCGTGCCGGCGACAGCGACTGCGACAGCGACTGCGACGGCGACTCTAACTGCCACTGTAACTGTAACCAGTTTGAATGTTGGCGGCGTGACATGTCAGCTTTTTGGGATAGCAACTTGAGGCTGGGCGGCGACTCCCGCATCGCATGCAACTTCATTTATATAAAAAAACCCCTTTGCTGTTGCTGTTGCTGTTGCTGTTACCGTTGTTTTTGTTGGCGACTGACTTTTGGCTTTTGTAATTTATACGCGCTTAAAGGCGTCATGTCGAGCAACACCTACAAATTCATTGTTCCCATTGTTTTTGTTATATTTCCTCCTTCATATATTTTTTTTTGTGAGCTTTTGCATAACGTCAACGTCTGACAAATGTGCCATAAGCAGCAGTAGAAGCAGCAGCGGCAGCAGCAGCAACAACAAGCGGCAACAGCTTTGAAACTTTTGCGTGCGGCTTTCGGTTTTGGTTTCATTTTTGTGGCCAGCGGTTGAAAAAAGTTGTGGCCAAATAAATGGCCAAATGGTAGAAAATGACAAATGACCGTCAATCATGACAGGCCAGACGAGAGCTGCGTCCAGCTGCGGACAACGGTCGGCAACTCTTTGGGGTGGGTCGATAAGGCTAAGCGGTGTCTGCTACAGTTCCCAGCCATAACAGCCAGCAAGCTGTTGGGGAGTTGTTGGGTGGGCTGAAGCCAAACACACCTGCGCTGGTCAATGACAGTTAAAGCTCATCATTGGCTTCTGCGATGGGTCAAGGGGCGAGCTGGGGGGAGGGGTCTTGGCTTCCATCTAAATGAGTGTTTTGTGCCAGATAAGTTGAACAGCTCATATTTTTGTGGATTGCCCTCAGTTGAGGCCATTAAGTTTGTGTGTGGCTTAAAGTAAAATATATATACGAGCAATAACTTGAATGGCTGATAAATGAGTCGAGCTGCTGCAGCCAGGAATTAAAATAACTCGCAATATATAGAAAAATGTAAATTGTTCTATCTTAAATTCAATTATTATCTATATATATATATGTATATAAATACCAAACGGTTCTTCCCCGAAAAAATACCAATAATAAATTGACAAATTCTTTTTGGCTCGGCCAATGCGGCGTATGCGTAATAAGCGTGCCATAAACTTTGGCTGGCAAAATATGCTTGCGGGTAAACAAAATCGTTTGGCTCCAAGAATTTACAATATAAGTTTGCAATCTGACAAAGGGCTACCAAATTGCTAAGACGGGCAGAGAAAAATCTTATCAATTTTTTTCATTTTCCCTTTTTTTCTTTTCTTTTCTTTTTTTGGCTAAGTTTCAGCGAGTTTGGTTGGCTCAGGCTTGGCACGAAGTGCCACTGTAAAATATTTTATTGAATATAATAAGCAACGAAAACTTTGGCCAGAGGACACAAAGTTGTAGTAGACGCAGTGAGTGCTCTTCCCGCTGCCATTTAATATGAGCGCAAACAATTTTTGGCCCGCTGTCCCGCTGTCTCGAGTCCCGCTGTCTCGAGTCCCGCTGTCTCCAGTCCCGAGTCGCTAGTCCTTTTCCCCGTTCACCCATTGCGCTGTGCATTTATTGCATTGTGCTTTTGTGCTATATAATACCTGCGTGTGAAATAACGCAAAGTTTATGCAGCGCTAAAAAAAAACTTTGCCCTTAAATGAAAACTACAAAACATTTAAGTTTCGAGCTGAGTGCAGAGCAGAGGCAGCCGAAATTTAAATGCTAACTCCCAATTGGCCAGCCCCTGAGGCGTTGCTGTCGGGCAACGAAAATGAATTTGAAATTTCTAAAGTCCTCTTATTTCTTTCTCTGCTGGCCAAAGTTAAGACTTTGTAGTCGCGTCTTTGAGGTGCACTGCCAAAAAAAAAAAAAAATAAAAAAAAAATAACGAGAGAGAGAAGAAAAAAAGTGTCAAATTAAATTTGAAAAGTGATTTGCCGCGCTTTTTCTCTGTTTATTACGGCTTTTTAAATGCTGCCAGGCATACGACTAAATGCCAAAGTGAAAATTCGCTATAATTTGCCTGAAAGTCACTCTGCGGCACCCTCGTCCATGGCGCAGATACAAATTCAATTTGCTTTCATATAACCGAAAGATTTATAAAGCGAACTTACTCCAAACTTGGGTCCCACTTGACTGAGGCTTAGATAATTAGATTTGAGTTCAACTCTGCTCTACATCTACATATTTACACTAATGGCAGAACTATGTGGCTCGGCTCAATTAAAGTGGCTGCTTGTGATTTCTGTGCCTCGCCTGCCTCGCCTGCCGCCGCCCGCCGCAAGTCAACAAATAATTTCTATGCAAATATTTTACACTAATTATTTCAAATATTTTCCATGCGGCTGCCTGCCAGCCAAGCAACGACTGTCTGCCTGTCTCACTCTATTTGTCTGCGCCCAAAAATAGTTATTTGCTCAAATTAAATATATACATTTGTGTATTTGTTCAGCACAAATATGTCTCTGTCTGATCTCCTGTGTATGTATGCGTGTGTGTGTGTGTGTATGTGTGTGTGTGTGTATATATGTGGAAAACAAAATTATTTTATGGCGTTTGCTTTGGACAAACAAACGAAAGTCAGGCAAAGCCAAAGCCAGAGCCGCAGCCAGAGCCGCAGCCAGAGCCGTAGCCAGAGCTATGGAGTCATAGTGAAAAGGCAACTTGATGAGTCACTTGACACGAGGCACAGTCACTGTTGTCAGTCAGTCTACGTTCTGTCTGCGGCGCCTAAAACTATGCAGCGCACTCGACTTTCCGCCTGTGTCCCAATGCAATTTTCTCCTAGCCTTTAGGTGCGGCCTTTGTTTGGACACTGGCGCTGAAATTGATTAAGTTTGTTGCCCGCCAATGAAAAAAGCACTCAATCAAGCCTCGACCTGCTGCCTAGACACTTCATGGAATGCAAAACCCTGAAAAAAAATGCTGCCATTGAAAGAGGCACACAAGCCTAGCCAAAATAAATGATTGACTCAATGAATGAGTGAATGAGCAGCGAATCGCGTATCGCATTGATGTTTTATATTCAAGGGAAGTCAAACGTGAAAACGTTGACTTTACACTCATATGAACTCTAAGGACATACAGCAGCGCCATCTATTGATGGAAGTTATATGCAGCTCTCATGTGGCTGGCATTGCGTGAAGTGGGATAAATTTCATAGATGCAACTGTAGTAGTGAGTTCACTCTACTCTATTAAACAGGTTTTTTAGCAAATTACATTTAATACTTGTTCATAAGAAACATATATTTTGTACAATTTATCTGCACTTAGCTCTCATTTAAACTCAACTTTATATCAATCCGATAACGTACAGCAATAGCAAACGCTGTGTCCAATTGAAATGCCAGCAGTGTAGACACTGTGACTAGGATTGTCAAGACCTTTTAATTAAAAACTATTTTGCTTGCATTTTTAGGGCCTGTGGCGTTGGGCGTAGCCCCAGTTCCATCTCTCTCTCTCTCTCTATCTTTCTCTATTTCTGCTTTACTCTCTGCTTTGCCACAGCTTGAGCGCAGAAATTTTAGCATTTTAATTTAAATTTAATGTGGGCGTGGCAGCATTGCATGCAACAGTTTCACTTCGCTTTGCTCATTCTCTCTTTTTTTGTATGTTCTTCTCTCAGTCGCTCTCTCTCTATCTCTCGCTCACACACTCATTGCATTAAGTCAAACGTAATCCGCACATGGCCCAGCCACAAAAGGCAAAAGCACACAGAGAGACAAAGCAGTCAAAATGTCTCCCTAAATCTCTGGCCCCTGTGCACACTAACCAGTTACCCTGTTACCCTCGCCAGCTCTTACTCTTTGACTTTATCGTTGGTTTGCTTGCTGTTGGTTTTCTGGTTAGGTCTAGTCTCTGCTCGTACTTGGCTTGGGCTTGGGATTGGGCTTGAGGTTGAGGTTGGGCAAGTGGCATTGGATTGGTTTGCTTTGACTGGTTGGTTGGCTGCTGGCAGCGTTAACGCCAACGTTTCATTAAGTTATACAATTTAACGCCCTTTCAGCTGGGCAACGCTGTCGGAGTTCTATTTACATTTGCTTTGGGTCAAATTACACAAAATTCTACGGGTGTTGCGGCGACAAAAGCCATTGACTGCCAGCCGGCGACGTCTGCCTTCAGCTTTGACCCCACATCCCACAGCCCTGCATCTGGATCCGAATGTGGATCTAGCTACAGCTACAACTACAGCTAGAGCTCTGCCAATAGCCTTAGCTTAATAAATTTTATACACAATGTTTACACCAGTGTCGCCAAGCGTCGTTGGTAATTTAAAACTTTGCGCTCTTTTGTTTTAACGCCATGGCAAATATTATTGAACTCAGGTCCGGCTTTAGCACTCTTGCGACTTGGCAACTTTGTTGGCCTGCCAATTGAGGACTTTATAACTTTAAACTTTGAATGCGTTTCCGGCTTGGCAGGCGACTTAAGGCTTCTCAGACATGGCCAAAGCTGACCCAATTAGATGCAATTGCTAACTGTGACTCACCTGCCTGGCTTTATGTGACTTTCCAATGTGAAAGTTTGTGTGTGTGTGTGTGTGTGTGTGAAGTTTCTGAGATGCTGCTCCCCCTCGCTTGCCATTATTAAATTGAATTTCGCATGTAAATTGTTTTTGGGAAGCCGGCTCCGAAAAGCTTTTAAGTTTTATGACACGGAAATTGGCTCATAGCAAGTTGCTGCTTGGCCAGAATGCTGTTCAATACCCTAGACTGAACTTGTATGCCAAAAGTGAATGAGCTCGCAAACAGCTGTTGCTGAATATTGTATATCAGGGACAACAGGACAACAGGAAAACTTCCCTTAGGAATTGCTTAACTCGCTTAACAGGGTATATCGTAGGCACATTTCCTGCTTGCTCTTGCCACACTTTAAACCTGCTGTTCACGTTTTGGCACTTTTTAGCCTGCCTTGACTTGGTTAACCGGCAAAAAGTATGCTAAGCTCTCCTTCTTCTTCTTATTCGGTTCCTGGTTTTTTTTTTCTGTGCCGCCGCACTAATTCCAGCCAACGGCTAATTATGATGTCTTTTACGTGCCAACAAACGTTCAAGTGACTTCCCCGGGCCCACTTCAATATTTATTTTACTGTAAACTCAACCTAAAAAGCAACGTCGACTGCCAACGACGACTGCAAACGTTGAAGCCCATTCAGAACTCAAGTGGGCGTGTTTTGATGACATGCTGGCTGGCTATCCGCCCAACCGTCTGCTTACCTACAGCACGTAATGCGCTAGGGATTCGTCAGTATTAGCTACCCGGTAAAAACAATATTAATAACAGCACAACAGAGGCAGTGGCAGCGGCAGCAGCAGCGGCAGGGCCATAATAATACATCAGCTGAGCCAATGCCTCCGCAAGGGTTTCCTTCCCACTACAGGACAGCACTAAGAGAGACAGACAGCCGGACAGATAGACAGAGGGAGCAGGACAGACCGGCTGACTGACTGACTGACTGACATCCCCAGCAGGCAGCTAATAGTCAACTGCTTCGTTCGACTGACGAACGCTTCATTGAAAAGTTTCCAACGTAATGGCTTTTGTTTGGCGGCATCGTTGCCGGTTCTCGGTCCACGTTCGCGTCGAGTCGAGTCGAGTCGGCAAAGGGCGAGGGCGAGGGCGGGCTTCTATAGCATTAAGTAATTGATTACATCTCAAGGGACTTTTAAGCAAGCCAGCAGGGGCTGGCGGGCAGCGAACGGGCCAAACAACAAAATGAAATGGCACGCCACTATAAAGCTCATAAATTTCTATATAACCTGACTGCTGTGCAGCGGCTCGGCGCAATATAACGTAAATAAATTTCGCTAAATAGTACACAAAAGCGCAAAAAAGAGGTAGACACCAGAGTCTGTCGGATCTGTCCAAAAAATATCCAGTCGACCAGACCAGACCAGACCATACCAGTCCAGTCCAGTCCAGTCCGACCTTTACCGTGTTTTTACCATAAACAATAACCATAATTTAACCCCAACCAAATGTGTTCGTTAATGTGGTTAGGTGGCTGAGCAAGTTGTATGCTAAGTTTAGCGCAAACTTCGAAACACCGAGCCAGCTCAGGTTGGGGCTTGTCTATTTGCTAACTGAATTTATGGCAACAATATGCACAATGATATTGTAAAAGTTGGATAAGCTGCTGTTATGATATCATAAAATGGCCAATTGAAGAGCTTTAACGAAACTTCTATTTCATGTTTCACTAATTACTTAAGCTCACATGGAAATCGCTCTATACTCGGCCATAAATTATTGTACTATTTAACTCTTTGAAGTATTTACATAGACTCTGCTATGTTTCTGTACTCTGCCATTAATTGCCGACTCGAGCAATTGCTCCACTTGCTACTTAACTCTTTGAAGTAACGCAACTATGCATATGTCTTGTCTTTCCCTCCATTCCATTCCATTCCATTTCCTTTCCGTTTCCCCTTTCATTCTCAGTTTGATATTTATGTATATACTGTTGCTCTACTCCCTCCACTGACCGCAATTTTCACGCGCATCACTTTTTTTCACGTTTCGTTGTGGATTTTAAATTAAAAATACTGCCGTGTGCGGGTTGCGGGTCTACAACCGACACACAGACAATAACAAAGACAAGAAGACAAACAACAAGCTCTCTTCGTGCTGTGGCCAGGCCACGCCCATCTGGGGGCCACCAGCCATTTTTATGGCGCCTAATTGCGCAGCGCTCTCGCTCCCCAGACCAAGCTGAAAATCATACGCGCCCCCACCAGCCCGCAGAGCGCCCGTCCCGTCCCGGCCTCGACCGGGCCTCGGCTGTTATAATCATAAAATTGCTTTTGTGGCATACAAACCGGTTATATTGCTCCCGTGTGATAGTCCGCCAATGTTTCCAGTTGGTTGTCTCGTTGCCGCCTCCTGGCTTCAGCTCCAGCTTCAGCACCAGCGCCGAGTCTCGCTCTGGCTCTGGCTCTGGCTCTGCTACTTCTTCATTTTGCACAAATGAAAAATGTTGCGGTTTATTTTCATTTACAGTTTTTCCACTGCGTCGGCGGTGGTCTAAACATAATTTGTTGCATTAATGTTGGCCACATGCATATGAAAAATATCACACACACATACATCTACACACACACTCATACACACACACACACACGCACATAGTTTTTGTTTAATTTCAATGTAAATTACTTGAGCAGGGCATAGCAGCGAGCAAATGCCAGCTGCTTTGTGTCCGTATGTGTGTGTGTGTGTTTGTGTGTGTGCTAATTGCTTAGAGCCCTTGAGCTAGAAATTTTGCGCATAATTAGTGGCAAATTGCATATGGAAAACGGTCGAGAACTGTCCAAAAACAGAGCGAATTGTTGGCTAGGTTAAAGCATGTTTAGGGAATTATGACATGGATAGAACTGTAGCGTAAATGTCCCAGCATTAATGAAATTTATATACAAACTTAAAGCACGCTTTAAAGCAGCATCAATACACACATTAAGCATCCGCACCAGCCGAGAGCCCGCGCAAATTCGTTTGGCTGTCATAACCTAAACCTACATTTGGTTGAAATGCTAAATGTCCCATAAATACGACTATCCGAAAGGTGGACGCAAAAGTGTGATATAATAATGCCATTGACAAATATAAAGCCATAAATTATAAATGCGAAATACTTACTTATAAACGAAATCTACTTTTCCACAAAGTAAGCAGCGAAATAAACTGACAGGCGGCAGGCGGAGCAAGGAGGCGGCGAGGGCATCGAGACTGAAACTGAAAACGTGGCACAAAACAGAAAACCGCAACTTGTTATAAAATTAGTAAAATTTTCTCAGCAAACATTTACATTAACTACAAGACAAATCTCCCCTCTGCCCAGGCCCCAGCCCTGCTCAGAATGTGCCTGCCACTTCAAAAGACCCATAGAAGCGTAGCCAAAAAAGAAAAAAAAAATATTATAATAATAATATAAAAAAAAAAACCGAAAAAAAGATGAATGCGAGTCGAGCAAACAGAGCCTGTCCCAAAAGTATTAAGAGAGCAAAGCAATTAAAATATGAAAATGTACAACTTTCATCTTTTTGAGCTCATTGCATAAATCATTCCGAATGCCTGAGCGCACAGCTTTCGGGGTAGAGGTGGTAGTCGTAGTAGAATGCCACATTCAAAATTTACTGTGACGCTTTTTACTAATCAGCATAAGTCCTTCCACAGGCACGCAGAGGGGCGCAGAAAGCAGAAAATGATTTATTTCAAATTCTACTTGTTACCTGTAGCTACTTTAATGCCACTCCGATTGTGAGCTGTTGGTAGATGTTGGTGTTGGTGGTGCTGAATATGTGTGTGTGGTTGGTGTGTGTGGTGCATGGCAGTCCACTTACCAAGCCCACCAAATGACAATTTAAAACATAATTATAATCATTGCGGCGGCGGTCTCAATTGTAATTACAAGGCAAACTACGTGGCACAGAGTGGAAGTGGGTAATGGGATCGGATGCGGGCGCCATCATTTTTGGTAATGCCCGCGAGGCAACTCAAAAGTGTGTTTTAAATTTACATACAGCAACGCCCACAGAGACATACGAGCACCTTGCCGCTTGTCGCTTGCCGCTTGCCAGTTGCCGCTAGCTGCTCGTCTGGGTGGAGGCGAAGGCATAAAGGCGAAGGCATAGGCAGGCGAAACGCGAGTGCGAATATAGACATTTGTCGTGTCTTCTGCAATTAAAACTTTGTACAAATTGCTGGCGCGACTCGGTTAATTGGACTCGCGCAGTTGAACAACTTTCGCTAGCGTTATTGTTGTTGTTAATGTTGTTGTTGTTGCTGTTGTTACATTTGTTGTTAAATATGTCATTGTCTAAGTGAGCAGAATGGGAAGTTGTAGATAGCTCCCACAGCTACAAAATGTCGTGTATTGAGGATTAACAGATGCTGTCCGTGAGTTTTATAAATGAAATGGGCTGAAGATACTCTCTCTCTCTTCCTCTGTATCTCTCTCTATCTGACTTTCTCTCTTTCTTACTTTCTCTCTATGTCTCTATGTATGTGGCCAACTTCTCAGTCTTTATCTCTTTTACTCCATTTTTCTTTCTCTCTCTCTATCTCCCTCTCTTTTTCTATCTCTTTCTCACATATATGCTCTTTCTCTCAGTCTCTCTGCTTCGCAATCTTTCTTTTTCTCAATGTCTCTCTCTTTCCTGTCATTTTCCCTTTTTCTGTCACTTAGTCTCTCGTTCTCTCTCTCCGTCTATATTTCTCATTTTCTTTCTCTTTCTCTCGCTCTCTCCCTTGTGCTCTCTCTTTCTCTTATTTCTGCTCTCATTCATATACCATCTTCCTCTCATTCGCCTCTCTGAGAATCATATAGTTGGGCAACCTTTGCTTAGCCAGAGCTTTGTTTTAGCCGCTGTGATTTTGTTGTAAATTGACAGCTTACAGCATGTCATTGCACAACAAAATACTCAGCGAAATCAAAAATAAATTGACCAATAGAAATTTATAAAAAGGAAAATATTAAAGTGAAGCCAAATAAAGGCAAAATCCACAAACATAGACGATGGGGAACGAGCTCAATATAGCCAGCGAGTTGTGCGTATATAAACACAAGTATAACCAATCAAAAATCCAATTAAAATTGAGGAAAATTCGATTTGCATGTAAAATATGGCTCAGCAAAATACAAAAAAAAAAAAAAAAAAAAAAAAAAACGAAACAAGAAAATCAACAACAACAATAAGCAGAGCGAGAAAAAAAGAGAAAATGTTATGAAGAACAACATTTCGAGGAGGTGAGAGGGGGGAAAACATAAAAAATATTTGCTATATGTGAAATTGAAAAGCCTGCAAAAAGGGCAGCCTAACAGGCGAGAGAACTCAACATTGGATTGATATGCGGAGTCTGCTGGCAGAAAAATATATACAAAAAAAGAAAAGAGATGGAAGAGAGAAAAAAGAAGGGAAAATAAATAATAAAGTAAAACAAATTTGGTTACCTATAAACGTGTGGCATTTACACACGGCAAATATTATTTTTTATTGAGTGTATAGTGTGTGCGTCCGTGTGTCTATGTGTGTGTGTGTGTGTGTGTGTGTGTGTGGCATTGACTGTGCGGCAGCCCAGCCAGCAACACGTTGCATAAATACAAATAACGCCAGCCGTGTCAAATTCCGCCTGTCACGCCAGCAAAGGGCATGCGGCACAGCTGACAAAGCACACATCATCAATTTCAGTTGTTTGGCTTGAAAACTATGATTAAACTAAGATTAAAATGCAGTCACAAGAATTGTAACTAAATATTTTTCTTTTCTCCTTATCTCTTTCTAGGTAAGTGACGTTCCAATCTGTTATATATCTATTTATATATAAATATATATATGTATACTAAATTAAGTTCACAGTAAGTTTTGTTATGTATAATTTACATATAAAAAAAAAAACATCAACAAAATATATTCATATATTTTATTTAAGTCACAACCGAAAATATGTTTAGGTTAGTTCTATTTAATTTCTCGATTTTTCATATTAAATTCAATATCAATTTGTTCACATGTTTTCCTAATGAACAAATCCAATTATATTGTTCAATAATTATGCACACTATCACACATAGAGGGCGCCACGGCCAGATTAAGACGATACAAAAGGCCTTTTGCCAGCGACTGTTGATTTAATTAGTTTATTATTTCGTTATTGTCATGCGTGTGTGTATGTGTGTGTGTGTGTGTGTGCGTACGTGCGGGTGCCAATATGCTATATTATTATTGTTTATTTGTCGTTAATAATTTGCGTCGCGATTTTTAACGCGCATCGCAAATTTAATTGTAAACTTTTGCTATACAAATCCCATAAAGAGTGCTGCGTGTGTGTGCGACTCTGTGTGTGTCTGTGTGTGTGTGTGTTGGAGAGTGTTAATTAATTTTGCGCTTGAAGCGATGTCAGTTGCATGCAATTGACTGCAGGCTGGCTGTGTACTGGCTGTCGCACACTTTTAATTAGACTTCAATTTCCAATTATATAAGCTTTTACATTAATTAAATTTCCATTTTTTTTTCGCCTAAGCCCGGCACGCACCTCTTCCTCCCCGCCCCGCTCCGCCTCGCCCCGTTCCGCCTCGCCTTTGGCAAGGCTGTGTAATTTGTACTGAATTAATTAGAAATGTCGACTTGGCAGTGCCTCTCGCCAGCGCCCCACTTCGTTGCCTAGTCCAATATCAAATTAAATAAACTCTGGCACGCAAAATCAGATCAGAGCGCGCTGGCAGGGCAACAGTGCTCAGGCTGAAGAAATAACTCAAGGTAAATAAATAATTGAATTCATTAGGCAAATGAAAAATGCTGTCAATGCCCGGGCGAACGGCCAATGCCAATGGGTTCTGCACTCTAGCCCAGTCGCAAGCATAAATTGACCCAAATCTGTGCTAACAATGCTTGCCAGTCTGTCAATGTCTACATGTGTGCGTGTGTGCGTGTGTTGAAAAGGATAACGGCAACCTGTCAAAGCTGTTAAAAACGTAAACACAAATAAAAACAATGTTTACGTAACTCCCCCAAGTCCTAGAATGTCCTTGGATTGACCGAGCGTCCGTCTGTCCGTTCGACCACCTTTCGTCACGCCCTTCTCGAGTTCGCTGCGCTTTTACCGCTGCTCATTAGTGACCAAAATCGAAGAAGAAGAAGAACAGCAACAACAATGGCTTCAACGACAACGAAGCTTAATCAAAGCGAACAGACGAAGAGACGCTGTCAAAAAAACGGAACAACAACAACAACAACAACAACAATGGGAAGGCTTCATATAAACAACAACAATGGCGTCGAGAAACGGAAGGAGAAGCAAACAATGCGACAAAAATAATACACGTATGTGTTCAGAGCGCTGAGAGCAGGAAGAACGAATAACAACAACAATAATAATAATGAAGCACACACACACACACACACACTCACACACACACACACATGTAGCATGGCTGCCTTATGGGTGTTCTGCGGTTTACAGGCGTGTGTGTGTCTAGATTTTTGTTAGTTTTCCGTGGCGTCATGTTAACAAAAGCTAGGAAACAGGTAAAATGGTCGCAGTTGGGGGTAGGCGGAGCCGGAACGAGGGTGGGCCAACAGGCTTTGGCTGGGGCTTTAAGTGCGATAGATACGAAGGCGAAGCTTCGTCTAAAAACTGTTTAGCTTTAACAAATACCAAAATGTCCTGCAATGATTGAGGTAAATGTCAAACCAGAAAATAGACAGCAGGTTGCTTGATTGATATGCTATTAAGGAACACTCCATTCAAATGAATAATGTAGATATTTATTGTAATTATAGAGAAAGAGAGAAGGAGAGAAGGAGAGAAGAGGATACACTACTTTAAATAACAAGTTTACTAAAATAACACAATAGATATACAATATGTAACACTTTCTGTTATACATTTCACAGTATTATACAACACTATATTAAACTTATATACTTGACATATTCCAAACTCTATTGTATCTATAGCAGGAGTTTCAAACATTTCCCTCAAAGCTTTGCCACTAACCAACACATGCAAGAGATACAACAGTGAAATAGGTAGATCTATTTGCAGTTAAACAATATATAACACTATTTTACAACACTGTACTGTAATATGCTCATAAGACTAACTCATTTTCCAACACTAAACTTGCCTCCATGTCTAGAATTTCAAATACATTTATCCACACTACAGGCAGGCACAGTTCCAATTCCAAATTGTACAAAACCCATTACACAACACTGTCATGCCATTTGATTTCTTCGATAAAACAGCATTTCAAATACTACTCTTGCCCACTTTAACACTAACCCAACACTGTACAGCCAGTAAAAAAGAAAATCGTTGCACTCAATTGCACAGCGTGTTCCGGCTCTTTGCCCAAATTGCTTCCTAAACAAAACTTGTGCTCATAAATAGGGTTACAGAAAAGTATTGCCGCACAGACGACTGCACGCTTAATTATGCAACAAATTAGGCCCAAGACTCTGGCAAGCTGAGTTAAGGAGTCGTCGACTCCACGCTGATGAAACGAATTTATGCATAATGCATGTAAATATGCGAGCTTGCCGTCGTCTTTATGCTGGCACTCGGTATGCAGCTGCAACAGGAGCATGCTCCATTACACGCCAAGAAGACGACGACAAGGCAAGCCGCACACACACACATATACACATGCACTCAGCAACACATGGCTGCGAAGCAGGCCCAAGTTTATTATGAAATCCCAAAACTTAAATGCATGTGCCCCAAGTACAGAGAGTGCACTCAGTGTTACACACACTCATACACACATAGACACACACACTCTGCCACATCCACAGAGGCAATCACACACAGTGAGTTATTAACACGCTTTGCCACATTTGCTGCCGAGCTAATGTGGCTTTGGTTTAGTGGCTGCCGTGCGGCAACGTCGAAGCATGGAATGGGAACTGTGACGACGAACCGGTAATGGGAGTGGGAACAGGAACTGGTTCTGGTTCTGGTTCTGGAACTGGAACTTAGATTGGAGGCGTACGTTCGCTTCAGCTATGCCTGTCATTATGCTAAACTAAGCGCAGCCAGCGCTAGAATTTGCACCCGAACGCCTGTGCGCCCAAACTGTGCCCCGTTGCCACCCATACACACACACACACCTCATACACCTCATACACCTGGCCAGCACGTACTTTGCAGGTAACATTTCCGTTGCAGCTTCCGCTGCGAGCGCTTTATAATTATTTCGCCTGGCGGGCCTTCGTGCTTGGCATATGCTGCCTGTTGCCAGGATTGTCAGGACGTGTACGTGTTGCATGTGGGCAAAAGGAGAAAGCAGACGACCAGGGTGTGAAAGAGAATGAAGGATAGAGAGACAGACAGAGAGAGAGAGAGAGAGAGAGAGAGGGAAGGAGCAGCGAGACGTCGAGAGTTATAAGCTTCATTAAGCATATGTACAGCACGTTGTAAGCTGTGTGTATGTAAGTGTGTGTGTATGTATGTGTCTGCATGTGTGTGTGTGTGTGTGTGTTGCATTAAGCATATTTAGCATAAGGATTTGTCATTTACGCTAAAGCGCACACAGAGAGATAATTAAATGACGCTTGGCGAGTCAAGTGAGTTAATGAAATTTTTTAAACGCTCCGGGGCTACGAATTTATTTTACAATTTGATAGAGAGCTGAGTTTTTTAATGAATATTGCGAGTTAGCTTTAAGCTGAAAGCATTTACGGCATGCATTTAAAATATAGCTATAAAGTAAGTTTAACAATGAGAATAAGTATATGAAAGGCGGGGAATATAGCGCAATTAGATATTCTCTGCCTTTCATATACGTCTGCTCACTATTTAACTTACTTTTAAATTATATTATATTGAAGAACAGTTAGCATAGCTCTCTTCGAATATGTTTTACCTTATATACAGAAATTACACTTAGCTGATATCTATATCTATACATAAACAACTTTGATTCTATCAGCCCAGCTTGACTTTCACTTCAACATAATCTGCAGCTCTTTGGCTTTAAAGCTGCTGGCTTGCCTTGGCACCCAATTGTCTGACATTTCTATTAAAAGCCATCGCCCCACGTTGAGCGCTTCAAATTGCTTTGACCTTTGCACAACAGCTGCGACTCTCCATTACACTCCAGTTCCACTCGGCAGCAGCAGCAACAGCAGCAGCCATCTATCCCCCGATTCCCTACGCACCCGCACATAACTCTTATGGAGACGCAAAAAAAAAACGAATGAGACAAGCAAAAAAAAAAACAAATTTTACACACGCACATTAAGTCACGTTTTCGCACCATTAACCCATAAAGAACGAGACCCGCTCTACACTGCAGGCGCAAGCGAGCAAGCGATATCAAATGCCTGTGTGACAGAGTGAGAGAGTCGAAGTGAAAGATTTACAAATATTGAACTTTTTTTTGCTGGTTGCTAGCTTCTGGTTTTGCTCTTAGCTTTCAGCTTTCAAGTCGTAAAGCAGTCATGAGCATATTTTATAGATTTTAATATGCGAGCTACATAACAGGCCTCCGACTCGCACCCCCAGCCTGGCTGGCTTGGCAGCCTTTTTAAATTCACGCCGAAAAGTAGGCAATGCTCTTTGGCGTCGCTCACCCTCATCAGAAAAGGTCTCTACATTTCGTTTAGTGACTTTTTTGTAGCCCTATGACAATGTGTCAACGTGTCGCGCAGCCTCTGTGTGTGTTTGTGTGTGTGTGTGTGTGTGAGTCAGAGTGAAAAAACCCCACTTGATAAGGGTTTATCAATGCGACACAGTAACTTAGTGATTTACTCGTGTGTGCGTGGAATTTTTTTTTTTTTTAATTTTGAAAATTGAAAAAGTGACTTTTGCTTTCTTGACTCCATTTACAATGGTATAACGGCGTGTGACAAGCAGACAGCGACAGGGCCAAGGGCGTGGCAGTGAGTGTGAGTGCGAGTATGTGTGTGTGTGTGTGTGTGTGTGAGCTAAGTGCGTGGGCGTTCTAGAGACCTTGACGCGTCTTTCAAATATATATTGAAAATTCTGCTAAAGCCAAAATTAAGTTATGCACAGCTTTGATAAAACTAATGCAACCAATTTTGAGAATTCGCTGTTCACTACGGCAGCTGCAAAGCGCAAATTTCAAATGAAATTGAATATGGAATTCAAATTACATTTGCTAACTAGAGGATGAAATATTTGAAAATGAATGCGAGCTTAGAGCTAGATTAAGGAAACTTCTTACGAACTGTGTGGGTTCTATTTAGAAAATACTATTTATATGCGTTTATTCAATAATTCTCTTGAATTTTCTATATCTGTATCTCTATCTCTATCTTTCCCTCTACTCCATTACTACATTCCTGCTTTAATTGTCTGCATCTCTGATTGCATTTAAAAGCCAAATTTAGCAGTCACTGCAAGCTGCCAACTCGGAAAGCTGCCCAAAAAAATAAAAAATATTTGTGGCTTACATGAATTCAGCACCCACACACACACACACACACACACATACTGCCTCTTCGATGTATGCCACAGAAATGTGTGCGAAAAATCGCTTTTCATCTTATGAAATCATTTCTGGCTTTCAAGGATTTTTGAGTCAGCGCTGCCTGTGCTCATCACAGGCTTACCAGTTACCTGTTTAAAATAAATAACAACGTTGCACACACAAACACGGGCACACACACACGCACACACACGCACTCACCCGCACACACATACAAGCCAAATAAATTGGTTTCGTAACCGCAAAACCAAAAAAAAAAAAAGAAAAAACGAGCAGAGACAGAGACTGAGTGGAGTCTGAATCGAGTCTGCGGAGTCACAGCAGGCACTCACATCAATTCAATTCAATCAAGCATCAAGCATATATGAGTATAAAATTTTCACTCGCAACACACACGAATCATACAATCACCCAACCAACTGCAGTGCACTTCACACACCTCCCACTCACCTGCCTCCGTCTCTCTATCCCTGTCTCTCTCTCTCTCTCTCTCTCTCACCTGTCTTGCTCTTTCGCTTTTTGAAAAGGGAAATAAAATGCGGCAGGCACGTTGCAACACTATTACTTATTTGGCATAGCATTCAGACAGGCGCAGACGCCGACGTCGACGTCGACGCCAGCAGAAATGAACTACATTTGTTTGTGATTGTGTGTGTGTCTGTGCGGCTCAGGTGTGCAGCGGGTTAGAGTGAGAGAGCTGGAATTGGCGCTTAACAGGCGGGCTCTAAAATGCAATAATCTTTCGGCGCCGACGTCGTCAGCGTTTAAACGTGACTTTTAAGCATGATGTTGTAATATTTTAACCTGACTAAGAATGGCTGCACACGGCGCCCCACACAGAGAGGGGCGCGAGCACAACAGTTGCCATTGTTGTGTGTGTCTGAAAATTGTTACAAATGCCCCCAGCGTGCATTTTATGGCCAGTGCGATAAATAAAATGTTGCAACACAGCTCACACACACACACACACATGAGGGGCACAAAAAAATAAATATATATGTATATATATATATGTATGTGCAAATAATATGGGAGTCCTTTCGACTGTAAAAGGTAGAGCCAGTCCGAGTCCAGGTCCGCTGCCAGACAAACAATAACATAAATTTTGTTAGCAATTTGGTCTGTGTGTGTGCGAGTGTGTGCCAAGTAATTGTGCAATATGTTTTAGAGCCAGCATTGGCAACTACTTAGGTCAGGCTAGGAAGAGGCCTTGACCACAAAGTCGAAGAAGTTGCCAGCATTACGCAGGCTGAAGGCGATTTACCTTTGTAATTTAAGGATGATTGTGTAAGCAGAAGAGATGCTTTCTCTTTCTCTCCCTCTCTTACTTGCTGTCTATATCTTCTTCTATTTCTCATATTCTTTAGCTATGTACCCTTTCATATGTCTTAAATTTCAAAGCTATTTGTTATTCGCGAATTACTCACCAAATTGTAGCAGTGCTTTTTTGGGCAAGTGCCTAAATATCCGTTAGATTGCTAAATGCTTTGCGTACTTTGTCAGCCATTACAATTACTGTTCAGAGCATTCTACTGCTGGCACTTGCTGCTCTCCTCTTTGTTATTTCCGTTTGCTGTCTTCTATGCGTAATTGTAATTGCAAAAACCCACCAGCCTCAACCACTCGGCCGGCCCCCGCAGCCCCTTAAGCTCTACTGCGCTCTGCCCTAGCTTAGCCAAGTTTGCTGCTAAGCCAATGTAAGACCCGCAAGCGTTTCTCATACACAAAACAGAACAGAAACAGTAACAGCAACAGCAACAGCAACAGAAACAGCAAAGTAGATCCGCAACGAGAGGCAACAAACTATACAACTTGTTAGTGTAGTTGTCGGTTGTTGTTTCAATTATTGTTGTTGCTGCTATTGTTGTTGTTGCTTGGGTTGCTCTGTTGTTATCGTTGTGGTGTTTGTCTTAGTTAAATTCCGAAAAGCGTAACGGGTAAACGAGCAGAGCGACGTCACATCTAGCTGCATTGAGTGCGGCTTAAGTGTTCATCGACTCAACCGCACCAATACACAAAAAGCTGCTCCGCCCACACACCATGTCTCTCTCTCTCTCTCTCTCTCTCTCTCTCTCTGCCCGCAAATAGTCCAGACCCAGAAGGCTGTCAATAGTCTGCAGCTCCAGAGTCGTCGGCATGTGCTGCAAGTTCAATTAATTGCGCGCAACGAACAAACAAAATAAACAACAACAGCCACCACAAAAATTAAATTAAAGTCGAGCAGAAGCTTCTACTCTCTCTCTCGCGCGCTCACTCTCTCCATCTCTTTCTTATACTGAGTCTGAGCCTTAGCCTCAATGACAGCAGCTGAAAGTGAGCACTTCTGATATAAATGATAGAGGAGGGCATAGAAAATATGATTTTTGATGCTGCTTTATAGACGTTATCTGCTTCAAGTAAGATTTTCAATATGTATACAGATCGAAAAGTATAGCTAATCGAGTCTTTTAATGTTTTCCTATGCAACTAGATTAATCCAACAATTAAGTGCCTGCTATCGCCTAGCATCACTCAAGCTCATTCAATTGCTCTTTTCCATGTCTCTTGCTTTCTCTCTGCTCGGCGCCCCGTTTACTTACGCCTTTCGTGTGTGCTTGTAAATGAGTGATGTGCATTGAGAGCGCTAAAACACTTTTGTTTACTTCTCCTTCTCTCTATGTGTGTGTGCATGTGTGGGTGGATGTGTGTGTTTGTTAGACGAAGATGTATGGTTATTGTGATGACTCTTGTTTTTGCCGCCCCCAACCCGGCCAAATTGATAAATATTGCACACGCACACACATGCACTGACATTCACATACACACACACACACACACACACACACACACACACACACGAAAGTATATAAAATATAATTTAATTAAAATGTTTTATGTAAGACATGTTTATTGAAGCCTTTTGCCTAACTTGCCTGGCAATTTGATTGACGTCTGACTGAAGGTTGTTGCTGCTGCTGTTGTTGCTGTTGCTGTTGCTGTGATTGTTGCTGTTGTTGTTCTTCATCGGTTCATTTGTTTGCTTGTGGCATTTGCTGTCAAGGTGTTGAGCTGTTTTCAACCAACACTCGACTCGACTCGACTCGACTCTAAAAGCAAGTTTTTGCATTGATTTAGGTATTTGTTCAGTCAGGCAATATATTTTCAATTAGTTACGAGCTAAACGGCAGAGGCCAAAATACTTTAATTAGTGTCTTCATGAAGATACAATCTAAATACTTGTGAATTCATTGAAAATGCAATCAGTTTGTTGCATTCAATTCCTACATATTCGTATTTAAGTCTTTAAATTAGTTGGCTTATTGAATAAACTTAAGTTTATAAATATAAATAATTATGAAAATTCTTCTTTTTTTTTGAAGTGCCGTGTGTTGATGTCGTGTATTTAATATTATATTTATATACGTATTTCCTCATACATATCGTGTGTTCTTCATAGATATATATCTATAATATATGTTACTATTATTATCAAGTTTTGATGCTTTGAAAACCTTTAATTAACAACAATACTTTCATTTGTCTTGTGTTTGAAAATATAATAAAGTTTTTATATCTCTGTGTTGTTGTTTCCTTGATGTTGTGTGTAAACAAAATACAAAACAAAAAAAATTAAATTAAATTAAATTGAACTTATGCTCTATACCTTTTTACCCCAATTAGGCATAAAAACAACATTGAAAAGAAATCAAAGTAAATAAGTTAACGGCAAATTTGTTATTGTTATTGACACGTAAACAGTTTTTGTTGTGCGTTATTTGCGATGCTCCAGTTTTGTTGTAGTGCAAACGAAATCAATTTTTAAACATAAACAACTTTAAATTATAATAATAACAATAATGCAAACAGATAAATTAAAAGTAAGCAACAACATTTACACTGTCGCCACAACAACAACAAACGGAGATCATAAAAATTTTATTTATTCCTTCTTTTTCTCTTTCTTTTTTCTCTCTTTTTTCGCAAAACGTCAAAATTGAAACGAAATTTAAAAAAAAAATATATCGAAAACATAAACACAAACGGAAATCAAAAGTTCTAGCACACGACATCGCACATGGCAACCAAATGACGGCAATGAACTAAAGACAGCAGCCGAGAAACTGAGCAATGGATGCGCTTGACGACATTGATTGGAATGTGCTATAATAAAAGAAAAGAAAACCGAAACTAAATCAATAATTAACAATCATTAGCTGTTGAAATAGCTTAGATCTTAGATCAATCGCCTATTTAAATAGTTTTAGCTGAAGATTACACGTACGCCGCGTAGTGCAAAGAGTTTCATTGAACCGTGATCAATTAGAACTAACAATTAACAAGCTTAGCTTGCAAAAGCGTGCCTCAAATGTAGTTTGAGCTTTTCCTAGCTTTACGCAAACATTAACCTGATGCCACTGAAACAATTCTGCAAATGTGTTAAGGTCTTAAGTTAAGTCTTAAGGCAGCAATTAGACAACAGGTATAGCAATTAGACCAGGCCTTTGCTTAGACAAACTCTACGAAACATACAAACGCTTAATATATAAAACACGAAGTTGAAGCAAAGCCACAACATTCCAATTGGTAAGCTGTGAAGTCAGCTGAGCGCGATAAACAAAGTTTCGAAAAGTAAGCAAATTTATTTACTAAAATGTCGTGTTTGTGTCCTGAATGTTATGCAGTAGTCTTGGCTAAAAAAAAAGTGCTTTGTTATCAATTTATATATTTATAGATATTTTCTTTAATATTACTACAAGTTGATTTGCAGCATTGTGTACTTGGTCCAGTTTTTACTTTCGTCTTCCTAACTGCAGCACATTTTGGCTTCTCATTTCCAGTCTTCAGTTTCTCTAAGTGCTACGCGTGGTTTTTCATTGCTAAAATTTATGTGCGTGTCTATTGCCAATTACAAGCTATCTTAGAGTCACAAACCAGACTCTCATTTCATGGCTGCTGGGTCAAGGCGCATATAACATTTTGTTGAGTTGTAAAAAAATGCCGGCCATATAATTATAAAGCATACGGCAAATTCGAGTCCCTCTGTCTAGCTCATAAACTTTAAATTCCACTTTATCGTGAGAGATATGCGATGTTCCCCTTATTATATGCTCACACACACAAGTATATATATATATATATATATATTTACACACAGATATACATAATATATATAAAAATGGAAAATCTGCGCACATAAAGCGACAGAGCCACAAAGAGCCAGCGAAGCGCTGTGCTGAGTGGGTGGACATTTCTTTTGCACTGCTTTCGAGGCACTTGCTGTTCTCCTCCGCTCTCCTCTCCACCCATATCGTATGCTACCTCTCTTTTAAGTATTTCCCGTGGACAGACATTGGACACTTTTATGCGTTTGAAATGAAAATGCTATGTGCCATTAACATTATCCCTGACGCGTCACTACTTAAAATAAAAATTTCTATATTTTTTATAGAATGACGACAGAATGCTTTGGTCTGGGCGTGGAAAGAGAGTGAGAGAGAAAGAGAGAGAGTGAAGTTGGGGGACGGTAAGACAGCGTGCGCGGCGAGCACCTTTTGGTCGTCGCTCTTTGCTTTTATAGCCAATTTCTGGTTACCCACAGTGCAGCCAATTTCATGTCAAGCTGCAGCGCAAAATGATAATCCCGAGGTCATAAAAAAATTTTACTTTATATTGACTTTTAGTGTGATAGTCAACGCCGGCTGTGGCTGCGGCTGTGGCTGCGGCTCTGGCTGCAGCAGAGCTTCATCGTCTTTGGCGGCTGGCAAAAGACAACGAACGGCAAGGTGCACATGAAATGTTAATGGCATGTCAAGATTGCCAGCTCCATTGAGAGTCATCCGCCCACTTACCGTCGCGCTGCTGCATATTTATTGCTCCAGCTCCAGCGCCTGTCCAAAAATGCAAAGGAAAAGTCTGAGCTGTGCTATCTGACAGCCGCTCAATGTCCTTATGGTAATTATAAATATATATATATATATATATATATATATATATATATATATATATATATATATATATATACATATAAATATATAAGAAGCAGCTGATATATGGATAACTTCACAGTCCGCAGTTGCTCTTAGCCAACTTCTTTTCTTAAGAAAACACTTTAAACTGAAGTCTTGCAATCTAAATGGAATTCATGAGCAACTGGAATTTCGCTATGTTAACTTAACCCCATCGTTGCGCGTCTCCATGGATTCCTTTTCAATTTTCATTTTCATTTGCCTGGCGCTCACAAAGCCAAAGACACACAAAAGTTGATCCTTTTCAATATTAATTAACACTTCAATACCACAGAGCAGAGAGCAGCGTCTGAAGACAAACTTTTGGCGCATCTCTGCCGCTGACTTTTGTACAATTTCCGTTGTGCGCCCAAAACAAAAACTTCGGATTGCCATGTAAAATGCCTAAGACACAAAAAAGAGAAAAAACTGAAGAAAACGCGTCCATTGAAATGTTTTGTGGACGCTCACCCCGTCCTTCCGTCTGTCTCTCTGCCTGCTGCCATGCTGTAAATACTAATTCACGCTGACACTAATTAACAATTAGGCGCATTTTAGCGCTCGTTTTCGGCATGCCAATGCCAATGCCAATGCCTCTCAAAACTCTGTGGAACTTTTGAACTACTTAGAGCCCCAGCCAGCCCATACAAAAAGAGGAGGAAAAAGCAGTGCCTAGGCCGTTGCCTGGCTGTTGCCATACTCGACGACGCTACATGTCAGTTGCACGACGTCGTCGTTGTCATTTGGGTCCCCAGCCTATGCTCAACTTTGCGCTTATTACTGTAAATTTCAAACTGACAAATAAACTGTGCGCTTTAAGGCCCCAAAGACACCCAAAGGATTCCATGGCATCATAACAACAAAGCGCAAAATGAGACACGAAACACAGGCAGGGACAGCCAGCAGTCAGCAGCCAACAGGCAACAGCCAGCAGCCGGTTGCAGTTGGTGTCAACGTCTTGGCTGAAGCTGACTTATCACTAGTCATATATAAACGTCAGCGCAAGTTTAGACGACTCAGGCCGAGAGGGTGAGAGAAACAGAGGAGAGGGCGGTGGCAAGGGCAAGGCAAGGGCAATTTCTGCCATTTGACAGGGCAGACTTTTGACAATTGCCACACAATTGTCTGACAACGTAGCCAGCACTCACATTCACATTCACATTCGCATTCTCATTCATCCGCCGACTGTTTGCTCCGTTGTGGGAGTCATAAAGGAAAAATTTAGCTTATTTGCTGTATAAATACTGACACCTCGGCAGCTGCCTCGGCAACTTGAGTGCCAGCCAGGATGCCAGGCAGACTGTCATAAAAATGGTCGCAGTGTGAAGCAGCGCCAGCTTTTGGGCGTGGCAATGGCATATGAATAGAAAATGATACACCAAGGATATAGCTCGAGAAAAAAACATATTTGAATTGAACTCAATTGCAATTCCTAATCAAATTTAAAGTACTTGATGCACATTTCATAGTTAATGCATCATCAATCACATCAAAAATTAAGTAGCTAAAATGCATATGCGAAACCTGCAACTAATTAAATATGCATTAGCAATAAACAACAACAACAAAAAAAAATAAGAGAGATAACAACGAGCAACATATTAAAATGCTGTCAAATAGCTGCTTATATGATGGGCCTTTGCTCATTTTGCCCACCTGCGTGGCCTAAGTAATTACAATTTCAATAATTTATGGCAAAACAAACAAAATGCAGACAGACACAGAGGGAGAGAGAGGGAGAGAGAGAAAGTGAGAGAGAGCTAGAGAATCGGGGGGTTGAGCATCTGTGTTTGTGTTATTCCTCTTCGTATTTCAATCAATTTTTGCTGAACAAATGTTATTGAAGACTTTAACGAAAGATCTCAATTTGTAATTAGAAAACAGCTTTCGGCCTGGCCACAAAATAATTAATAACTTAAATATATTTACATTGCAGTTTGAGCTCGAGCCTGGACTCTGGCAGCCATCCATCATAATCTGATTAGGAGTTTTCAATATGAATTGGACGTGCAACGTCCTCTTGAGTCGCTTTTTCTCTCTGCTAAGCTGTGAAAATTAATGGACTATTTATTTGTTTGCTTAATGATTTATTAGCTGCAGCAAGCTGTTTGTCATGTTCAAGGCTTTCGAAAGCAAAATATTGTTAAGCTGACTTAATGCATGACCGAAAGTGTCAGTTGTTACTATTCTTGATTATATATATATATATATATATTGTATATATATATATTAAGATATATAATATATATGTAAATATATATATTTCTGTCTATTCATTATAAGCCCCAACAAAGTTTCCATTCCACTTGCGCTTTGGCACCTATGCTAATAGCTGCATCTTCTCTTCAGTTTAGTCTGGCAAGCAGCTAATCCTCAGACGCTCATTAGCAACCATTAAATGTCAATTTACATGTCAATTGGCAAAAGAGCCCAGCCAAAGGCCAAAAAAGAAAAGACAGAAAGTAAAAAGAATAATAAAGAAGCAAAGGAACCTGGCCAACACATGAGCTTTGACAACAGTTTCTGGTTTTTATCTGTTTTTTTTTTTTTGTTAACAATTTCTTGTATAATTTATAGACGCGACATTGCTGGCTAGCCTTTTCACCTTTGGCTAACATTTAAAATACAATTACTTGTCTAGGGCGCATTTCGAGCTGACTGCGCTCGGGGCCAGCCCCGAAGATAAGCAAAAAACATAACATGCAACAATTAGTGTTACCTGCCTTTAGCTGTCTATCTTTCTTCATCCCCCCCCTCTCTCTCTCTCTCTCTCTTTCTCTATTTCCCTCTCTTTGTGTGTGTCGCCTGGCAGACAAAAGTTGCCATGTGGTTAACTAATTTAATTTGGTTTTCTTTTTGGTTTTGTTGCTGCTGCTGCTCGAGCATGGGCATGAGCATGAGCATCAAAGACAACGACAACGACACGTTAATGACTTCTTTTGCCTTGGCAACAGCCCAGGCATAAAATAAAATCTAAAAACTGCCAACACACACACACACAGATGTACACTCATATGGCGCACATGACAACGAGAGCACAAGGAGAGCAGCAGCTGGAGCAGGCGGTGGGCAGGGCACACTAAAAAGAGCCACTTAACTTGTCTATATGAGCCTAATGGCCTTTAATATTATTTTCACTGCTTTTGCTTTTGCTTTGCTTTGGCTTTGGCTTTGGTTTTGGCTCTGCCTTCGCCTTCGCCTTTGCCAGCGGCCCCGACAAAAAGGAATCACTGAAAATTGTGTGCATTTTATGCCGTCATGTTGCCAACGTCCTGTGGCTCGCAGCACACCTGTGCCCTCGGGTAATGCTAGAAAATTGCTGCAACAGCGACTAAACATTGTGCAAATCCCTCTCTCTCTCTCTCTACTTTTTTTGTTTTTGTTTTTTTTTTTTGGTTTTGTTTGGCTTGTCCTGGCCGTGTCCTGTCGAGCGAATGGTTTCTTTTGCCTTTGCTGCTGACTTTTTATTCCACATTGTCTGCTTTTTGGCGCCGCAACTGTTAACAGCCAGTTGAACTATGCCATTTCATATGTACGTTGAATGCTGCACTATTTCGCCTGCACCTTTAGTCCCTGTTACACCTGGGCTACCCTTTACCTTTTGGCCACGTGCTTTACATTTTTATTAAGCTCGCCCCCTTTTTGTACCTTGTGCGGGCAACCCTTTCGGCCTCATATCGTTGCCACTTGCAGCCCCTGGGCCGCCTGTGTCTCCCTTTGCTGTGTTGTTTAGCATGCCAGTGGCGTTGTTTGGCTTATTGCACGTGCTTAGCCTCAGTTGAGTAGGTGGAAGAATGGCTGATCGGATGGGGTGCTAGTTCAGTTGAGGACACAAATGCCATTAGGCTTACGGCCCGGCCCGGCTCGGCCCGGCTCGGCAAGACAATTGCCTGCAGGCCAGTTGAGTCGTCTGCACGGCTGGCTAACGTGTCGTATTAGTTATTTTCTACTTCGATTGCTTTTGCCACTTTAACGCGACAACAGCAGCAGCAGCAGCAGCAGCAACAACAACAGCAAACACCTCTTAATATTCTATGTGTGCATATGTGTGTGTGTGTGTGTGCCAAGTGCTTAGGCTATAATTGAACGCTCAATTTTCGATATGAGACACAGTTGGCATTTGGCAAATAAGTGTGCCATGGAAAACAGTCTAGAGAGCAGACGTCTAGCTTAAAGCGTCATGTATTTATAAGAGTGTAGCATAAGAGTTTAGTTCTTAAGCTTGTTTTCATTAAACATACTCGACCATCAGGCCCTTTCCCACTATCCAGCTATCTCTACATATACCCGCTATATACTCCCTTTAGATGCTAAATCTCTGAAACGCTATTCTACTCATGTATAAATATAATTTAATATATATATTAAATATTTTTCCAAGTAGTGGCTAAAATGTTATTTACCTTTTAATGTCTATATTAACTTGTAGCATCTGTCAGTTCGTATGTATGTGTATGTGTGTGTGTGTGCGTGTTTACGTATTGTGTGTGTTCCATATAAACATATATATACATATATAAATATTTAGCTAATTGTTATAATTATTGTTATAAGAAATTTTCCATTTTGTAAGTTGTAAGTTACATAAAAAACCAAAAAAAAAACCAAAAAAAAAAAAACAAAACTGTGCGACAATTTTACTAAATATCACCCATTTTTATCTTCTTTTCTTTCCTTTTTATGTAACACTTGTTCGTGCTCTTTATAAAAATATATATATCTATATATATATATACATGTTTTCACGTATATATAAATAATTGAAAACAAAAAAAAAAAAAAACATCAAAATTGGCAAAATTGGAAAACTGACAATAATTTCTTTAATATTTTTATTGAATTTTGATTTTTTTGCTTTTGGATTCTTTAAACCAAAATTCTTTAATGCAACCCCTGCAACAAAACACAAAAAAAAATTTTAAAAATAAAATAAAAACAAAATTATATTCCTTGGCGTATTGCCGCTTCCGAAATTCCAAAACCTCCCAAATGTTCCCCACATTAATGAATGTTGTAATTGTATTTGCTCCTTTGGTGTCGATATCAAAAACCAACACCAATAAAAAAAAAAAAAACCAAAAAACAAAAAACAAAAACCAAAAATATAACAAATTTCGTTAAATAAATGTTGTTGCTTTCGATTTCAATTTCGATTTAAATTTTGTTTCGTTTTCATTTCTTTTGGTATTTATATGCGCTCGTTAAAAATTTTGAAAAAAAAAAACAAAAAAATAAATTAAACTAAATTTTTATTCAATGTGCCTGCTGCGTTTGTTACTCGTTACAAAAAAAAAACTGTTGCGTAATGTGTAACTTTGTTGCATTTACATCTTTATATATGTCACAATATATATATTATGACGCTCATATGGCCTGATTTTCTTACTCGGTATTAACTTTCTTTACCATTTCCGTTTCCGTTTACATTTCCGTTCTCGTTCTCGTTCTCGTTTCTGACATTTTTCGGTAACTTTCGCTTGATTTGCATTATTGGCCAAACTTCTTTTTAATGCTATGGCTTTTACAATTTGATTTTCACACATGCCACTCTTCCATTTTGCTGCCTCTTTTGATACAACGACAACAAACAAAAAACCAAAAAAAAAAAAAATTAAATGAAAAAAAAAACAGAGCATCTAGATCGCAAGCTGTTCGTTGGCATGCTCAGCAAACAACAAACTGAAGATGATGTTAGACAAATATTTCATCCATTTGGCACTATAGAGGAGTGCACCATATTGCGCGGCCCGGACGGTGCTAGCAAAGGTAAGTACGCCCCCCAAAAACTTTTCTCAGTAACAGTATGTACTTAAATCAAATTATTCCAATATTACGTATACGTAACGTGTTGAGCTCGTTATTTGTTGTTTGCCAGTTTTCATTGTGTTGACGTTTTACATAGTTTCCTCTTTCTTTTATATGTAGTGGTTAACGAATATATAATGCTATAAACATGACTCCTGTAATTGCAAATGAGTAAGTTTTGCAAATGCAGATGTAAAACATTCAAATATATAAAACAATGAATGGGAAAGGTACCAGGAATGCACTGGCTTAAAGCTGTGCCTGAATCTGAGCTATTTGATATGTTTAATAATTTTAATGAAATAAGCAATATGCTGTTGCACAAGTGGCGGGAGTAGAGAGGTTAAAATTGAAAATTTTTTGCAAGACAGCTAAGACAAAGTTTTGAATAGCTGCCTGCTGCAATGCTAGCAAAATACAACAATCGACAGCAAATGATGTTTCCATAAGCTGCTAATGCCAGCTACTGCATTCCTGCAACACACACACACACACACACACACACACACACTCACACACACTTCTGAGTTTATGGGCTGCGCCTGCTTATGCAGACAGTCAGATAAAATGCTGGCTGAATGGCCAGCCAGTTAACATTGTAGCAGCTGTGCAACGAGCCAAATAATCATCACAAACATAACCATAACAATTATACAGCTTGGCGAGCAGGCAGCGTATTCAGAATTCAAATTCGTGGCATACATAAAATAAAAATCGGGTAAACAGTTCAATTAAAGTTGTTTGCTTTTCCAGAGCGTTGCTTGCACGCTCACACGCTGCCCATTTGCATTTATGTGTATGTTGCTGTATGTGTTTGTGTGCATATTTACAAACACACACACACACACACACAAACACAGTCACAACGCAGAATAAACAACAAAGAAAGTATAAAAAAAAACCGTTAGGAAAAAAGTTGCGTTTGTTTTAATATGCAAGCAACTTTTTAACAATAACATTTCATTTTATTATGTCAAAAGTTTTGGTTTTGCGCGCACACACACACACAGCGGGTGGGTGTCCGTGTGTGTGTGTGTGTGTCCGCACACACACACACACGCACACATACATTTATTTTGCTTACATTTGCAACATTTGACTGCCGCTGTCGGCGTCGCTTATTGTTGTATGTTAATGTTTGTTATTGTTGTTCTTTTGTTGTCGTTTATTGTTGCCATTTTGATATGCATGAAAAGGCGCCTGGGCCAGCGCCTGTGAGCGAACAGCTGGGCAGCAAACAGTAGGCGTGGCACTTGCCAAGCGACACTTCCATGCAGCTTGTTTGCATTGAAGCTTTTTACTTTACTTTTGGGCCACATTAGAATAACAACAAACAGCAAACTGAATGCAAAACAACAACAGCAACAACAACAATATACACATATTCAAATCTAACTTTTTTAAAGCTAAAAAGTCTTCACTCCAAATACTTTTTAAAGCTTCTTCTTGAACCCCAGCTGCTCAACACTTTTCGTCTGATTCGAATCTGCAAATCATGTTATTATCATACAACATATTCTTAGACGCTTATTGCCTCGCTAATCCAATCATTATCTAACAGCTAAATCAAATTTCTGTCAAATTCTCCAAGGATGAGCCAATAAATTTATGTTAAATCATATTTTTATTTAGCTCAGCCTACAGAAAAAAAAGGGAAAGGGAAAAGGAAAAGGAAAGAAAATTGCAGGGCAGACGATGACAGAACAGCTATAAGAATAATTTGTCGATCTCTATTGTTGGTGTTGCTGTTGTTGTTGGTGTTGTTAGTCGAAAAAGACAAGAGAAAACTTGTCGATGTCGCCCATCGACAGCGAAAAGTTCAAAGCCGCGAAAACTGTCAGTTGATGTGGTCTTGTGGTCCGTGTGCTTGTGGCTGTTGTGGCCTCTGATGGGTTCTGATGTGGTCTGATGGTGACGGCAATGCGAACATATCATTCTTCATTAAAATGCGCTTCAAAGTCAGTCAGGCAGTCGGGCAGGCAGGCAGGCAGGCAACGAAGTTTTTGGCGTAGTGACAGGGCGCTAGTCTTCTGTGTAAGTGCCAAAATCCATCAACGTCAATTTTTTCTCGCTACTGCGAATTATATTCAAAGAAAATCAAGTCAAGATGAGGGGTAGGCGATGGCAAATCAAATGTGTAAACGGCGCAAGCAAGTAATGAAGGCAAAGGACAAGCAAGAGTTGCCTGACTGACTGACTGACTGACGGACCGAATGACTGAGCGACTGCCTGGCTGAATGACTGACTGAAAATGTATGCAAATGATGATGCATGTGGCGGCAAATGTGGTGAATATGGAGGTAAGAGCAGCAGCAGAAGCAGAAGCAGCAGAAGTAGCAGCAGCTCAAGAAGGGGACGAACAACAATAACAGTTGGGCGAAGGCAGCGGGGACTCGAAGCTCTGTCTGACAGGCAACAGGAATAAGCGCAACCATCATGTTAAATTATGCAAATTCGATTTCAGTGAGTGAATGAAACGAAACGAAACGAATGAAGCGGGTCGAGAACTGACTTTGAAACTTTGCCCAGCCCCAACAAAACACAAAGCATGTGGTTGCCGAGACTAACTGACTGACTGACTGACTAACTTGACTAACTGGCATGGGACGCACACACACACGAACACATGTGATGTGGTAATGCAAAAATTGTACAGCTTGACAATGGCTCAGGCCGAGCATGTGTCAGCCGCTGCAGCAGACACAGGCCGTGCAGCCAGGCAGCCAGGCAGGCAGGCAGGCAGGCAGGCAGGCAGGCAGGCAGGCAGGCAGGCAGGCAGGCAGGCAGGCAGGCAGGCAGTCAGTCAAGTCGGGCTCATTTGATTAGAATATTCATGCATGCACTTCATTGTCATCAAGGCGAGCAGCTGCCGTCGTGTCATCTGCGCAATCAACACAATTGTGCAGCACAGCGAAAGAGGCAGAGGGAGAGAGAGGGAAAGAGTGAGAGTGAGAGTGAGAGAGATGGAGTATCAATCACATGGCTCACACCTCGGCTGCACTCTTTAGGTGCCTGCAATGATGGCGGTAATCAAACTTTCTATACACGAGCAACAACATCCATCAAGTGGCAAGTGGCAGTCGTGCTGCAAACCATTTGCATAAGTAGCAGTAGCAATGGCCTCAGCTATTGCTGCAACCCTGACCGAATCCTGTTGCTGACAGGCGGCTGGCATAAGTTGACGTCGGCCGTTTGTTTGTGGCCTGGTGCCCCGTGGCTTTGTTGCAGTCGGCATTGAGGCGGCAATTCAAACATTAAGCCTTGCCACTTGGCTCGGCCCCACCTTCAAGCTGTCATTAAGTAATTGCATCACACGCACTTACACGGATGGGCATCAAGTGGCCAAATGACGGACAGCACTGATTGAGCAGCGACTAGAGCTTAATTACAGCTTAGCTATAATACAAATTGCTGAGGATCGATTAAAGCTGAGGCCCAAGGGTAGCTGAGAAGGAGTAGGTATAAAAAATGAAGACTTAGGATCATTAGCAATAATATTTGAGAGAGCTTTCTCTGGGCTCTGCAGCTATAATTGAAACCGCAACTTGAAAACTAAGCAAAGACGCAATGCTCTGCAGCTAATTTATGCACTCAAACCGCATTTGACAAAACTAAGCCACACTCTGAGTTGCACCTGAAGCGCCTGAAAGTTAAAAGCAGCCACATAAATCAGTTGTAAATTGAATTAAAACGCTGTTTACACCCAAAATTAATTTGAAATGTCTCGCTTTGTCAAATTAAGTTTTAATTGACGCAAAATGCAAACTGCAGAGACAGAGAGAAAGACAAAGAGGGAGAAGGGCGAGAGAGGGGAGAGAGAGACAGTTTCCCTGAAGCATCTTGTGTGCAGCTGACATACAAAAACAAATTTCAATTAATGCCACTCACACACACACACGCACACCTATCACACGCAGATGACAACAACAACAACAGGAACGAGTACTCGTCATAAAGTAGACTTGAATTTCTCGTGCATTGTTTTAGCCCCTCAAAAGCATCGGCAGCCCCATAAATGCGAATAATTAATGTGACATATTCGGCGTAATTGAAGCAGCTATGCAGCAAATACAACCACATACATTCAACGTACGAGTGTGTGCGTGTGTGTGTGTGTGTGTGTGCGTGTGTGTGTGTGCGTGTGTGTGTGTGTGTGTGTGTGTGTGAGTGTGTGGGTGCTCAAAGCATTCCCAAAGCTGCAATGCATGCCGCATGGCAACTGGCTTGAAAGCGTTCCAGCTGCGCTTGAGGCCAGCTAATTGAATTTGGCGCATTGCTGCGTAGCGGAACGAACATGCGGCTCGTCGCTTTGGCAGCCAAGCCCAAAAGTATGCAGCTACACAATTTGTTTCGCTCGCACAGGGTACTTAAATTTATTGCCAGCAAAAAAGGAAAAACAAATTTGTGTATATACATATATATATATAACGAGGTAGCGAGCTGCGTAATTGCTCTGAGAGCTGTGCACAACAAAACTTTCTTAATACCTTGCAGCGGCATGAGCAAACGTAAACGCAAACGCAAACGCTTTTTGCCAACTTTCCAATGACAGTTTAAGTTGTTTTTGCCGTGGTCCAAACAGTACCTTGAAACCTACTGCCTGGCCTGGCCTCTTCTGGCCTGGTCTGGCTGCCACTGGCTTTCCTGATCCACTTGTTGTTTGCCCAACAATTTTTATAACTGACAGCGAGCGGCATTGTGTCTTTCGCTTTATAGGCACACCAACACACACACACACACACACATACACAGAGAGAGGCATATACAGTTATATACATACAGCTTCTGCGTAAACTTCCGCTCTTGTCAACTCTGTCTCTTACATATCATCATTTCATTTCATTTCAATTTCAATTTATATGAGCAAAGTTTTATGAAGTGCATGTCATGCCTGCCTGTCGCTTGCCCACACTTCTCTCTCTCTCTTTCTCCCTCTCGCTCGCTGCATTTATTAAATTTCATTTCATTTTCATGGCATAAAAACTCAGCTCATGTTTATTTTACAGCTCTCAACTACACTGAAAGTTCTAACAAGTGCTGATTGAGTGTTGAAAAACTGTCAAATAAATGTGCACAACAAAACGAAGCGAAGCGAAACGTAACGAAACGAAATGAAAACGAAAATGAAACTCAATGAAAATGAAACAAGCCGTCCTGTTGTAAAAACCAAATTGAATTTTACGCTTATGACACGAGCTTAACTTTTGGTGGCAGCAGCAGCAGCAGCCGAGCGAATGCGATTTGCATTAAATTTATTGCATTTGAAATAATGCTGATTGATTGTCACCGCGCGGCTGATAAATGTTTAATCATAAATCAAACAAATAAATAATATTCAGCTGAAATCGCCAAATGATGCAATATTAAAGTAAAGTTAGATCAGCAGTGAGATTACACCAATTATAATTCAAATAATATATTTTATTTACTGTTGCCTTGACAATGCGCTGTTATGTAAGCACACCCCGGGTCATCGTAAAGCAGGCCGTAATTAAAATGAAAGTTCTAACTCGCAACTTTAACTGCGAGTTACTGCAGTCAATACACAGCCGCAAGTACTGCACATAACTATTTATGGCAAACAAAAATATTAAGAAAAAATCTCGGTAATAATAATAATGTAAGTTGTGGCATAAGCTCATAAGTGCCATTTAAGCCAGTCGCTGTTGTTGTTGCTGCTGCCACAAGTCCTAGGCTGACTACAAAATGACCCACAAGCTGGAATTAAAATACATATCAAAAGGCGCAGCGGCAACTTTTGCCATAGACCAGAAAACCCCCAAAAACTTTGTCGTCCAAACTTGCTGCGATGCCTTCGACTCTCTCTAACTCCGTCTCCTTCTCTCTCTCTCTCTCTCTCTCGCTCTCTTTCGCTCTGTTTAAGTATTTGGCTCAGCTGTTTAATGCAGCTTAAATTTAATTGCAATATAGCCAAAAGTTTCATATATGTATATAGAAAACTAGCAGCAGCAGCAGAAGCAGCTAATAAATTTTTATCACACACTTGCTCAAGTGACAGCCTTGACAAAGGCCTCGCCTCCTGCTTAATGCTAATTAACATGCAACACGCCCGAAAACTATGCAACACATTTCAAAGGTCAAAGCAATTAAACGTATACGCACATAGAGACAGAGAGAGAGAGGGAGAGAGAGAGAGAGAGCGTGCTGAAATTCGAGACGACAAACAGCGACAAGGCTCATAAAAGCCACAACATTTTCAACTTATGCCAGCCAAGAGCTTCACAAAATCTCATATGCTTGCATATGTCGAAGTTTGAATGCCTTGCAATGTGATATATAATATATAACTGCCATATGTGAAACACAATTTGCTAAAAACTAAAAAGCTTCTGCCCAACAATCGCTAGAATTTGTCAACAAAGGCACATGGGTTTTCTTTAAAGGAAAAACTGAAACTTTTCGTTTTGTTCTGAATAAACTAGATTTTTTTAATTTGAAAATGTTTTTCCATAACTAATTCATTTGTTTGATTAAATATTTAACAAGTTTCAAACTTTTGCTGTATTTCCTCTTCAGTTTTCATAAAAGAAATGTCTTATAAAATATATCATTCACTCAGAAAAAAAATATATAGAAAAGAGAAAAAGGACCAAATATTGATTTAGCTATTCCCTTTCTTTACCTGTCAATCTTAACTCTTTTCTTAACATATATCCCAAATATATTTATATATATTCTATTCTTATATATGCCAGCCGACTTCACTCAAGCGTTGCGACTAAATCTCACACGGAAGTAACATACTCTTTAGGGGCCAAGCGGGCCCAGCACGTAGCTGCCACAATTTTGTTTCATTATGTGGCAAAGTGGCAGCAAGTGTGCTTTATTAACACATTTCAACCTTATGCATGCATGTATACGTGTGCGTGTGTGTGCCTGTGTATTCACATTTATAGCACTGTGTGCATGTACATGTACATAACTTTTTTAATACCAGTCGCCGCTTGCCGCTGGCCAAGGCTTTAGTTGTAATAGTTTAATAAAGTAGTAAAGCTGCGGAAATTAGATTTGACCGCACACCGGCATCGGGCGACCTCAGACTTGGCTCCGGCATAAAACAGAAGTCTGTGGGCCCGGCTTATTTCCGCCGCAGACAAACTTTTCACAAGCACAAGAAAAATAAAAAGAAAATTATACGAGTACAAGGCGAAACCCTTGTTTTGAGGCCTTTCCCCTGCCTTGTCAATAAAAATGTCCAAAAAGTTGTGTGTGTGTTTGTGTGTGGCCTAAGCATTAAATAAAAGTCGCTTGAAAAGGGTTCGACTTGAACAGAACTAATAATACATATAGAAAGATGTATATACATACGTATGTAGCTGTGTGTATGCCACAGCGAGTGCCATAACTCTATAGAGTTTGCTCTCTGGCTAAATTTAATTAACTCACTTGAGCGCATTCTGTGTAATATGAGATTATCAGCCATGAAGTATGCCACTTTAGATATATGTTTCACTTGAAGGAATTATTGAAAAATTAATGCAATAAGATGCTAGAGGAAGGTTCTACTATCGCCCCAAGCCCCCACCTTCAGAGGCACTCAGTTCTGCAGCCGTATTGAGCGCAATTAGGCGAAAATGAAATTGACAGCCAAGCTTGGCTATAATGGATATTGATGTGCACACACACACACACACACACACACACACACACACGCACACACTCACATACTTAATGCCTTATTGTGTTTATGAACACCTGCCGCATAAAGGTAGGCTTTAATTTTTTCTTATTTTTTAATAAACGCCTGCCGCCTTATTTAGTGCCTGGGGGAGGAGCTCAGCCGTGCCACCTGTCAGCAGCACATATTTTGTTATTATCAGTTTAGGCAGCCTAAGTATATACCACACACAGACACCCTCACACACACCCACACACACACCCACCCACATAAGGCACACATTCTCTGAAGCTCATTTTCTAGCTCATTGCCAGAGCGAGTCGAGTCGGGGCAGGACATGCGCCAAATTAATTTATTCCACTTTTGTTGTTAGACAATATCCTTTTGACTTGAGCGTAACGGGATACGAGGCAGCAGCCAGGAGGCAGCAGGCAGCAGGCAGCAGCCAGCAGGCAGCAAGGCTAACAAGCAGCAGCCGTCGCGCAGCCATTTAATGAAAATGAAAATGTCTAAAGGCATCAGCAGCCTGTGCGCTGCTGTTATCCTTTTCCACAACCCAAAGCAAAATGAAGCAAAATAATATTAAACCAACTAGCGGCTGGCTCTGTAGCAGCATCTGCATCAAGTGTCGACAGCCAACTTACTGAGCTGTCAGAGTAGCTGGCCATAAAGCAAATAATAATTTGATATTTGCGCTTCAAAAACAAGCACAAATGAGGCTTAAAAGCGCTCAAGTAGATACTTGCTTATATAAACATAAATCCTTAAGCCGAGAGAATTTTTGTTCTTAGCTGAGCCAATTATGATATTTAACTAATTTCTGTGATTCATTTCATATTAATTTATTGAATTTTCTTGTCTTTATAGGTAAGTGCACTAGGCTTCATCCTTACAACAAGACACGTGCTCCACGTGGCGGTAAGCAGTTGTCTTACAATATCTATATATCACAATTCCATATTTGATATACAATGCCAGAGCAAAGAGAAGTTCAATTCAATTCACTTTTAACTCATGCTGAACAACTTATTAAGCACGTAACTGACAACTGGCCACAGAAAAAACACAAACTGAAAAACCACATTGACAGCCAATGCTGAATAATAATGCGAATGAACAGGAAGAGCTTTAATGATAGCTCCCACAAACACACTGTCAGCTGTGGGCCTATGATATTTCAACTGAAGTTGACTCAAAGAGTTCGCTTTGGTTAGCCACACACAGGACGATTGCAATTGCAATTGCAATAAATAATATGCCATTTGCTAGGCCATGGAAATTTCGCACATGAGAGTGCACAAACAAGATTATGAGACGAGAACGAGGGCGCGGACGAGGAAAATACATTTTCTCGTCTTTGCGAAAAACATGTGCGCCAACATAAGTAGAAAATTGTCTAAGACTCTTCGTAGTCGACTCGTAGCTCTATTTGCTGTCTCTATGCCTATGCCTAGGCACTCAATCAAAAATCACATTTCCATGCTGTTGGTCGGCAATGAAAACCCACACACAAACACACAGAGAGGGAGAGAGCAGGAGGGAGAGGGAGAGAGAGAGAGAGCAATTGCTATGCGGCAGTCGCATGCGAAGCAAATGTAATTAAAATTCGATATACTTGTTTTCACCCCAAAAAAAAGGCCCCCAGAGACGGAGCGAGATGACAGCGATGCTGAGTGAGGGCCAGTGTTGAGTTATACAAACACCCTAACAGCATGAACAACCACAACACACACACACATATGTGGATTGAGATTTCATACATCATCATCAGCATCAGCCATTGGCAACAATATTTGCCAGAATTTAAACTTCAATTTAAATTTTTGGTCAGATTTGCACGTACTCAACGCTTCGTGTGTTTTTGTAATTGCATGCACACACACACACACATACACACACTCACACCTACTCACACATACACACATATATATATTTCATGCAAATTGATGTTGCTTTTAGCACACACAAAGGGGGACCTGGTCATATGGCTCAGAAAAATAGCTGCTGCTGCTGGCGCATTTGGTTTGTTGTCTGTGCTACTTTACAGCTGGCCAACAATGAAGATTTATAAATGCATCACACCCACAGCCTCCCTCTCTCGCTCTCGCTCCCTCTCTCTCTCTCGCTCAGGCAACATGTGGCAGTCTACTTTAGCCTCTGTCAAGTACTCTGTATGGCATAATAGCAATAAATTAGGGTAGAACAACGATTTGGCAACAACAATAGAAATGAGGGCAGCTATATGCGAGTATCTGTATGTCTGTGCATATATAGAGCGAGAGGTCGTTGATCATTGGATGATGATTGCAATCATCCTCTTGGCAGGAGCAGCAGATTATGTAGAGCTCGTGCAAGCGTTCATAATAAAGGCAATGTCCTTTGATGAAAGATGAAAGACTGAAACAAAAAAAAAATGTAGATTATGGGTAGCTTGAAATTTATTTATATACATAGGATACAAATAGTTAAGCAAGCCAAAAGACAAAAGATGGCAATGGTAAAGAAAGATAGATAAATAATAAAGATAGATATATAACTGGTAATATTTTGAACAGATGATATAACACTTAATAATTCCCATCGTACTCAACTACTCTTAGGCAGACACACCTGCAAAACATATACGAAAATAAATTCCGCTCTGCAGCTTATATATATTTCATAATTTGCAAAGTTGCTGTTTAGTTGTTGTATAACTTATGCCAATCACTAAATGAAATATATTTTAGCTTTTACTCAAATTAAATAAACGCCATAGAGCGGCAACAGCAGCAGCAACAACAACAACAACAACAACAACTCAAGCGCATAACGTAACAAAATTCAATATCGCTTTTAATTGCATGTTTCCCAGGCAACAGCGACAACAACAGCAGCAACAGCAACAACAACAATTGACAGAAATTGTAAGCCCCATTGCAAGCTGAGCTGTTGAGTTGCGGCTGGGATTTCAGCGGGCAGGCGTCAAAGGTGTGGGCGTGGCAACATGGTTGGTTGACTAACTGGCTGGCTGGCTGACTGGCTGACTGGCTGACGGACTGCCTGTCTGCCTGTCTGTCAGGCCACTTATATAAGCCAGATACCGACCGGTTGGGCCCCAACCTGTAATTTAGCAAAATGTTATGTAAACTTTAAATCGAGTTATGCATTTTAATTGGTTGTTGTACAATTTGCAAGCGGCACGTTTTGTTTGCCACATCCACACAGGACACGAGCAGAGCGCATATTATGCATATGGATTCATGGATCCATGAATTGAAATACGAGCACACGTTGCGTGCAACAACAACCACAACAATTGCCATTGCTTTACATTTTTGCGTAATGCATTTAAAATGCAGCTATAGTTCGTTTAGGAATATAGATTTTAAGAGGCTTTTCTGAGTTCTGAGCTGTGGCAGCAATTAGAAAACTGAAATTTAATTGCAAAGCTTTTGGCCAAGGCCAAGGAAGCTCCCTCTATAGATTTTATTAACTTTAAACTAGCTAAAAATGTTTTCAATCTTAAATTTTCTTACATTTTCTGCTGTTTTCTTTTGCCTTTTCACTTGTCTGACAACCATTTGGAGCTGCTTTGCTAAGGTTTCAGGTCTTTTTGGCTCAAAGCATGCGCATTTGTACGCTGCTGAAGCCGTCAAACGCAAGAGGCCAAGGCTTGTAGCGCATCGCATCGCATCGCACCGCAGCTTAAACTTAATCTACCTCTTGGCTTAATTGCTGCCACTACCTGAAAATTGCACCCAAAAGGCCAACAGGCAGTGCGGCCAACCAGACGCAGCCAAAGACGAGACGGACTCCAGAGTCTCTTCTTCATCGTCTTCCTCTACTTCTGTGCCCACAGCGCTAACTCATTTTAATGATGCTTTGCCCCCTACTCTTTCCCGCCTTCTCTCTCTCTCCCTCTCCCTTCCTCTCTTTCTCTATCTTTGTAGCTGGCAGCTGGCAGCTGCTGCTACTATTGCTACTGCTGTCTTAAGTGCAGCAATGTCGTCTTGTTCTAGCCCTGCGCCTGCCCCTGGGCTTCTGTATCGGGGCAATTATGGCCAAGTAGCTGTGCTTACATGTGGCCAAATTGTTGTGGTCGCCTCACGGGCGCATTAAAAATGAATAATGTGCGCGACTTGGGCGCACAATTTATGCACTGGCTGCCAGCTCCGTTTTGCCTGCCAGCTGCTGCTGCTGCTGCTGCTGCGGCTGCTGGTGCTGCTGCTCCTAGAGGCCATATCTTTCAGGTTGTTGTTGGCTTTACCTTTTGGGCTACTAGTTGCCCTTTTCAATCATACAAATCCATGCAATCAAATTCCGTTGCGCAATACAATTAGCTTTCCCCCGCCTGGTCTCAAATAAAACAAAGCAGCAGCAGCCGCCGCAGCAGCAGCAAGAAAATGTTTTGGGCGCGCACTTTATTAGGCTTAAAGCGTATTGTGCTTACCTGCTACCTGTTCGTGGACGTGGACTCTGGCAGCCCTTGCCTTGTCCTTACGCTTTGATGTTCAAGTTAAGCCGAGCTAAATTGATTTTTCTTGGTCTGCTGCGAGTGGATCCTTTTGGTATTCCCTGGTCACATACACACAGACACACACACACACACACACAGCCAACAATAAACTTCAAATGAAGCGAGCCGCTATTAAGTTATGCGGCTTTATTTGCGCAGCTTGGCTCTGTTTGCTGCTAAATAAGTGCACAAATAAATCGACACAGACTGCTACGGGGCCAAAGCAGAAGCACAAAAAACAAGGACAATAAGTGTAGCAAATGCGAGGTACTTAAAAGCAGGTATTCCGTGCAACTAACTCAGCTAATCCAAAGTAGGATTTGCCTCTAGAAGAGATATCTATTGCCAATTCAATCTAAATATTATAACGGATTTTGTTTGCATCTTTTAAATATTTATTTTTGTAGCAGAGCTATGCATTAACTGAGAATTATTTATACATTTCTTTGTTTACTTATGAGAATTGATTCTTATTTTATTTCATGTTTACGGCTTAAGTTTAAGTCCGATTGGAGTCTGGTTTGAAATTATCTATTAATAATTCGGCTTTGTTTAAATTTAAAGAATCCCAATAATTTTATTGATATATTTTTAACTATGGAAATTTATTAGAATTTAAAGTTTAGTTTGAATCATTTGAGAAAGTGTCAATCATAACATAAAAATATCTAGTAGTATTTTTTATAAAATTCTTTTTATTATATTTTAGAATAGTTATATATATTTTTATATCTATTTTTCAATTTATTTAATTTAAATAGGTGTCTGTTATAAATGATTATTATTTTGTAGTAAATTTTAGGTAATTAACTAAACTCATACAATTTCAATTATTTTTTTGGTGTTTTCTGTGTTTTCTTTCCTTTCTTCCCTTTCATATCTTGAGCTTAACTCCTTGACTGCTGAGGAATTAACAACCCCTGAAACTCTCTCTTAACCTTTTTTCCAATTTGAGTAAGTCGCTTTAATAACACGCGTTGCTTTATAGCAAGCAGCCCCTAACACCAGAACCAACCCCAACTCCAAACCAAACCCCAACTTTATCTCTCCCTTTCTCTGACTCTCTGGCACCCAAACTGTGCTCTGCGGCTTTAGTTGCATTTGACTTTGCGGTTTGACGTTGTTGCGTTGTTGTTGTTGTTGTTTTTATGTATTCCTTGTTGTTTTTTTGTTTTTGGCTGCAACACACGCAACAGCTTTTGTTCACACTTTCGCTTGGCAAAACAATTTTCCTGCTGGCCGGGGCACCAAATCAGAAAACCTGCAACCAGCCGAGTGAGCTGTTGTTGTTGTTGTTGCTGTTGTTGTTGCTGTTGCTGCCCCGCATGCATTGCGGTTTCTGTTGCATAATTATTATGTTGCGGTTGCAGCCCCACCAATCCAGAGTTGATTTTGTTGTTGATGTTGTTGGAAAAGCATTTACCTTGTTTGTGGTGCGTTGAGCGCTGGCAAAAACTGTTGGCCAGGCAGAAAGCTGAAATTACTTTGGTTTGAGCGGCTTTTAAATCTTTGCTGTGCGAGTTTATTTAGGCGGTTGATTTTACGCTTTTTTCCCCAATCCCACACAAACCCCCGCCCCCTCTCCCACTGTTTTGCGCTCCCCGCATTCGTTAAGCTTTAAAGCGTATTTAAAGCCTGCCCTTGCTGGTCCGAGGTTATTCAAAAACGTTTGCAAATTGTGTTTGTAAATGGTTGTTGATTGAGGAATTCGTAACTAATTGTATATGCCAAGGAAATGCTACTTATGTAACACAGCGAGCACACAGAGACAGACGTCTTGCTCTGCTGCTTTCGATACATTTTAATCCTTTTATATAACATTGGAGTAGCTTGGGCAAAAAGGGTTAACAGCCCATCAGTCAGTTCGAATCGTTGCCCAAAGCTCAACGGCATCCTTCGACGTATTCCACAAACAAAAAGGACACTTTTACGTATAAGTCAACGAAATAGTAAATAACAAGTGGAAGACAACAACTGGAGACGGCAACTGGCAACTGGCAACTAAACAAGAGCAACAAAATTTTTCGGCTGCGCTTAACAAATGTTACACAAAGCGTCGCATCAGACGGTAGGGACAAGTGGACGGACAGAGGACAACAACTGAGCCTGACTATTTGGCCAACTGGCTGGTTGACTGCGTCCGTCCTTCGAGTCCAGCTACAGCTGCTTGTACTTCTGCTTCTGCTTCTGCTTCGGCTTCTGCTTCTGTTGGTGTCATTTGTTAAAGAGGCTTGTCAACATGCCTTATAACAAGCCGTCTACGGTTTGCTCTCCAACTGTATCTCTGCTTCGCCTGTAAAGTGGCCGATGGCAGTTGAATCTTGCCCGTTGGGGGGTTGGCTTGGGTTGGGTTGGGGTTTTCCATCCAAAAACCCGAAAGCAATAATATTTTAGCTTTTGTTATAGGTTTTTCAAGCTGGCAACAGCAGATCGCAGCAAACGCCTGGCTGTTTGTATTTTTGTAGCATACTTTTGTGCATTATTTGCAAAGCACTTGCAGAAAAGCAGTCCAACTTGGCTTTTCAATTTGCCAGCCAGGGGAGACATTTTGTTTGCCTGTATACACAAAATATTATATTCTTAATTGGTGTTTATTGTGTGTCACACCCACACGCACACTTATTTGTACTGTAAAGGCCAAACACACACACACACACACACACACAGACACTCACACTCTGAGACGTTACGCACTCGAGAGTGCCATAAAAATGTCAACGCTGCATTCTGGCCAAGTATTAAATTGTTCGAGACACAACAAAAGCCATAGACAACTTGCCTTTGCCTTGTTCAAATGTAATTTGCAGCTTTCCTTTATCTATATGTTGTTTTTTTTTCTCCTGAAACACATCCCTGCGGCCAGCAAATGCAATGCCAACTCTGAATGCTTGTCCAGCTGCTCTTTTCATATACATATACATCTACCTCTGCCTCTTTCCCTCTCACTCCCTCTGACTTTGTATGGCTCACAGGCAAATTTCATTCAAACAAAAAGTTTTGTATCTCTCTTGCCGTGTGTGTGCGGTAAATTGCTTATGAAATTGCAATTTGAGCTCACTCTGTATATGCTGGTCACTGATTTTTATTTAATTTCGCCTACGGATGCCACAAAATATGTATGCATGGCCAACACAGATAGAGAGAGAAACACACAGAGTGCAAAATGTATTACATTACATGAGACACACGGCATAAATTTCAACTATTTTGCATATTCAGTTCAAGTGGACAGCTGAGCCATTCATTCACTCACTCACTAACTCACTCACTCAGTCAGTCAGTCAGTCAGTTAGTCAGTTTGACAGTTTATCAGTTCGTTGGGCAATAAAATGTATTATGAACTAAATTTGTATGGACAGCCGGAGCTCAAGTTTCTTTCATTTCATTTTTGTTTTTGCCAAATGTTATTAACTGTAGTTGCAAATCCTGGCTAAATCCATTGGCTCATGCCAGCTCTGTAGGCTTTCGCAAAACTTTTTACCTTTTGTTTATATGCTAGCCAAAAAGTTTTTGCTCTTTCCCAAATCAAGAATAATGGTCCCATTGCAGATTCCAGATAGTGTTCGAGTGTGTATGTCTGTGCGTGGGTGGGAATCTCATATGTGTGCTGTCTTTTTGATTTGTATGCAAAGTGTTAAGGTTCATGCTAAGCCAAAAAAGGAGTTCAATTTCAGCTTCAGCTTCAGCTTCAGTCGGAGCACAACGAAAGAGAGAAATTGGCTTGTTTGTCTTTTGCAAGTTGAGTCTATTTGCAATTGTAGTTGACCATATTGATAAGCTTCCACAGACTTCATTAGAGACATGCGTTCCCCAGCTAACTTTTGTGGGCAAAAGTTCAAGCTGAAGTCATAAATTGAGCTTCAATGGATTTGTGGCAACAACATCATATATCAATTCCTGATTGGAGCTCACTTAAAGCTGAGCAAATTGAAGTTGCCGTTAGATGCAAAACCTGTGCCTGAACTGTGAGAGCGGGAGATGGGAGGGCTGTATTAGCAATTATGTGATTACAACATGTAATGCAGAAAAAGAGACAATTCTGTAGCTTTGTATGACTGACTCTATGTTACCTTGAATCAATTCAAGATTCAATTTGCTGTTAGCACAATTTTACAGTAAAATTTCTTACTTCTATCTTCAACATCGCAAAGTATCAATATAATTCAATCATTTTCCATATAACTAAACTCAACATTCACCAATTGCCAACCAAAACTCAGTTTAAAGTGATTTATTATTGGTTTGCGAGCAAAAGTTAAAGCAACTAATTCGCTTTTGCCAATCTCATTATTTGGCCATTTTTTTTTTTTTTTTGTTCGCATATGTTGACCATGTTGTTTGGTTGAGTTTATTTGATTTTTGTTGTGGCGGTACGAAAAATGTTGTCCATTTATGGTAAAATGCATTCAACTGTGAGTGTCACGAGGCAAATGCAATTTGCAGAGCTGCAATTGCAACAGCAGCGCCAGCAACAGCAGCAGCAACAACAACAACTGGTGACATCCTTTGCGTATGGCATTACCTTGTTTGTGTGTGTGTGCATATAGTTGATAGGGTTGTGTGTGTGTGTGTGTGTGTGTATGGCAGGGCTCATCATTGGTGCACAGTGGCACATGCATCAAACAAATTCGATAGCGTTGCTTTCTGGCTACTGGCCAAGGCTGCTGCCGCATAATAAGCGTAAACGTTGGCTAACAAGATTCATGCAACGCTGTTGTGCCCCGGAGGCAAACATGCAATGGCCATCAACGTGTCCTGTCCAACGTCGCCTGTCCACTTCCACACACATACACACACACACACACACACACACACACACACACACATGCACATCCACACACACATACACAGTCAAGCGTCGACGCGACTGAATGGCAAATTGCGAATTGCGAACGAAGCGCGCTTAATGCAACTTTGTTGCTCGGTTGATGTTGCTGCTGCTGCTGCTGCTGTTGTCAGCTTCGTTGGGGCAGCAGGCAGCGATTGAAAAATCCCACTTGGGCGTTTTTAATTGGATTTTAAAATACTTGTCCCATGCAGGCTGGCCAGAGCAGCTACAGCAGCCAGCAATGACCATAGCCATAACACGAGCATCAACCTCAGCTCTCCCTCTCTTTGTCTCTCCCACCCAATGCTTCAGCAACAACATATCGACCAGCAGACGTTGGTCAGCAGTCAGGGGCTCAACACGCTCGTTATCCTTGTTTTCTGATGCTGCTGCTGCCACTCCTCCTGCTGCTGCTGTTGTGCACAATTTGGTTACGTGTTTGACCTGCGGCGATTTTTCATAGCAGAGCCCAGTTTATATTTTTTTGCTGCTGTTGTTGTTGTTGTTGTTGTTGGTGGTGGTGGTGGTGCTGGTGGAGAGCCCATACATTAATGGCATTGCGAAATTTGTATTGCAAATGTCACTAAGGGTCTGCCAAATGAATCCCTGCCATAAATATAATCACATGTGTTTTTCCTTGCCGCAAACACAATCGCACAGCTTTATTTTCATGCCACGTGAAATGTGATACAGAAATCATTGTTAGCTGCAAGCGCAGATCTGTCTTAACTAACTTGTTGCCCTCACTTGTAATTTAGCAAGTTCAGCTTAATTTAAATGAGAGCTCGACTGGCTTTTGCATAATTATAATCATTAGCATATTTGATTAAAAAGTGTCATTAGGATTTGAGTACTGAGCGCTCGCGCTGACAGTTGGCTGCATCATTTCACGCTTCAACGGAAGTTGCTTAAGAATAACAGTAATAATAAAAAAGAAAAGAAAAACCTGTCGGCAGTGAAACACATTTTAATTTCAACTAATTGCCAAGTCGCTGTTACCTGGCAGGTAAATACCTGAATACCTGAGCAACTGCAGCATGCAGCCAGGCGGCGCTTAAGTAATTAAAGCTTGCAGTTCGTTAGCTTTAAAGGGCAAGAACTCCTTACCGACTGTCTCTTGCCTAATTGTAGCAAGTGTCCGGCTCTGTGCTTGATTGTATGTAAATGCAATCCGAATGTCTTTGCCTTTGCCTCAAAGCAAAAGTTGTCTGAAAGACAACTCGGACTTTGCCTGTCAACTGTCGCCTGTCTTTGCCAGGACTAATTTACTTTTAATTATTATAATGACTTGAAGTTCGACAAATTAGCCTTAATGCGAGTTAGTGCGTCAGCTCAGACAAATGACGTCCTGCAAAAGGTAAATAATCAGCAGAGCACCGGCCAGGACATAAGACATAAAGAAAGAGTTCAAGCTGTCCATGTTTAATGAATGTTCAAGTACTTTAGTTCAGGCTAATCAGTTAAGCACTTGCATTACTTTGATTTGACAAATGCCTCACAATGCAGACTAATTGGTCTAGTTTTGTTAGTTTTTAGCTGATATGATGATATGTACATTTAACAGAGATATATTTTATATATCAGAGGCCGCGCGGACAATTAACGAAGGTGTTTTTGGGATGGCATAACTTGCAAAGTCCACGGCTCGACCCTAGAAAAATATTTTTCTTTTACGCAAGTTATGCCAAGAAAAATAAATTTCACATAAACAAAAGCCAAAAAAAAAAGAAACAAAGAAAAAACAACACAAATCATAAACAAAAGCTAAAAAAAAAAAATGAAAGAAAAAATGGACAAAAAGCACACAAAATCAACTTTGATTTAAGTTTACAAAAATGCTTAGCAATTGCTTTGCATTTTTAGCTTTTGTTATTTTTATTCTTTTTTTCGTGCTCGGCCTGGCATTCAGCATTTTTTTTGCCCAGCTCCGCCCTTTTGAGCTCTTTTGCTGCGTCGCAATGTTGCTGGATTAACAGGCAACAAAATATTTTTTATTTTTATTGTTTAGCAACGCTGATTTGCACCATCCTCAAACCCAACGCGCCCAGCCCACCCGCCTCATGGCCAGCCTGTGGGACTGTCCAACTGTTGTCTGTGTGGCGCAGGATTTTGTTGTCACTTCAACACACACCAAAAATATATATAAAAAAAATACAAAAAAAACAACAAAACAACAACAACAAATGCCAAAGTGGCAGCAAAACAAAAATCCACTTGAATTTTTTACACTGTATTTTTTGTACATTTGCAACACGATAAAAAAGAAAGAAGAGGAGAGGAAGGGCGAAAGAATCAAAAAAAAAAAAAAACAAAATATAAAAATCTTGTTCCTGTTTGCACGCGAAATTTGCGCTTGTCTGCCTTACGGCTTGTCAGCTCGCATGTTGCACGGTTTTAGGCGGGATTTGTTGCGCGCTCGCACTGCATGCCACATGCCCCAGCGACAACTACAAAGGCAACAGCGCTAGCGCCAGCAGCAGCAACAGCAGCAACAGCAACAGCCGGAGTCGCAATTTAGGCAGCACAACTGCCTGACAAATAGGTGGGGGAAATGGCATTTCTCTTCCTCTTCCACATCTATTTTGTTGTTGTTGTTGTTGTTTTCCTTTACTTGAGGGTCTTAATTTTTGCCATTGTTTCTATTGTTGCTGCTGTTGCTGTTGTTGCTGTTGTTATTTCCCCCAAGCGCTAAAGCCCGAGTGAAGGTTAAGCTCTACATGGAGATCAACTCTCAAAGGCCTAGATTATTTCCTTAGGGTTTTTGTTAGAATTTCAAAGTGTAAACTTTCCTTAAATAGAAAGCTGACTTCTAAATGGAAAAATATAATTTGTTTAATTGTTGAATCAAGTGGAAGATGACGGACTATTGGGAAAATAGTGTCAGATTCTTCAAGCTAACCCATTCAGGGTAGTCAGGGTATCTGCTAGTCGTGCATGTCACACCAAAACATTCTCATTGTTTTTTGTAATCTTTTGTGGTTATTGCCTGTGTATTAAATTAGCATAAATGATTTTTAATAATTATACTCATGAAGCCGCGCTCATCATTGCTCACATTGTGGCCTGGCCACGCCCCGCTTTTGGCAGCGCCGCCTCCACAGCGAGCAGCTGGCGCACAAATTGCAAAATAATGAGCGCCAAGTGCGATGTTTTTTTTTATTATTTATTCTTTCCTTTTTTTGGGTTTGGTTTGGTTTGAATTTAACAGTCACCGTCCGGCCGACTATTATTTTTATATAATGGATGCTGTGGCTGCTGGGGCTGCCAATGCTTGGGCTGGCGATGCTCCATATTGGTATTTCATGGTGGAGAGCGCATCAAGCCAGTCTTGTGTGCGTGAGCGAAAATGTTTTTTAATTGCACTTAAAATTTTATTTAAATGCGGCGCACACATGTGCCAGCTGTGCCTGGCTGGCTGGCTGGTAACAATTGCACATGATTCTTGTCATTCAGACTCAGACTCGCTGAGTGTCTGAGAAGTCAAGAGGCTGAACAGAACTTATTGAAATACTTTTGATAACGAGCATACATATACAAAGCCAGAGAGAGTGTCATATATTTAAATTGTAATTTTGCTTTACTTTCAGGCTGCGCTTTCGTTAAATTCGGTTCCCAACAGGAGGCTCAATCTGCAATAACCAATTTGCACGGAAGCCAAACTATGCCGGTAAGTGTCAATCCATATCTATGCCGCTAGAGAGATTATGAAATCAAGGTTCAGGCTTCAGTTTACAAATAAATCTGCTGCTTCACTTTGTAATACGCACATAATTCCAATTAGACCTTGGCAACAACAATTGAATTTGAATTGAAATTTAAGCTGTAAATTGAAGTTGATGTTGGAAGCTTTTCTTTCTTTTTTTCTGCGCGCTGCTGTCAATTCCCACGCCTCTTTGTGTGTTAGTTGACCAAGTTCGGCAAATAAAAAGCTGAAGCCTTAAATAATTTTTAAGCTTCTATACGAGTCTTCTCTTTTATTTCTCCATTCACAACTCAAACAATTTTTTTCCATTTGTCATGAACATGCGCTTGTGTGTGTGTGTGTGTGTGTGTGTGAGTGTGTGTGGGGGAGCCAAACTAATGAAATTTCCAACCTGAAGTACTTAAGGAGCTGCCTTGTTGTTTGTTGTACAACAATTGTTGTTGCTGTGGAAAAGTACTTAACAAACTTCATTTAAGCTTCCAGTGGCAGGACCCCCCCCCCCCCCACCACGGCTTTCCTTTGGCCGCGTCTTAAAAATAAACTCGAATTAAATTAAATAGCGAGCACAAATTATTATTATAATATGCTCTCGTTGGCGCCACTTCAATGGGAAATCAAGAGCACACTTGGCTCTAATTTTCTCAAAAAAAAAAATAAAATAAAATAAAATAAATATACAAATCACAGCATCAAATTGTTTGACAACCGAGAAGCCGCCTAAAAGTTTTTTTTTCGTTTTTCGTTTCGTTTTTCCTCTTGCGTCTTTGTGCAACGATTTTGTTCCGACGACTGACTTCATTATGCAGACATTTTGTAAGAAAATACCATATAACTACATATACATTTAAATATATGTATGTGTGAGTCGTGTATGTGTGTGTGTGTGTGTGTGTGTGTGGGTGGGTGTATGCTCTATGACAACGTTGCTCTGCTCTGGCCTCATCGCGGTGCGGGAATTATTTTTTCTTGTGCGAAAATAAATGAAATTTGCATGACACTTGAGTTATTTTGCACGTAAATTGCTTCTTTTGACAAACAACACAGGCAAATATACAAAACCAGTCAACAAGCGGACAGCAGAGAGGCGTGGCAGGAGGCGAGCGGGTCTGGGAGGGGGATTAAAGCAAACTGAAATGGTTGCCATTGTTGTATTTTTGGTGTTTACATCAGTGCAGCGAACAGTACGTTGCCAAGTCAACTCCATCTCTCCCTCTCAGTCTCTCCCCATCTCTCTCTTTCTGTAAGAGTGCAGAGATGTGCACGAGCATCCTGTCCGCTTGCTCCTGCTTCAAGTTCTGGCGGCTGCTTTATTTACCACTCAGATTGTTGCCTGGCTTTACGCAAGGCGAAGGCGAATTTTCCATTTTCGGTTCATGTAGTTGTGTATGCGTGTGTGTGTGTGAGAGAGAGTTTGAGTGTATCTATTTGCGTGCTGTGCCTCTCTACGCGCTTCTCAGTCGCGTTGCCCAACTCGTTGTCGCATTTAAATTCAAATTCAAATATTGTTGATGAAATTTGTTGCTTAATTTGCAATTTAGATGCGTTTTTAAACAAACGACCCGGTTTACCCAAGCCTCGCCTCGCCTCGGCCCCCTCTGCTCCTAGCCCTTTAGCCAAATCATGTGTTTACTTAGGCGGAACTTCTTGCTGATAATGATGATGATGATGATGATGGCGATGCTGTTGATGCTGGCGCCAGTCGCGTAATTACAGCTGCCTGACGCCAACGCATAGCAGTGCCTGGCTTAGGAGGAATAGCAAAATCAATGCAACCATGCCGCAGGACAAATACACATTTTTTGCCTTTAAAATAACAGAACTTTTCCGGTAACGCAACCCTAAAACGAAGACTTTAGGCAAAACAACGCCCCCGCCCGCCCTTATGTATGGATAAAAACTTCAAAAACATAGCCGCAAGTGAGGCGCAACTAGAGGCCAAAACAAATAAGACGCAAATACAAATCCAAATGCAATCGAAATCAGGCAAACAGTCGGCGCCCGAGCCCTAAGTCAATTTCAATATTTCACAGAACGTCACATTTTACAGCTGATTGCCGTCAATCCAGCTAAAATCAAAGCATGTCCCGAGGGCGGATGTGTGTGTTTCAGATATCATCTGATGGCTGAAAAGGCTGCTCTAATGCAATGCTAATTTTATACTGATGCCTGAACTGCTTGTGGCGCAAACACTTATTATTCTTCTTCTTCTTTTTTTTTTTTGAGTAAAAGCAAAAACAGTTTCCATTTCCATCCTGCATGCTTCGCTTGCTTTGCGGCTGTTTTCTAATTAGCGACTCGCTACACTTTTTTGCCCCCAAATGAGACACTGCGCACTGTGCACTGCTGCAGGCCTACAATCAACTGCACTTCACTCGGAATTGTGCCCAGCTGCCGTTACACGGCTGCCATGTCTCTCTGACCTGCCACGCCCATGTCCATGTAGACGCCCACGGGCCGTACAGCTTAACAGCGACAGCTGCAATTTTTCACCTGGCCAATTTTTAAGATGAGCAGATGAGTAAATGAGCAGCAACAGGAACGCCCCCAAAAAGACGAAGCTGGCAAATTGCTAGCTAGCGTGAAGGCAAGGCAAAAAAAGAGGAGCCGAACGAGCGTTGGCTGGGCAAGAAAATGAACGTAGCAATTTCTGTATTTTTTTGTTTTGTTTTTTATTTTTTGTAATTTTAAGAGCGCGTGTTTTTCTGCTTCTTTTTTTTAGCTGCCTGCACATTAAGCATTTTAATGTCAGTTAGGCAGGCCGGAGTGCGGGCGGGGTGGGTAACTGTGCGGCTGGCAAGTTGGCAGTTGTAATTGCAATTTGGCATTACGACTCTGCGTCTGGTAGCAGGTAGCAGGTAGCAGGCGGCAGGCAGCAGGTAGCCAGGTAATTAGCGCAAAACGACGCGCCAGCTGTTGTATAAAATTTTTAGTAGCTTGCACAAAAGTACGCTACACTTTTGCTTCTGCATATATTAATTATACAACGGGCCGGAGCCAAATTGCTAAGTGCAACAACAACAACAACAGCATTAACTGCAGCAGCAGCAGCAACAAAAAATTGATTGCCTACCTGCAGGCGTCAAAGTTGGCAACAGCAGCAGCGGCAGTCGTCGCAGCAGCAGAGATGGCAGCAGACAAACCGCAAGTTAATTTCAAGCTTAACAAAGTTTTTTTCTGTTTGGCCTCCGCACCCAACGTCTCTCGGCAGCTCTCGGACGCTGAGGCTTGGCTTTCAGTTTGATGTACCACAAAAAGCTTTTAAAAAATTTTTGATTACGCCAAACCTTAAGCAGCTTACGAACGCCCCGCACATGGGCAACCAGCACTCATTAAAAAGGAATTTACAATCGTGCGACCAGAATCAGCTCTCCGAGCTGCCCAACGTGGACAGTTTCTATTTTGGCTCGGGACAACATGCACATTCGGCTCTGCTGTTAATCCTCTGGCACTCAACATGTTATAAGTCGCTTTTAGTGCGGTTTTGCAAGCGTTTTCTAAACACAACCACACTTGGGGAAAAAAGTGTAAAGAAATAGCAGTAGTAGCTAGTCGACACCATGAATACTCTATGAGAACATGAGCTATGCAGAAATATGAGTGGAAGATATGAGCTGCTGGATAGAACTTGATGCAGAACTCTGAATGAACTCTGGTTTATGAAAGCATACATAAGCTAGTCTTCACGTTCGTCAACTGCTTCAGCTAGTCGCATAGGCTCTGCTGTGCTGCAGGGTATTATAAAAGTTTACAGCTGTAAACAATAATTTCGTATTCACTCAACACAACATTCGCTTTTTTCCACACATTTGCATAAGCCGCTGATGCGATTTTTTTTCTGTCGCCCCCCAACTAGGTGAGTGTTTTCTGTGTGTGTGTGTCTTTGTGTGTGTGTGTGTGTGTGTGTGTGTGTGTGTGTGTGTGTGTGTGTGTGTGTGGGTATGTGTGTTGTGTGTAAATGCGGCTTAGAAGCGTGGGCGCTTTGGCAGTGGGCGTGGCTGCTTGTTAATGAAAGCGCGCGCATGCATTAAAGCTGCTCTCTAAATGCTTTTGATTGGCGAAGCGCAAAAGCGCCCAGCAAAAGCAAAAATGGCCATCAGCAGCTGCAGAGATTGACCAGGAGTTGGAGAGGAGGTGGCAGAGGTAAAGGCAGAGTCAAATACATAAATAAATATATTTTAAATTACAGCCAAAGTGACATAAAAACTTAGACTGAGAAGCCCGCACAACGCCGAATAAATTAGGCAATTAGCATTTTTTTCTCTTCATCTTCATTCACTTTTTTTTTTTTGTTTGCTCTTTCGCTGGGCAGTAATTGTTTGAACTGCCAAGTGGGGCGGGTCTTGACATTTGCATTCGCCAGCTGGTTGAAAGTCAACAAACTAACTGTTTGCTTAGATGAACACAGAAACAAAAAAAAAAGGTAAAGCTGTTCGAGCTCAACTCGAACTCGAACTCGAACTCGCTTCCTCTAACTCAAGTGAAGGCTAAGTTTAGGAAACGTGAAGCTGCCTCAAAGCACATCAAAAGCAAAGTTTTGCAAATTAATAAGCAAGAATATGAGTCAAGTGGGCAGCGCACCTTTTTTATATACAAGCGATGCGAAGCAGAAATAAGACTAAAAATACGCAAATGAGCAGCAAAATTAAGGAGTAAATGGAGACTGTTGTTGCCTAAGTAGATCATTCGATAACTGTACAAATTATATACATTCGTAAAAAGCTTTAAGTCTCTGCTGGAATACTTCAAGTCATACTGAGTCTATGTTAAAGGCTGCTCAGATTTAAAAATTGTTTAAGCTGCCAGAAGAAAGAAACACCGCCACACACTGAAGTACACCCGCGCCCACACCCACACACACACACTCACACACACACACAACTAACAACAACAATAATGCCAACGATAACAAGAACGACAGCACAACACACGAACAAACACAATCGGGCTGGTTGGCAGGCAAACAGCGACGCGTTGCGAGTTTTTCTACTGTTTTCTATTGTTCGCAGCTGCTGCACATTAGAAATTCAACTTCGTCTACTTTTAGGCGCTGAACAACAACCAACAACAGCAGCAGCCAAACAATGGCGTGTGAATTAAAATAGAAACAGAGTCCGGGCGTCTGCTGGTCGTCATCTTAACACAGCCAAGGTGCGAGCGCTGTGCGTGTGTGTGTGTGTGTGTGTGTGTGTCGGTGCTCAAGCGTTAAGACAGGCAGCGGCGCCATATTGGACGCCATTTTTGTCAAGTCACATTAAGCGATGCGTCTGCCTGACGAAAATTGAACGCTTTCGCAAGACGAGAGAAAATTGTTGTATAAATAAAAGCATAATTGATGCGAGCCAAGAAACAAAAGCAGCCCAAGCATAACACTTGGCGCTTGGCATATGTTGCGCCAATTCAGCCATGAGCCATAACGCAAGCTATGGTGGTTAAGCAAATGATGGACCATGCGATGCCCTGTAAACAGTTTAAAAGAGAAGCATCTAAAACGGAATAAGTGTGTACAGCTTGCGAAACAGGCAACTCTCAACCAGTCTAAGCCTGGTTATCAACTTTCAGCAACTCTCACAGTCATTCCCGCTTATCACATGCCCTTCTTTTTAACACACTTTTGATTGTTGGGTATAAAAACCAGAACAGATGAGAGAAAAAAAAAAAGAAACCACTCGCGCACACAAAATTTGTTTCTTTTGCATATTTTACGGGCGCTGCGCCGTCGCTCGTTTCGTTGAACGGACTGCGAAAACAGGTTGGCAGCGCGCATATCATTTTTGCCTCGTCGCAACGTATTTACGTGCCGCGATGCGTTGGCATTGGCATTTTTCACTTCTTTTGCTGCTCAGCTTGAGTTTCTTTTATTGCCCCGCAAACGATGTGCGCCGTCTCCCTCCCACTCATTCCCTCTGTTTCTCCTGTGTGTTGTCAGCTTGCAGATTTTGTTCTCTCTGCTTTTTTTTACACATGACGATGTGAAATTAATTTGAAATTTAAATGCGCGTTTTGGCAGCTGCGAAATGCCTTTGATGATAGCTATGCAGCATTTCGCTTGCCTTTAAACGGCATGTGTTACACGTATTTGTATTTGTATTCGTATTTGTATTTGTAGAAGTATCTGTGTCCGTATTTGTGCTGCATAATGAGCATGGCGTGACAGCGAATTCCTATCCTTGCATATTTTCAAGGTGTCGCCTGTTATTTTTCAAAGAAAACGCTTGGACTCCATTTGCTTGATTGAATAAAAGGAATTTTTATTAAGAGCTGATAAAGGAACATAAAACAGAGCTGAACTATGTACTATGCGACATGACATGTATAAGAATATATGAGTACATAGATTTCTAAAGAATTCCTGTATGAAATTCAGAACTTTATCTAGGCTTGTTTGCCCCCATGATTCCATGTCTTTTAGCAGTTTCTGCTTGTCAAAACTTACATTCCCCTAACTGTTACAAATCGATCAGTTTTGCTCGTGTCTCTGGCATTTTCACAACTCATTTGTTGCCGCTCAACACATTGGCCAATAAACGGGCAGCCATATGCTGCCACAGACTGGATACAGTACATAACTCTTGCGGCATTTCGGCTGCAAGGGGCCAAGGAGTAGGCAGGGCAGGGCAGGGCAGGGCAGGGCAGACCAGACCATTCCATTACCACCACTAAATCAGTGATGTTTAGCATATTAGACACATGCACAGGAGCCAATCTGTTTGCTCTGCTCGGCTACCTCTTCGGTCCGCACTCACTCACTCTCGATATTGATTTGGCAGCGCTGAGTCGCTCGCTCAGCAGCCCAGCCTGCCATCAATTTCAATTTTGCTCCAGCGGCGCAAATCCAAACACCGCCTGCCACACACACAATTTTGCTGGCATTGCCTGCAGACGCACCACTCCAGCCATCGCCGTCTGCCTAAAGCCACTTTTTCGGTAAACTAATTTTCTTGCTTCAATATCTTGACAGTGAAATTGGCACGACGCTGGCAAAACGCAATCAAACCTACACACACACGCACACACACAGGGTATGCATGTGTGTGTGTGTGTGTGTATTGGTATATAAATAAGCAGTGTATACTTTTAAGGTGGCGATACCTTTGCTACCTTTTGCCCAACTGTTTGCTATTGACATCACGTTTCGTTTAAGCCAAAAAGAAGAAAAAAAAATAAGAAAACTGAGCCACTGAGCCACGCCCAGCTCTTCAGGGCGATCCTTGCCACAGCCACAGCAAGCTGTGCCATAAATTTCTGGTTTAGTCACCGGAAATTTAAGCCAAGTCGCCAAGTTGCTTATTAAAAACTTGTCGTAGCACAAGAAAAACTGGAGAAGAAAATGTCCTTTTGCGCGAAATAAAAATCTCACATTTCCTAGGCGCATAAAAGGCACATCGTAATGGCTGCTGCTGCTGCTGCTTCAGCGTGCCACATAAAAATCTGATGGCTGCTAAAAGCGCAAAACTTCCGGCTTTTTGTGTTCGGAAACGGGCTGCGTGCATCATTAAAACTGACATCGCGAATGTCGCGTGCGGCGGCAACCCCAAAAAAGTATGCAACATAAAAATGGTTGCAGCTGGGCTGCAATTTGCTGCCATCTTCATGGTGCGACCTGTCGTCTGTCTGTCTGTCTGCCCAACTTGCCAAACAGCACGTTATAAACAATTTTAATAGACTTGCTTAAGACCAAGCATTGGCCAAACAGCCAATCCAGCTGAAACTCTACACCTCTCGGCTGGTCCTGGACAACATTGTCGACTGTTCGCCTCAGCAACTGCAGCTGTGTTCATTGTCTTTTGCATATTTCTCTTCCTCTCACTTACTTACTTTTTTTTGGCATTTTCTTCATCTTGCACTGGTCGTTGTCGTTGTCGATGTCGATGTCGGTGTCTACGTGCTGCAAGTGGCGTCCAATGCGGCGGCTACTTAATTTAATGCACGTCTGTTTGCATAAGCCCAAACCTTATTGAATCGACAACGGCGCGCACTCCAACTGGCGGACGCATCATCAATGTATGAGCACGTTCCACTGCCTGCAGCAACCTGCAACTGCAACAGCAGCAGTCGAAGTAGCAGCAGCAGTGCAAATGATGAGCAAACTTCAATTCAGATGCGCATGCAGACAGCGTCTGAGCATAAACTTTAATGAGCCGCACGCATTTGCCAGAAATTGAAAGCTGACGTGATTTGTCTAGGAATGAACAAAAACAAAAAAAAAAACAAAAAAAAAAGGAAACACATCGAGTCTATAATCTAACTGCAATCAAATGCAAGTTAATTGCAACAGTAAACGAAAACATTTCAATCTTTAGAATCGACAAGAATTCCGCTTTTGCTTTGAGTGGAAACACGTAGAACTTCGACGATATCATTTCCGGCATAAACATTTTATTTATAGTTGAAATCGTCTGGCTTTTTGTTCCGATTTACTTTCACACAAAAAAATGTTGTCAATTTCTGTTGTTGCTGTTGTCTTTATTTCTATTTTTTTTTTAATTTTTTTTTATTTTTTTTGTTTTTGCTTTTTGTTTTGTGGCGAAAGTTTTGCGGCGTTGTCTCTGCGCTGCTTGTCAAGTTTTGTTGAGTTGTTTGTTCTGCTGCTGCCTTACGGCTGCTGCCGCTGCTGCTGCTGTTGCTGCATACCTTGAGGCGTTGTCAGCTGAGCTGGCTTTGTGTGGCATTGCTTTTAAGTTAATAGTGCTGCATATTTTGTGGCAACTGCTCCCGCAGGTATTTCGCATGCTTTTAAAGCAACCAACTGAGCTGAAAACCAAACTCTTTTTCAATTCTTATGCCCTGCATACATTGAAAGGGTATAAATGGGGTTGAGTGTTGATGTAGTTGTGTTTGTTACAGAGAATACATTTTGTTGGTGATGTGAAAAACTGTATTGATACCGTTGAATCTATGGAGAAGTCAATTCAACAGCTTGCTGAATAGGCCGCGATCGCATTCTTTTTTTTTTTTGCCAAAGCTTCTCGAAGTGTAACCAACTACAATTTGTTGTCAAAGCGTTTACTAATTTCTTTAACATTTCAAACAATTCAATTCAACATTCATATATCCCCATTGTTAAAATTTTCAGAATCATACGAATGTTTCTCAAACAATTGAGTATGGCTTTGGGGTATCTTAGGGTATCAATTAGTGCTGCTAGCTAATTTTTGTTTAGCTGCTGCTTCAGATTCTTATCGCACAGCCAAAACACTTCAACTTTAAGGGCCAGCCTTTTTCCGGTCTTCCGCCTGCTGCTAGCGGCGAGCGTCTTACCCCTTCCTTGTTGGCCACGTTTACGTGCCAATGATGACAATTGCTTTTCTTGGGGGCCGCGCGCGACTTCGATTTCGACTTGGGCTTTGCCTTTGGCCCGTTTTCTTTCATTCCTATTTTAGCTTCTATTTCTTTTTCAGCTCTTTTTTTTTTGTTTTGCACGTCGTCGTCATCGTTTTCGTTGGTTTTTCGCCGCTTGTCTACAATTTCAATAAAATTTTATTAACGAATTCCGGCGACGGTCGGCGGCGGCGATGACAAGGCAGAAGGCAGGACTGCGGCGTCCATGCGAATTTTTATACCTTCGACTCAGAATGCCGAATCGATATTATTATTACAATAACAACAACGGGCTGCAGCAACAACAACAATAAGAATGGGAACGGCAACTGTAGCAATTGCCTGTCAGCATTGTACTTGTCGATTTTGCAGCTTACTTTGCTGGCATTGCATACTTTTAAGGCGCTTTGACAATTCTTTTTATCTGCGTCAGGACGACGACGCCGACGCCGACGCCGACGAGGACGAGGACGAGGACGAGGGCAAACGTGGCTGAGGAGGCGGACGTCGCTTGTTTGTTTGTCATTTACGCCCCACACCACAGCTGTTTTCGGAGGCCCCTTGTGGGGCCAAGTTGAAAGCCCGCAGTTCAATTCTCAATGGCGCAGCAGTTTTCTTTCTTTCTAATGGCGGCATTTCCGTTCGGCAGTCGTCGCCAACGTCGTTCCGTTCTCTCGCTTTTCTCAGCTTACCGAAACTTGACATCAATTTTTGCTCAATTTTATTATTTTCATCTTCATTTTCGCAGCGACCGCGCTCAAATCTATAATTGTATTTATGTCAACTTTTTTAAATAGATGATGTGCTTAGTGCTCTCTCTCTCTCTCCTTCTCTCCATCTCTCTCTTTCCTTCTCTCTCTCTCTCACACTCCTACTATCCATCTCTCGCGGGAATATTTGGCATTATAATAATGACTTTGCCTTTGTGATAACGACTTACGGAAACGTTTGGGCATGTCATTAGCATTGGCCCGCACTAGAAATTTGTCTTGAACTGATATTATTAATAGAGTGAAACACATCGAGCGAATTTATTAGGCGCCACGGCGAGTCGTGCTATGCAAAATAGCTGGCAAAATTTATGTGCAAAGTTCCTAAGTGCAATATAAATTAAAAGTGTAAGGACAAAGCTGAGGGCAACGCTGCGTATGAGTAATGCAACTGACTAAAATAAATGAGAATTAAATGGGGTAAGAACTATGCAAACCTAAGGGGAAATCTCATAAGAAAAGGACTTAAAGTATATGGAAATAATAATAAAAAAATCTTTAAACAAATGTTTAATTAACTTAAATTGTTGCCAGCTAGCAGCCCAACGCTTTGGCTACTCAGCTCTTATACTAAACATATTTAGTGTTCTGCCAAAGTTTTATACTGCACACAAAGACTTTAATTGTATCTATATCTATATACAAGACTACTCTAGAATTAATCTGTTATCCTAGTTGCGAAACAATGCGGCTTAAAATGCATTGCATCATTTGAGAAACCAAAAAGCCGCAGCCACGATTTGCCACGCTCGCATGCAATTAAAGTCTCTGGCACTATCTGGCCAGTAAAGTTTGTGTTCGAAAGCCATTTTTGACTTTTAACACACACGAGGAGAAAAAACAACAGCAGGCAGTCCAAAAACTATCAACTGTAATCAAGTTGTGTAGCCTAAAGCTGAAGCACACTAAAAGCAAAAGCTGCTAAAAAGCATTAAGGCGCTGCTGCTGCTGCTGCTGCTGCTGCCGCAGGCAACAGCACACTGAACAAAAAAAAAACTATAGACGGAAGTCGGCAGACATTAGTGCCAAAAGTGCGTCACAAACAATATTTCCGTATCAACAACAACAACAACAATAGCCATAGCTAAAGGATGCGCTGGGCATAGCCTAGACACTTTTTAAGAGATTAAATTTTCGGGGAGGTCTTAGTGTCTGTGTCCAAAGCTCTACAGCAACATTTACCGTAAGCACATACACACACACAAACACACACCAACACACAGGCACACACATGTGAGCCGCTCGCAAACTTTTGCCAAACAACAATGGCTGTCGAGTGGGGTGAGTGAGGCAGCATTGGGTATATGCAACTAAAATAGCCAGCAGCATTTTTGCGTTTGCGTTGTTTAAACATGCGCAAAGTTCAGGGTTTGAACTTTTATCAAACATACGCCATGCCAAACCAGGCACAGCAAGCATACTTTTAGGGTTACAGCAGCAGCAGCAGCAACAACAGAAACAACAACAACAACAACTCCATCCATGAAGAGCAAGTGGAACAACATAGACGAGCTATGGGAACGTCCATGTAAAGTAACTATCAGCGCCTGGGGCACAGCTTGTTATTTCAGCTTGGCTCACTTCCTTGTTCCATAGATACCAAAAAAAGGGACATTAAGGAAATTACCCAAAAATTAGTAATAGTACAGTATAAATTACTAACTCAAAAGGCTGAGGCACCCAGAGAGAAAGAGACACGCACTCTAACTATAGTTGGAGACAAAGTGAAATGCTTTTAGTTGGAAGAAACATCACTCGAAATCTCTTTGTATAAAAATGCCATCTTCGTTCAGATTTCCAAGCGATTTGAGTTGCCGGCCAGAAGCGAGAAATCATTTAGAAATTAGCTGCGGGAACAACTCAAATAGAAAATTAAAATAATTTGCCGTTTTACGCATTTTTGCATGCCATAAATATTTCATGAGGCGGCAGCCGCAAAAACTGACAGCTGTCAAAACGCGCGACTGTTTCAAAATGTAAAATGCGAACGCAGAGCGTACAGAAACCAACATGGAATACATTAGTTCAAACCCTACGGGATATACTTGTCAGTCTATATATACGAATATATATATACATACATATATACATATATATATATACATATCTGTTTCTGTGTGCGTGTATCTTTATATAGCGCGCTTTCAATTTTCATTTAGACAAGCTTGATGACTGTCAAATGCTGTTTGTGTCTTGGGCGCTGTGAGTGACTGGGAGTGGGAGGAGGACTGTGAATGGGAGTGTCGCAGGCGCCGCAGAGTGTGCAACAAATAACAAAAATTTTTAACACGAAATCTTTTAATCCCAATGAACTGTGGCTGTCCATTCGAGTGCCTGCGACTCGACTCGACCAGACAGCAACGTGGATTTCGTTTCGTGTCCAAAACAAACGTCGCAGGCATTTACTTAATCGACAAGGGATTAGGTTGCAGCAGCCACCAGCTGCACAGATTGTAGAGGGTGCTGCGCGGGGGCAGCATCTAGAATGTTTCCATTTGTGTGTTGGCCACTTTAAATTGAGAATTATTGTCGCAAACAACTGTCTGGGCAGTAGCAGGCACAGGACAGGAATCGCCACGCTGAAGCACTGAAGCACTGAAGCAGCGGGCCTTGATAAGGATATATTGTGTCTCACGCAGTTGGACAGCTTTAATCTGGGGTTACGCTCGGACCCACGGATCTACACAGCGTACGTGCTTAATTTTGTTTGCACTTTTAAGCCCAGTCCAGCACTGGCTGGCCCAGTCCAGCTGCTCTGCTGCCGCCTGCAGTTAGGCTACAAAAATCACGCAGCAGGCGTTGCCGGGTCACAAGGATACGGAGCGCAGGATACGATGCCAGCGGCCGCATGCGCTTGCCAAGGATTAGCGCTGATTGAAATTGCAAATGAAAATTTATTTTTACTGCGTACTCCAGTCCCCCCCCGCTCCTGCCACTCCCAACCCCGCTGTTGTTGTTCGCTGCCAGGACAAATGTTAGTTTAGCTCAGAGCTCTGCGAGCTCAGGCATCGAGGCAGTGAGGCACCCCTGGGTCAAAGCGCATTGTATTAAAATTTAATTGAGTAACTGACATTTTATTTTTGTATAATTAAATTAAGCCCCGGCTTAGCGTTTGATTTTAATTTGTGCGACATTTGTCTGCTGCATGCGCCGCGCAACAACAATTGACCCAGCCACGCCCACGCGCACGCCCACGCCCTCCCTGGTCTGTCCATTATTTTGCCATTAAAATTTGTTTATATACATATCAATACGGCTCCACAACTGGCCGCAGGATTAGTCGCAGAAATTATGTTAAGTTCGCTCGTTTTATTTTTTATTTACATAAAGCCTAGGCGCAGGCGTTGCCACATAATTTATTGGCCAGCCCCAGCTGCCTAGCTGCCCAGCTGCCCAGCTGCTGCGCTGGTCGTGTTCTAGGCATTATTGGCTATCAAGGGCTTAACAAATTGATTGGCCAACGGCAGAGAAGTGGAATGGGACTGAATAATATGCAAATTAATTTGATGAGCAGACGAAAACAAAGGCAATAACACGATAAACAGTATTGCAGAATGCAGTTGATACAAATTTTAAGTATTGAAAAACTATATATAATACATATACATAAAATTTAAAAAAATCTAGTGTTGAACGACTACCAAAAAGTATATACATTGTCTAAGCAAATCTACTATATTAACAAGTTTGTGCAACTCTTTAAAATCCAACTCGCATCTTATGCCAACAACTGTGAAGCTCATTTAGGGTCGAGCGCACAGTGCTGATTAAGTAACTAAAGCCACATCGCACACTCATTAGCTCATTCGACTGTTTGAGCTATGGATAACATTACAATGTAATGTCGAGCATTTGGCCCTTTGCTGAGCAAATATTAGCAGCGTACGCTGAGCGTTGCCCACTTTTTTCTTCCTTTAATATTATAATAAAAATTTCATTATTTTAACAAACAGAGCGCGCAAAAATTATTAGCACACGCGACGGGGTAGGTAAGTTAGGTGGGTGGGTGGTTGGATGGCTTTGGTTGGCTGGTTGGTTAGTTGGTTGGTTGAGGGGTTCGACGGCGACTTACAATGTTTTTAATTAAAAAATCCTTTGGTCAAGCAATTACGAGCTACATTAAAACAAACACGAAGGGCACCCCAAACACAGAACTAACATAGAGAGCGGGAGCGCTGGAGGGGCGCCACATTATTAACAGCAATATGTACGAATCTTATATTATATATTAACAGCGGAGCTTTCATCTCGCATTTTGTCGGTCCATGGCCTGACCTAAGTAAATATTAATAAAACATATTAATAAAAACGGAAACTGGGACGACAGAGTGCCGGACGCAGGAGCGACCCGACGGCTATTTGCATGTAATCCCCGTAATGCATAAAACCTTTGCAGACTTTTAAGCGCCGGCGCCATCAATATATGCGAGCTTAAGACAATTTGAAATATTTGCATAGCTTTAAATGCGACTTAAGCTGAAGCATGTGAGCGAGAAAATGGGAATAGGCTGAGTGCGGAGGTGTGGGAGTATTCACATATCTCATGTGGCCATTATTTAAGTGCCCGGCCACACCTTTAAATGACTTTTGCATTAATTTATTGCATACTTTTAGGCGCGCTGTCATTACAATTAAGCCCCGGTAGCTAAGTGTATGCGAATGTGTGTATGTGTGTGTATGTGCAGCCGAGCAACAACGTCCATTTCGTAGGCTTACTTAAAAATTACATAAATTTTGCTTTATTGTGCGCCAGGACGCAGCAGACGTAAGCCAAAGCCGTAAGCCTTAGATCAGATCTTTGGCAAAAACCCCATACATAAAGTATGCAATTAAATTTTCACTTAAACGATTATCACATAAATCCAGAGGCCAAGCCAAACGTGTTTGCATTTAAATTAAAAGAGCCATTTTTCTTCGTGTGTGCAGGCGAGTCTCTGTCTCATTGTGTGTGTGTGAGTGCGTGTGTGTGGTGTGTGGTGTGAGAGGCTTTAACCGCAAAGAACCCGCCCACCTTATGATAACACCATTACAGCAGCAAGAACACGTATGCTTCATGTGGCTGGCAGTTATCTGCCTTGAACCGCAAACGCCTAGCACGTAGCCACACACACGCAGTCACATGTCTGTGTGAGGCGAACCCGTTGTATATATTTGCTTATGTTAATTGCCGTTGAATCCATTTCCATTAAGATGCAAGTCCTGCCACTGACGATAATTCCACACCCACCCCGCCACACACACACACAGGCACACACACAGCATAATTGCCAGCCAGGATAGCAGGATAGCTGAAAGTATGCCTTGACCACGCCAACGTTAAGCTACGTCCGATGCCTTCATCCCGCTGTTGCTTTTCAATATGCACAGCAATATCCTTTGGTAAACACACACACACACACACACAGGGAGAGTCCTGGCCCAAAGACCCGGCCATGCCATTATATTATACAATAACAACACAGAAAAAACGATAGCATACCAAGTTGGGCGCTAATGCAAGGCATGTTTCTTGCCCCCCCCCACCCCCTCACCTCCTCTGCCTCTCTCTATCTCTCTCTCTCCACTTTAGTCGCCCACTTTGGTACGTGCTCTTACATATTAGTCAACTTCATAATTTTTAATTGATACATAAAATTTCGTTCAAATATTAGCGAAGTAGTCGAGCTAGCTGCTGTCGAGTGAGCGGCAGCCCTGCGGGGGAGCGAGGGCGTGTCCGCGGGCATCTTGAGTGACAGCTTAACGTTGTAAAGCTCAGTTTATTATGCATGGAAGGACGCGCTGGCTTGGGGTTTCGCCTTGGATTATCAGCAGGCCTCAAAGCTTACGTCTTGCTTGCCCTCCACTTGGTGCCGCTCAAAAGTTGTTTGATCTGCTGTCACATTTTAGGCGAACTTTTGAGGAAGTTGCAAACAGTTTTGCCTATTTTTAGCCCCATCTATCAAGCCCATGTTTATCTAGGCGCATACAGAGCTTATTCCAACCATATTGCCTACAGCTTATATCAAACTCATGTGGCAATCTAAATAGAGTTGACTATGCTGAAATGCTTTTAAGGTATTCAAAGTTCACTTCAGTCTTAACTGAAAGTTGTTGAGGTTCTGCTTATGATATCATATATATATATCAATTATATGACTCTCTCAGCTTAAGTAAGTGTAGCTGTCTACAATTCAAGAGCTGTTGCATTTCTTGCATCCACTGCCCCAAAATGTAGGCAACACTTTAGACATTTCGACTGTTTGCATACATTTAGCCCGTCGACAGGCTGCGACTCAAAAGCAATTCCTTTTTTTCGCCTTCAGTTTTAGCATTTTCATCGTTTCTTTTCAGTTTTTTTCTGTTTTTTTTTTTTTGGGCACTCTGGCAGCATCACAGTGCTTGGCACTCAACCGCAAATGCATTTCAACGTAAAGTTTTTAAACAAATATTTGCTCAACTTGCTGGCGAGGGGCTGAACGCGGGGGGCGTGGCAGCAGCTACACGGTTGATTTTCTTGTTTTTTTCCTGCCTTTTTTTTGCTGTGCACCGGCATTCAAACAATGCACAGCCAGGCGAACTGGCGTCCAGGAGCTGCCTGCTAGCCATCCATAAAATGAGCAACGGTGCGCCGTGCGGTATGCAACAGTTTTTTGTTTTTGTTCTGTGTCTGTTGCACAGCCTTTCATATTTACGCCCGGCAGCAGGAGCTGGAGTAGCAGCCGCAGTAGCAGCCGCAGCAGCAGCAACAGCACCAGCAGCGAGGCAAACAAATGGCACAAAAATGTATTTGCAACTGTTACCTAGCAGGAGTTGGGCCACTGGCAACTCTATAAATGAATGTCCTTTTGATTTTGTTCAACGAGCCTAGCGAGTGACTCAATTCAGCGGCGCAGTTCCGGTTGGCCTTTTGTTTTGGCCAGAGCCATGCATTCTTTTGAGCCAGTGTGTGGTGCACGGCCATAAGGGACGTCTTCTGCTCCTTTTGTGTGTGCAATATGTATTTCCTGTAAGCGTGTGTGAGTGTGTCTTGCAGTTGTGTTTTGTTGTGCGAGTGTGAGTGTGTGTGTGTGTGTGTTTGTCCCGGCGTAGGAATGTTTTAATTTGTTTTCCTATCCGCTTCGCTCGCTTCTTTTTATTGCTTTGCCACAGGCTTCGTTTCGATTGTTTGCTGCCTGCCACTTGGTTTATTTTCTCCTACTTCATCCATTTTTTTTCTTGCCTTTGCATTCATGACACGACATACGCCCTCAAGTATGCAACGGCTTCCGCTTGCCATTTGATATTTGTCGCTTGGCTGACATAAAATATGAGCATATTTCTGTATTATTGTTTGCCATGATGATTAATTGAAGTGTCATAATATTGTAAGAATTTTCATTGCTTCTGCACACATAGAAGAACTCATACCCACACATGAGTCCCTATATGTATCACACTAAAAACCATTTAATTAAAACATTTTACTCAACTATCTTTTCTTCTTTTCTTGTTCTCTTTACAGGTAAGTGTACTTGAGCTTGTGCCGCAATAAACCGTAAAGAGTAAGTCCTTTTGCCTAATGAACAAATCTACTTCAGCTAAGCCACAGTTTGTTCCGCTGCTTCATTCTGTGGCATTGTCTTGTGTATTTAATTACAAAGCAACTATCTTTCAATTATTTACACCTGCTGCAATAGCAACAGCCCAGCCAGACACGTGCCCCAGCTGCGTCTCAGAGCTCTCTCTCTCTCTCTCTCTCTCTCTCTCTTTATACCTCTTTCTCTCTCTATCTGTCTCTGTCCGCGTCTGGGTCTCTTTGCTGCACTTCTTGGCCAGCCAAAACAAAATATATATCCGCTCTTTACATTGATTGCCCTGAAATTCGCGCGGAGCCGCCCACGTAACAGATAGCCAAGCCCACGGAGAGCCACTCACTTGCTTGCGCCCACTTGACGACCGCGCCCACTTTCGATAATTAATTGCAGACATCAGTTGCAGCAGGAAGATTTGGACAGGGCTTGCGGCTTTTAGTAGCGGCAATGGCAGCGACGGCGTCAGCGGCAGCAGCGACGGCAGCGGCGGCAGCGGCAGCAATGAAGCATGCCATCAATTTGTCTCTCTGTTGTAGCATACTTTTAGGTGCGCTCGCAATTGTTTTGCCAGACAGCCAGACGAACAGCTGAACCCAACTAAAGTGAACCGAACTGAAGTAAAGTGCAATTACAAATGCAACTCAAGTGCCAGTCACACAAGCGCAAAAACCCAGTCTATCAACGATTTACCTGCGCGAAATCTAGACGAAACTGACGACGGCTCAAGAAAATGCTTTCAGCCAGCTCAAGTGACATTGGCAAATGCAGCTGCTGTTAGAAAAACAATTGATGAAATAGATAGAAATTAAGTGAACTTGACAAAAAGTTAAAAAAAAAAAACGGAAAAAAAAGTTTTTGGGCGTAGTTCAAGCAGAAGAACAATTCGCAGAGTAACTGCTTTTTTCTGTTGCTCCCTTTATACTGACTATAAAAACTGTTCAAATCAAGAGTCAGTTTGTTTGCTTTAAGTCTTAAAAGGTCTCCCGCCAAAACTGTTTTCCAGCAAACAAATTTAATTACGTCGAAAACCATGAAACACAATAAATAACAATTAATAAATGTTTGCGTTGCATTTGTATACCAAAAAAAAAAACTACAAAGCACTTTCGCTCTCATGAGCAAGATAAAGTTTGTAAAGACTCCGCCCTATTCTTTTCATTTATAGCCATTTAGCTTGGCTTCTTTTTTTTCTTTTGGTTAAAAAGCTTTAACGTGTTGGGCATACGCACACTAGTCGAAATGCTCTCCAGCGAGCTGCTGTCTCTCTCTCTCTCTCTATCTTTCTCTTTCTCTCTCTCTGTCTTTGTTGCTGTACCTTGAAATTAAGCTGGAATTTCAAATTATAATCACACACACACAGGCACACATCCAACGCGCTGCTATAAAACGTAGTCTACTTTTGTGTGCTCGCGGAATTTAATTAAAAGAATTGTAAATGTCTTTTAGCTGTTGCTACCTCCGACTCCCTGCATCTGCCCTCCTCCTAGCTTACTCATTCCTTCTCTCTCCTTTGGGTAATTAAAGTCAGCGCATATGAATGCAACTATCTCATGAGCTAATGCGCTGCCCCTGGCTAATTGCGTTTTATGAATATTGTGCTTGGCATGTGACGTGGCCGAAAGTAGATAAATGGCTAAACAACTGCTGTTGGCCAAGTGGCTAACCAGCTGTCTGATTCTTGTCTCAAAAGTCGCTGCCCAGCCCAGTGGCTATTCCCCAAGCGATCACTGCATTAAATTAATGAAATACATATACGAGTGTGTGTGGGCGTGTGTGTGTATGTGTGTGTGCGAAACCCTTTTTTCCAATAAATGCCAAATTAATTAAAAAATACAGCGCAAAGGCAAACGCCGCGGCCAAAAGTAAAGAAAGCCAGCTCAAGCAACCTAAAAAAAAAAAGAAAAATAGAAAAAAAATGAAACTTGAGACACACAATGAGCAATTTTTTTCGCATCTTTTCTCTTTGCTGTCTTTTCTTATATCGTATCTATGTGATTTTTTTAATTTTATTTATTTTGTTTTCCTTTTTCGCCCAACTTAAAAGTGTTAATTAAAAATTGTTTCACAGTTTAGCTGCGAAAATGAAAATTGAAAAAGGGCCCAGCCAAGCAGAGCTTCATATTTTTTCTTTTATTTATTTTTTTCCACTTTTTTTACTTTTTTTCGTAGCCCATTCTTGGCCTTTTTTCATTAGCCGCTTCAATTTAAGCCAAAGTCCAAGTGTATTTATCTTAGCCCCCAAAAACTTGTAGCTGTAATTGTAACTGCACTGCCCACAGCCCCGGAAACTTGGTCAGTGCCTCAGCTCTTGCCCTGGCCCAGCCCATGCCCAGCCTCTGCCAAGACCCTGCCCAGCCGCTGCCTGCTGCCCAAGTGGGTTATCAGCTTTGTCTTGGCTGTGAACCTGGCTGCCGGCCAGCACTGGCCGGCACTGCAGCTTGTTAACGCAAGTAAGCGTTGAATGTTGAGCTCTCCATGGTGCTCGGCAGCTCTGCTCTGCTCTGCAGCTCTCTATCTGCATCTACGTAGTAATTGCACACACTTAAACCGCTTCGCTAGTCGTTTGATGGCCAGGCCAAGCAATTGTTACACAATTAGGTTGCTTCTTCTTCAAGTTTAACTATCTTTTTTCTTCAGTTTTTCTTTAAGCTGTTGGATAAGGTGAGAAAATGCGCCAAAGGCATGGAATTTTCATTAAATTTCTTATGATATAACTATGTATATATGAGCAAGAGATAAAATGTATGCCATATCATAGAAGTTTATATGTTAAACATATACGATCACAGTGCTCACTCGACATAGTCGACTTCACTCCAACCCAACCTAACCCAACCCAACCATACATAAAAAATACAAAATTCTTTAACAATCTGCAGGAAAAGTTTTTATTTGAGTTTTTCATTAAAAAGCTGAATCCAAAACAATATAAACATATATATATATATATATATATATATATATATATATATATATATATATATATATATATATATATATATATATATATATATATATATAGCAGCTGTAGCTGCAGCTTTTGTGAAGCTGCTGCTCTTCAGTTGGCATAGTGGGCGTGGCTTTTTGCTGTTTTGTTTGCCTTGCACTGCTGCGTGTTTTTAATTTTGCGCGTTTCGCTTGTTCTAATTGAAAGCCGCGTTGTGTGTACTTTATGTGTGTGTATGTGTGTGTGTGTGTGTGTTTGAGTGTGTGTGTGTGTGTATATATTAGTTGTGTCTGTCTTGTGTTTGTCTTAACATTTACGACTGCCAACCAACTGCCAGGCAGAGTGTGGCCCTTGCCTCATGCCGCGTGCCTCATGCCACATGCCTCGTGCCTTGTGCACTTCCAATTTCCTCTCGCGCTGTTATACATATACTTGTAGATAAATAATTTACTTTTTGCGCACTAAGGCACAAACAAACAGGGAACGGCAGCAACTAAATGCGACGATGTCGACATATCTCACACAACAGCATAGCAAATATTTATAAGTGTATATACATAACTCTATATACATATACATATACATATACTATGTACATATACATATACATATATATATATGTAAGTGTTTGCTTATAATGTACGGCAAACGAAAGGCGAACGCAACAACAACAAATAACATTTTCTCTTTTTTTTTTCTTTTTGGCTCTTGTGTTTGTTGATTTTGCGCCAAACCAAACTTTGCACATGAACCCTTTTTGGGTTAGCAAACCCCAGCCCCAGCTGGGGTAGCGGAAGGGTTCGAGAGTCCTGAATTGCTGGGCTCGTGCCCCCGAGGGAGTTACGCAGTTTTCTTTGCCTTTACTTTGCTGCTGGCCATGGCTAAAAATTAAAAATCCAGTTTGCTTAGCTCTGACAGCGGCAGGCTTCGATATTCAGCTGTGCGCGCTGCCCTTGAGCCATGACCTTGTGGGCGTGGCTGGGCATGTTATTGCCTCCCCGCTTTAAACTAAGCGACTATGCCAAGTATGCAAATGTTGCAGGCCACACACACAGACAGCCAGTACAAAAAACAGTGCAGCAGCATAATTTATGGCGCTTGTGCATAGTTTTTTGTCAGCGCTGACAATTTGGCCCTGTTGTAAAAGCGTGTGATTTGTCTTTGGTTGCAACAACAAAAGGGGGAGTTGGGGTTGGGCTGCTCTGTGGTAGTTTTTGGCTGGCAAATGTCAACAGCAGCAGCAGACGACGACGACGCCGACGTCCAGGCAGCGCAGGCTCCCGAAAAACGCCTGTCGCCCCTTTTGACGAAATAGACAAATTTGCGTTTGGCTGCAACAAAATGCCCAGAGACGGCAAAAGAGTCCATGTCCATGGCGCACATGCATTTCCCTGCAATAAATCATATGCAGAGAGACAGCAACAATAACAATCCCACAACACAGAGCACACAGAAAAAAAATACAAAAACTTTTCTGTTGTTTTTCCACACTTTGCCCTTGCCATTTTTCTACACAACTCTTCTTTTTTTTTTTGTCACACGCCTGACAAATACATAAATTTGCCAAAAATGTCGCCGCCTTTCAGAAAATTTGAGCTGGCAATTGGAATTCAACGCTCTGCTCCACCTTAGCTCACAAAACTTTGGCAAACGCCAAACGCCTCATAAATCATATCGCAGAGGCGTTAAGTTTTGTTGCTCCAAACGTTTTACCTGCGAAGGGAACTCATCAATTTTTTAGCATTTAATCTGTGTGAATCATTCTGGGCAGGCTTTTTAGTGGATGAAGATGTTGGCAATAAATTCTCGGAGGAAATCTTTTTGAGTTTTAGAATTGTGGAGAGTGACCCAGCAAGAGTATTACTAATTCTGATGACTATAATGCAACAAGCTTTGAAGTTATTGATACTATTTAGTTGCTAAAATATTTCATAGGGTTTGCTATATGAGAATCTGTTTTGGCTTGTGAAATATAAGGATATAATTTAAGCAAACTTTACCAAAATTCCAGCTAAATGTTGTTTTTCCATCACATCAGCCTGTAGACAAAGAGAAGTAAGAGCTCAACTTCTTATTTATATAAGTTTTCTCTATTTAAGATTTTTCTTATAAATATTTTCTTCTCAGAAATCGTTCTTGCATATTATATACACACATTTCGCAGAATCGTTTCTCAAATATTCTTTCCCTACCTCCAAGGCACTTTTTCTGTCAAATTTGTCTTCCTTCAATTACTCAAATATCTTGGCAAATTCTAGCTAAATCCTTTGCCAATGGAATCGCTTTGTATATCCATATCAAACACAGCTTGAAGTCAACACAATAATAAATCATTTTACAGATCATTGAGTGCATGTTTCGCTTATCTACAAAGTATCTCCTACGTTATCTACTAAGTAGTCATGCAAGCAGATTGTGTTGCACTCGGCTGCAAACATTTTTTTGCCAGCTGCCACAAGTTTTCATGCTTGCGTTAAATTAAGCAAAAAATAATAATTTTTTGTGACGTTCACAACAACAACAAGAATAACAACAGAAATTGCTGATACATAATTCACATGGCAAAACAGCACGAAATGTTTCGCATAGACGCCCACTGGCTGCGTGTGGTGGGCGTGGCCGGCGCGTTGGATTCCTCGGCAGACGACAACAAAGTGGAAGCCATTAAATTTCATGCACACACAAAAAAAACGGAAAGAAAAGGAGGAGAACGTAACGCAACATATCTGCCACGCCCACGCGCTTGCACCAACAAAATGAGTTTGCACTTTGTTATGCAAAAAACGAAGCGCGCGAGCAGCGTGAGAAGAAGTTGTGTTGCATAGCTACACCTGCAATGTTGCACCTTAAGGAATGTCTGGCAGCAAAATAAGAGAAATAAACAGGGAGCAAGAGAGAGAGAGGGAGATTGAGGAAGAGGCACATAAGCAAGGCGGCATAAGAAATGCTGCTGAGACAGCAACAGCAGCAGCAACAGCAGACGCAAACTTTGCATGTTTTTCATATTTATCCTGGCAGAAGATGTAGAAGCAGCAGAAGAGTCAGCGCATTCCAGACAGCGCGACGCACTGCTGTCCCATCATATCCAGCGGCGCTGCCATCCTCTTTATATATATATATATAAATTCTGCATTGTCCTGTCCTGTGCTGTCCTGCAAAGGGGTTAAAGGATGCGTGTGTGCAAATTATTTAGAGGCCATAGTGTCAGAATGCCAGTTACCTGGCTACAGTCGCGTCTTGAAATATTTGAGCTGCCTTATTTATGGTACACACACACACACACACACACGCCGACTCACAGACACCAGAGCACAGTGTCAGGTGTCAGTGTCGGAAGTTATGAAAATACTTTGTAAACATTTCCTATTTCTATTAGCGCCCCAGCGCACTGAAATCCAACCTCTACATCCCCCCTCGCCCACCAGCCAACGGCAATGCAATGTTGGCCTTCAAAAAACTATGCAACAATGTTTGCTCGAAAGAGCAAACGAGCAACTTTTGCAGCCATAAGTGTTTTCCACACACACACATAAGACCCTAAAAAGTATCTTACGAATGCTTTTGCCCCTTAAAAAAAAAGTATCTTTTACCTTATCGACGCGCCCGTTGAACCCGCGGCTATACAGCAGGCCATAAATTATATTTTTTGGAACTCACAAGTCTCAAAGTAAGGCAAAAACAAAAAACTTTCTGGCAGTTATTACCAAGTGTTTTGTCGTCGCAGTCTCTACGAGAGTCTCCCGAGTCAGTTCTCTTTCTCTCTTTCTTTCTCTTTCCCAACTGCACAACATATCAGTAAACATTTTTGCGACTTTACAACGACTTTGAAGCGCACCTGAAACGAAAGTTTTTGCCACCGCCAATGGTAGCCTGAACCTCAAGCAGGCAACTGCAGGCTAAGTTTGGCTGCTCTTTTTCAATGCACGATTCAGCTCTTTAATTATTTTATGATAAATGATGACATTCGACTGGCTACATTGGCATTGTCTGCACACACTTCATTAGCACCTGGCTGTGAGTGGCGCCCAGCCATCCTTAAGCATCCTTAAGCACACTGACATGCCGAACATGAAAATATTAGTACATGTCCCAAGCAAACAGCAGCAGCAGCTGACAATGACAAGGCAGCTGAAACAAACAACCCGAATGGAAGGAAAACAATAGCCAGCCTAAGTTTTTGTATAGCCCTCCACTCTGTCTCTGTGTCTCTGTCTTTACCTCTAACTGCTTAAAAGCGCTTTAAACTGGCAACAGGCTCAACGAGCGTCTTGGCCAAACAAAGGATCTGCTGTCGTCTGCTCCTGTCGCCTGTCGCTTGTCGCCTGGCTGACTACAACTTGGACGCTGTCCTTCTGCGCGTCGATGATTGATGATGGCATGTGACACTAATGGTGATTGTTGCTATTTTATCACACACACACACACACACACGCTCACTCACACAAGAACACACACCTACACACAGCTATAGCTGGTGCAACACCTGAGCTGAGGGCAGCGCATACATTTTTAATAAATATTTGGTTGCGCCTTTCGAGATGAGTTCGGTTCGGTTCTGTTCGGTTCGGCTCGGTTTAATTTTACATTTTAATAGGGTTTTATGAGCGCGCCTAAAACTATGCAACATGATTTATGATGTGCCACGACATAACCCCGAACAATTACTCAAATTTCATATTTTCCGCTGCTTATTTAGCAAGTGCCCAAATCAACAGAAGAAAGAGGAGCTGGCGCTTGAGCTGGAGCTGGCGCTGGCGCTGCAGCAGGCTGTGTTTTTAGCCAGATTAAATATTAGCTAGGTGCGTCCCTTTTTAGTCATTTGATTAATGTACAACAAAACAGCGCCAAAACCGAACTCTATAAAAAAAAAAAAAAAACAGAATTGGTATAAGGCCATAGCAATGAAATATTTACGGGGGTAGCTTAGCGCTAGATCCCAGTTATTATGTTATATTTTTCTCTATCAATCTTCTATACTTAGCCGGCAGTACTTGATAAATTGCAGTTGGCAGGGCTTAAAGCTGTAAGCCACAAACCATTTAAATGCTAAAAACTCACAATTGAATACGTTTTTAATAGTCCATAGAAAGTGCAGAGAATTGCATTTGATTGCACCACATTAAAGTCATTGTTAATTAACTTATAGTCGAGCGTTTTTCAGCCAATGTTGTTGCCAATTGACTGAGCATGGCAAATGCCAATAAGCACACAGACACACCAACACACACACACACACACACACACACACACAAATACAAATACATACGTATATACGTATATATATTGGAAATTATAGATATGCATTAGCAATTGAAAAACAACAACAAATGAGTTTAATGTAATTTGGCATTTATTTATGCATTTTCATTAAAACAAATAAACGAGAAATTATAATAATAATGGAAAATCATTTTCAACAGCAATGCAAATGCAACTCTACATATATTTGTATTTGTATTTATATTTATATTTATATATGTATATGTATTTATGATATAAAATTGATGAGCAGCTCATTTAATCATTGTGAAATGTATTTAATTTCTTGCAACTTTTTCCTCCATTTTTATTTGGCATTTTATATAATTGGCATTGGCAGAGAACGGAAGTTCATTTTATTATCTATGCTGGGACTTATATATATATTTATTATAAATAGACATTTGCTACTATTACACTAGTTTTTAGTTAATAATTTCATTCTTCAGTATTTAACGACTGTTTCGCTCGTTCTCATTCTCTGCCCTTCGCTTGCTTGCGGCCATTGCATTTTAATTAAAAATCAAAAATAATTAGCCATTTGTTTAATTACATGAAAATCATTTTGTGCCATTAATATTTATTCAAAATTTGAGTGCTATATAGTATATTACAGTATATGCTGTGCGCGTTCACAAAGTGAATCGAGTATATTGACAGTTGGCTCGTAGTAGAGACTTTAAATAAAATATATATATATACTCGTGTATTCTCTGGTCTGACTATGTGTTGAGATCTTTTGTATATGCGATTTGGCGGAGAGTTAATCATGTATTTCACATAAAGTCTAGAACAATTTGAGCTCTATTGAAGGTATAGACATATATCTTAGTAGAACACCATCCCTATACAATTTTTACCGAGTTACTGTTCAGATCTATTAGAGATTCGAGGAAGTTGAATAAACTTTATCTAAAACAGTTCTTACCTAGAAACAACAAGTATTCCAATAGGATCTCTATTGGAATTAACTATAAATCAATTAAAATCTGTGGATTTTACCTAAATATTGTTACTTAAGTAAATTTATTTATTTTGTTTTCTCTTAAACTATGAACGAGTATTGTAGCATCGTCTACAGCCAACTGCAACGATTTAAGTTGTTCACACTGCATTTGCATTATTTATTTACAGCTCAAACATGTGTCAACATGTGCGCTAGCCAAATATATATGCTGCAATATAAATAAATATAGATATATAAATAAATGAGAGCTCTGATAAAATATATATATGTATATTGAAAATGACATAAATAAATACGGCAAATGCATAGATAAATAGGATATGCTGCAGCGCGTGCATCATAAATGCATATTTAATTACAAAATTAATTAACATGAAATATAAGTAACAAGCGCCATAAAGAAAAACACGAAAATAAATTAAATTAAATAAAATAATTACCAAAATGTGTGAAGCGTAACATGGAAAGAACAAATGGAACAAATGGAATTTGCATAGTTATTTCTACTAATCTTTTTCAATAATTGCGAAATCAATAAAAAATTTATATAAATTGAAAGTCTTTAATATATATTAAATTTAATTTAATAAATATTGTTATAGCCTACATTCAGCACATGAAACTAAATTCTAAATACTCTCGCTCAGCTCTTGCGAGAGACTCTTGCAACAAATTAGTCCAATAAACATGGACTTTATTACATTTGAGGTCTGTCAATGCTTTGTGTTCTCTGTGCCAAATGTGCTTCAATCAATTTTAATTTAATTAATTCTCTTCAGCAACCCTCTCTGCTCCTCTCTCTCTCTCTCTCTCTCTGTCTCTCTTTCTAACAACAACTCAACAAACAAATAATACAAACAACCACACACACACACACACCTATAATCAAATGCTTCAGTGTCGAAAGTTTTTCCAGTAATTTGTGCCGCAGCACGCACTTAAACCGAAATGAGTTAATATTTGGACTGGCATGTAAGTTGATGCCACGCTCCCCCTCCGCCCCGCGCCGCACTCCTTTCCAGCGCTCATTCAACCAAGTTGTATGCCCCGGGCAAATATCACTTACTTATGTTTAGTTGTTGCTAATAACTTTTGCAGGCCGAGAGCTGTGGCGCCTGCTGTTAATGACACAACCGCAAACAAAGTGCACACACAAATACACACACACACACAGACACACACCCACACACATCATTACATACATAGAGAGAGAGAGAGAAAGAGAGACAGATCGAGAAGGGGTTGGCAGGAGCTGAGGCTTGTTGTGTAATGGCAAAGCTCATTAGCTTAGCACGCAAACAAGTTTTAAAGCATGCATTTAGGCGCGCTGCGGTTTGACAGGCACTGGGCTATACATGCATACACATACACACACACACACATACACATAAGAAACGACGCACATTGCCTGCAGCCTCCGACGTGCGTGTGTGTGTGTGTGTGTGTGTTGACAGAACAATTAAAAGCATTTAAAATAAAGCATAGCCTAGCAATAGACGCGCTGCCAGCCACATGCGCTCTGCGGCCTCAGCGAATGCATAAATTGCGTGCGTGCGTATATGTGGCTGTGTGTATGCGTGTATGTCCCACTAATTACCATGTCTTTAGCTTTGCCACGGCTAATGTCATTGGCACTCGCAGTTGGCGACATTGTACATAGTTGTTGAGGCCTTTTAAGTGGGGTCTCATAGCTGAGTGATGGAGCTTATGAATTGACAAAGCTGTTGACAAATGTGGAAATATATTTATTAAAGTAGGCTTATTTTAATATACAAATAATTTATGTTGAGTATGTGTGAAGTACTTATAAATGTTGAAAGAAAATAATGTTATTTAATCTATAAAAATTTAAACTGCAGATAAACATTCTAGTTTACGAAGAGATTTTGATTTGAAATTGGTATGAATATATAAAACCTGAGCGATGGGGAGTCGAAACAGCAAAGAATCTAATAAATAGATCATCAAACAGAGTTTTTTTTTTTTTTAAATGAAGCATATTTGTGCCTAATACCTGCTAAAGACTCAGCCAATCATTGCTAACAAACTTTTCTTTTGAATAATTTTAATTTAGTTTCAGTTAACCTGTTCTTCATTCATTCTTTCAGTGTATTCACAATTCGACTTTCCACACGTTTTTCCTACTCGCTTATGCCAAAACCAAATGTTATGCTGCCTTAATTATGGCCTATTCTCCTGTCTGCCAGCCGCCTTGCTCTGTCTCTGTCTCTCTCTCTCTCTCTCTCTCTCTCTCTCTCTCTCTTTCTCTATTGAAGCTTTGATGCCGCGAGGCGTTGTGGCATTTGCCAGCTAAACTAGTTGAATGCATTAAACTTCAATGTTGCGCGCGGACAAACAACAAATTTTACTTCAAACAAAAGACAAATTGCTACAGGGGGCAACAAGAATTTTTATTCCTGCTTATCAGACGCCGACGATCTAACGTTCTTGGCCAAGGTGCACTTAGTCGAACGTCAAGTAGTAGTGTTTGCCCAAGGAGCCAGCAAAGGAAAAAGTTCGAGCTGTTGAATTTAGCTGACTGACTGCTAAATTGCAAACACATGCTGCTCTGCACACATATACACAGCTACACACACACACAAAGGGACATTGGACAATGCCGGCGACAATGGCCAAGTTAAATCAGGCGTGAAATCAAGCAGGTGTTTCAATTTTTACCAAATTGACTTGACTTTCAGTTTACCTCGCTGGCAAACAGACTTTTGCCACTGACAGTTGATAAATTGTGTTTGTTGTTGTTGCTGTTGCGTGTCTCTTTGTTCGGCGAACGGCTGTGATCGTTGTCAGGTCGTCTCATTAAAATGTTTATTATGCATTGCATTTCTGATTATAAAACCGAATTAAAACTTATTTATGCAATGTCTCGCACATACTATGATAAAAATAATCATCATTATTATTATTTTTATTGCTATCATTTTTCATATTTACTCTCTGACAACACGCAAGACGTCAGCTCAATGTAAAATTTTTCACAAAAATATCTACAGCAAAATTAATTATATACGAAAAAATACAAATATATATATATATGTATATTTTATATATATATATATATATATATATATATATATATATATATATATATATATATATATATATATATATATATATATATATATATATATATATATATATATATATATATATATATAAAATTTGCATAATAATAACAATAATCTGAACACGCATTGATTTCGATGTTCAATGCATAAGTAATTATTATATAATTATTTTTAAAGAATTAATTCCGCTTACACTGCCGCCTGAAGAGCATATATACTATAGTAAAGGCTGTGCACGAGCGCGTTTAAAAACAAACAATGAAATAAGACTTAAAGACTCTAAAGCAAAAAAATATTTAACATATACAATGAGTTTAATTTATGCAACAAAAAATTTTCTAAAATAATTTGAAGAGTTTTTAAAACACAAAAAAAAGTGCAACTATTTTGTTCAATTTTTTATCACATTTAATTTGCTTTAAAAATGTATATTAAATTTCCAATATATATTTATAAATATATATATATATATACATATATATATATATATATATATATATATATATATATATATATATATATATATATATATATATATATATATATATATATATATATATATATATATATATATATATATATATATATATATATATATATATTTGTATATTTAAAAACCCAATTAAAAGCAAACCCAATGCGAATTAAGCTGAATATATTAAACTGAACACCACTGTATGCTGTGCACATACACCTATTTGTACCTCTCTGTCTCTCTCCCTCTCACTCTCTCTCTCTTTATATATATATATATATATATCTGCACTTTTTTTGTTATTATATGTCAAGCATAAATTGGCATTTCAACTGGATTTGCATGTTAATTAAAATGCTGCACGCACGGACAGCTGAAAACAAATGCAGAGACAAGAGCATTAAAGCGCCTAGTGTTATGCAGCTCACATACACAGATATACGTATAGCTGTCTATATATGGCTAGAGTATGGTCGTAATGCAGTCTGGTACTACAACGCTTAACAGCTGACCGAACATTGTAAGCCTTTTGTGGCGCCCTCGCCGCTGGCCGTTTTGACTCTTGGCCAGATCGATGTCAGCCCAAGGCCCGAGCACTTCACTGCTCAATGGGCGCATTTCATTTTGAACTCTATTTACTTAAGTGTTCGCCGAGCAGCGTAAAAATGGAGACGAAACTCGGTTCGAGCAACAACAATCAACTTGATGGCTTGTGGCAGTGTGGAGCTGAGGGCTGCCGCTCGAACTCTATGCGACCCGAACAACGACCTACACTTGACTTAACCAGCATTGTCGATTGCATTGTGGGCGGTGTACGCCCACAAAAAAAAAACGAGAAAGAGAAAGACAGAGAGAGTGAGAGTGAGAGAGGGGAAGGGGGAGAAGAGAAACAGAAAAAGTGCATGGGGCAACGTCAACGCCTACGCTTTTTGGGCGGGCACAGGCGAGACTTTAATGATGATTTCCTTGGCGCTTAAGTCGTTTAAACTGCGACCCGATGACGTCCTCCTACAACTCAACGAGCGCCTTTTTTGTGTCTGACTAGGCGACGCGGGCGTGTAGCATGCTTTTTTATTGCTTCAACTGCCACGACTGCCTCGACTGGCTGGCTGAGTGACTGCGTCTGCTGCTGCTGCTGCTGCTGCTGCGACTGCTTTCATGTGCATTATGAAGCACTCGTCATCTGCTGCTGCTGCTGCTGCTGCTGCTTCTGCTGCTTCTTCACTCTCTTGAGCTGCTTTAAGCACTTGACTTTGCCTAGAGTGCAGCCCATGGAAACACAGCACACACACACACACACACAGCATCTCCAGCTAGATAGCTTCAGCTACCACTCAGCCTCAGCTCAGCCTTTCTGCGATGTTGGCTTAAAGATTTTTCGCAGCTGATGGAATTATGACAAGTGCCACGAACGAGTGCTGCTGTGCCACAGTCGTAAAGTTCAATATTTTTATAGCGCACTCTACGCCGTCTGCTGCACAAAATAATAATAATAATAATAATAATGCCTAAAAGCAGCTGCAGCTAGCCGAATACATATACATATGTCTACGTCTATGCATCCACCTGCCCTGCACCTCATAATTAATTGCATTTTTATAGAGCATACCGAATGCCGAAAACCAAATATATTTTTAGATATTTACATTAAATATTTCGTCTGGCTTTTAAACATTCCATAAATTCCCAGCAACATTTTTGCATGAAATCTGATTCCGATTTCCTGCCTAACAGAAGAAGAAAAAAAAAATGTTTTATCAACTGTGCAATAAAATTTGTTGCATTTGTTTAATTTATTTGCCGTTTCGCAAAACGTTATATAATTTATTATAAACAGCAGCCACGAGAGCGTACTGTCAGCGCCACGTCCCTGCCCCAACCGCACTCCTGCGCTTTTAATTGACATATTTAAAATATTAAATTGCATCCGTGTGCAAAAATTGGTTTGCCCGTTAGCTATTTGCTATGCTATACTATATATACATATGTATTTTTTCAAATATATATATATATATGTATAGCTGCGATGTTTTGCATGGCAATTATTAATTTTTAATCAAGTAAATAACTGTGCACACACACACACACACACACACACATACATATAAATACATAGACATCTGTAGACGTGTGGACAGCAACTCTAACCGCAATGTGCGTGATTTCCGCTTTGCGCTGCACAAAGCCAATGACAAAAAACAATAGAGAAAAAAATTGAACTGACAACAGATAGAATAGATAGTTAATAGCTAAAGCCGGCAAGTTGTATGCTCTGCACTCTCAATGATCTCAAAAAATTGCTAAATCAATTTTTTGAAAAATCTACAAATTTCTGAGGTACTCTAAAAATTTGAGTCTCTATATATGCACTATATAGAAATATGAACAACATAGTTTAATTGAAAGTTATACAAAAATTAAATTGTTTATGAAGTAATATTTTTTTCAATATTATATATTTACTTTAACATAAATTTCATCAATATCTTTAACACTCTTTCGTTAAGTAATAATTGCTCTTAAATACGCTTGATTTAGCTAATATAAAGATATCACACATGGCGAGTTGCTGGATTACTTTTTATCAAATCAGATTTTGTCTAAACTATTTTTGGAGTACTCTTTAAAACAAATTTGTGTCTATTCGCATTGCTTGAAACCTATGGCTTGGAGCAAAGTTTTTGCTGAAATTTATAACGAAATATTAAATAACAATTGCCGCCGTTGGGCATTTGGGCGTTATTAATTAAATGTCGCTTAAACACGCGCTTAGCGCACGCACGCACACACACACACCCACACACGCACATACACATACATGTACATATGTATGTATATATTTATGTATGTATTTGGCTTCTTTTTTTGCACAACTCAAAATTTATTATCAGTGACAGAGCAGACAGACAGCAGCAGGCTTTCGGACACAGGACTCGTTGACAAAAATTAATAATAAACTAAAAACCGCAGGATATTTACACTGCACTCGATTGTAGGCTCTCCATACATGTGTGCGTGTGTGCTTGACATTTCTGGCTTTTGGGCGTATTGTAAATTAGTTTGTCTCTCTAATAATTTTTTCAGGCAGCGTTTTTTTTTTTTAGCTGCTGTGCAGCCAAATTAGTTGGCTGTTTATCGCAGACGCGAGTTGTTGTTTGTTCAAGCGGAAAATGCGCTGATTTGCGCTGCATAATTTTGTGGGCGCACGTTTGTTTATTTAGCTGTTTTTCGTTGATGGCCCCAAAGGTAAACAGACACACACACACATACACGCACACACACATAACTAAAACGCTTTGATTTGTTATGGAAGACTCATGTCAGGCCGCAGGCAACCAATAAATGTTTAACTTTAAAAATTTAATATAGAAACTTTACATGCTGAGGCGCTTTCATGAGACTCTTGATTAATCCAGAAATGATTATTTATGACTCTCAGGCGCTTGAAGTGTGACATATCGTTTGATTTATGCAAGTGGACCTCAAATGCCTTTTTCGCTTAGGCTAAAGCATGCTTTAAAATGCAAAATGCCGAAATGCTTTAAGTTCTGTTTTGCAAATTAGGATATGCTTCATTGACTGCCAAAAGGTACATAACGTACACGTGTGTGTGTGTGTGTGTGTGTGTTATGTGTGTGTGTCTGCGAGATTCCTCTAACTTGGCCTTACCCCTTACTTCGTCTCTCTCACTCTCTCTCTCTCTCTCTCTCTCTCTCTCTCTCTCTCTCTCTGTTGAAGCATTCCCTGCCATCTAAATGCTTGCTTTGTCATTCGTTCCGAGTCATTTCATTTTCACTTTGTTGTTGCCTCAGCTACCAGCTACCCATGCAATGCCATTTGCTCCTGCTGCTGCTGCTGCTCCATAGTTCCAGCTCACTAGTTACCCATGGCACTGCCTTAAAATGACAAACAACATTTGGCAGTTCCCTCGCCCAGCTGCTTGAAAGCGAAAAATGCTTTGCAGCAGCCGAGAAGGCAGAGGCAGGAACAGAGGCCAAGAACAGTTCGAGGGGCACGGCAGCGCGTGCATGCCATTGCACAATCATTGGATTCCGAAACATTTCTAGAATATTTAATAAGAAAACTGAAAATCGTTGAAATGCCAGCAACACTCATAATATCAAGACCCAATGCCCTCTACCCCGTCGGCCCCTTAAACCAGTTCTCCTTGGCTTGAAGCTCGCAGTTCCTAGTCAAAAGTCTAGCTCGTTTATCTGTGTGTTTGTCTGGCTGGGTGTGTATGAGAGTCTGTGCGTGTGTGTGTGTGTGTGTGTCGGTGTGTGCGTGCCGTGTCACCGCCCCCACAATTTGTGCCAATGCATTTTCTTGATAAAAGGCTAAGGTCAAAGACAATATTGAAATGCCAATTGAACTTTTTGCTATTATTAAAATTTTACTGCCAGAGCTCAGAGCTTGGCGCCCAAATAGCATTTTGTAAATGTTTAGCACATTTAAAACTGGATTAAAAGGGGCTTGGCAAATTGATTTAGCAAGGAGAGCATTTTAGAGATTTTAGAGAAACCAAGCCCATTAAGCATATTAAAGCAGAATAGGAGATTTGCTTTGTTTGGAAAAGAGTTGGAATCTATAAAAATCTCAAGTAGACTTGGGAATCTTTTATATTGAACCATAAATCAATATAGTTAACCCTTTTAGCCAATTTATTTTATCAGAGCATCAACACGCATTATACAGTTTAACCCTTTAACCCTGCCCAGACAACCTTTAATCATAAAAAATATCCACTTACTCATATCAATTTTCTTCTTCTTTATCGTTGCAGGTATGTACCAACAACAAATTTGCATAACACAATGCAAAAAAAAAAAAACAAAAAGAAAGAAAAAGAAAGCGTAAAAAAACCCTTTCCTGGGGCATCCTTTATGTAAGTGCAGTGTCGCAGACAAATCCTTGGCAATCCTTGCAATCTATGCACTAGACACTGAAAAATTTGTATAGCTTATTATTAATAACTTTGGGGTGGCGGAGATCAAGTAGCTAAATCTTGAGAACCATTTAAGCAGCATGTCAGAAACAAAACACGAAGACGAAAACGAAAACGAACACGAGAGAAAGGATGGTCGACATTGACAGTGATTACAAGCTAAAAGTATGAAAAACAGCAAAAACTACTTAAGCACAAGAAATAACAAAAGACGACCAGCCGGACCATAGACAGTAGACAAATTTTTTGCATAAACAGAGACGACAAAGCCAACTAAGGGACTGCACTTAAAACAAGAGCCACTGCACAGCAGCAGCAGCAGCAGCAGCCACAGCAGCCAAGTCCAAGTCCAAGTATCGAAGCCAAGCGAAAGTCATCGAAGCTCAGATGCCCAAAGAATTTTCTCCATTTCAATTTTTTCGCCATTCTTTTTCTTTCACTGATGTGAGATGCGAATTTTTCAATAAGTGCGTCGGGACGCAGGACCCGGGCCATAAGTATAATAATTTCGGCGCGGGGGGATCGGGGGATATATGGGGCGACGCGACGTCGTTTAAAATATGCCGGATTGTTGGATCCTGGCTAGCGTCAGGAAGCATACAAGTAGAACGGCTCAAAATGCAAAGTAGACGACATCCGCTTTGAGATTGGATGACGTTTCGTCCTAGCCATCGTCAAGTATTAAAAGCAAATAAGTAATAAAAATAATAATGGAGCATTTTTACCATTCCTGCTGCTCCCCCCAAAAAAAAAAAAAAAAAGGAAAAGGAGGAAAAAAAAGGATAAGCATCTTAGCGCAATTTCTTGCTGCCTTCTCAATATAACAAAAGGTCCTTGCGTCGGGCCAAATGTGCCGAAAATGAAGAAGGGGCTAAAGCAGCAGCAGGAACAGGGCCGAAGCAGGGGCGGGGGCAAAGGGGACCCGTACACAGCTCAGCTGCTGGACCTGGTCTGCTACGGGCCATGCTGCTGTTTTGTCCTTTATTTCCATTTATTTCTCCATTTCTTTTTTTTTGTGCTTTGCCTTTGCCTTTGCCTTTTGCCGCTCTCATATTTCTGGCCGCGTCCCTAAAGGACAACAACATAAATGCAGGAAATTTGAATGGACGAGCGCAGTGAATGAAATTTGCAAATATTTTTCAAAAATTGAACTTCTCTGGCAAATTTTTTGCGTCCGCAGGACATGAGAGCGGGAGGCTGGAGACGGGAGGCGTGCCGGCTGGCGGTTTATGAAAATAAGTGAAGAAAATTGATTTGAAGTACTTTGAAGTGCAAAAACGCATAGCGCCGAATCAGTGAAGAATGCTTTGGCATATTATTTCGTTTTGACGAACAGTTTCTTTTTTTTCTTTTCTTTTCCCGCTCTGCTGTGTGTTTCTGTATCTATCTCTGTCTACTTTTCGGTTAGTTTCTCAACTTTTGTTATGATAAGCAAGTCAAGCAGAATGGGCGAGTAGTAGCAGAAACTGAGAAAAAAATTAAGTGAGAAACGAATGCAGATCTATGCAGCTTTAAGTTAAGTTACAAACTGAAAGAAAAAACTTATTTAAATAATGCAAAAGGAGTTGAGTATCTTCATAGTTAAGTATCTGCCAGAAAGAAGAATCAGATTCATACATACATTTTAGATATCTTTATCTTAACTCTCACCTCAGATAAAACTTGAAGCTGATTCGATCAGCCGCAGCTTTATATTCGCTTTGAAACAGATTTCTTGGCTTTACTCAGGGCTTAAGGACAACACTTAACCTGCAAAGCCAAATTGAAGTACTTTCTCTTAACTTGTTTAGTCAGCTTGAGCCTCTGTCGGAGCCGCGCAGTCAGACAACAAAGGAACATGTGACTGTATAAATTGCCTAGAAAACTAGTTGCTACCGACTGCCGTCTATCATTTCCGCTAGCAATTTGTGAGCTCGACACTTAGACTTTTCTGTCGTTCGCCAACGAAAAATTGTCAAAATATAAACCGCCAAACAGTCGACGCAGTCTAAGGAGTCTGCCAGGTAACCAAATGCGTTCTACTTGACGATGCTCGTTTATCAAGCACAAACAGAGAGTCGAGTAGAGTCGAGTAAAATGTTTCACGCCAGCGCCTAGAAGTTTGCAATGCGCCTGGCAGACACTCGTTTTGGCCAAATATATTCATTGCAAGATTTGTTGCCAGTGGGCGGAGCTGCGTTCCTTTTTCTTTTTGCATATGCTGCAGCCTCTCTCTGCATGCTCCATGCCGACAGGATGTGTGTGTGTGTGTGTGTGTGTGTGTGTGCGGCACACTAGAGACTGCCAGACTTATGCTTGAATTGCAAATAGTTAGAAAAGATTTTGCCATGATTTTGATGTTACTTTTCGGTTGCATTTCTTTTTGCCACAGCAATTGGCAAGGCATGCCAAAGCGATTTGTGCTTACTGCATTTGGGCGTAACACAGATTTCGCATGATTAAATTAAGGCATGTTTCACTCACTCTCCCTCTCTTTCTCTCTCTCTCTCTCTGTCTCAGTCTCTATCATTTTTTTTAGCACGGCTTAAACTGGGCATTAAATGAAATGTTATATAACAATCAGAAATCAACGCACATAAAAATATATGTATGTCTCTCTCTATATATATATACATATATATATATATATATATATATGTGTGTATCAAGCATTTGCGGTCATTTGCTGTTGGCAATTGCACACGCACATACACACACACACACAAGCACACACATTAGTGTGCAATTTGGCCAAATGTCGCCAACGTGGCAGCCTGTCCCCGGTTCACTCTGCCCAGCGCAGTCCAGCGCAGCCGCTGCCTGTCGAACTTGTGCCGGTTCGCCCCGAAAAACTTTCACAATATTTCCGCAAAACAAATTGCGCGTAAAAATGGCAATGCAATTTTTGGTCGTTTGTTGCGGCGGCCGTTGCCAAATGGACGCCATGTTGCATACACATATGTTTCAGCTTGACCCTTACGCACCCCCTTTCGCGCTCTCTCACACATACTCACGCCGTGTGCGTGCCTGTCCCATGTTTCTGTAATGTTTGCCCAATTGAATTTAATAATATTTTCATTTGGATTTTAGTTTTTAGTTTTTCCGAGACTATTTTTGCGCAATTTTCAGGAGACCAACTGCAGCTGCAACGGCAACTGCCACTGCCGCTGCAACTGCAGCTGTGCCTTGTGCCTGACGTGTCCTTTGAAATGTTTTGCTGTTTGTGGCTGGCAATTGGCACGGCACTGGTCAGCACATGGCAAAACAGGAACAGCCACAAGAAGGCATTGGTTTAGTTATTGCAACTAATTGGATCTCTGCAAGCGCGTGTTGTTTAACCCATTTCATGTTGATTTTATGTTCTTTCATTAGCCACGATTCATTTATTTAAAAAGCTGCAACAAGAGTTCTGGCAGATCATATAATGAGTTTGCCAAACATTTTTAATAAAGGATATTTTTGTCTGTTCTTTATTTGATGAACTTATAGAGACTTCTCCCTTAAGTAATCAACTAAAACATAGATTGGGGTCAGAAAGAGTTATTGGGTAACTACTATTACAGATGAAATTTAAGGGAATATTTGTGAGATTTTAAGTCAAGGTCTTGAAGGTGGTGACGCCTGAGTCTTCTTCTAATGCTGCTAGCTGATCTGTACCTCGGCGCCTAGTTGGCCTAGTTTGGATGAGAATCTAATCTCTTCAGGAATTTCTTAGCGAACACATTGATTCTGTCTCCAGATTTTGGTATTAATATAGGGCAGAAACGGTTGAGTTACAGTACGACAAAGCTGAACATCTTTTAATCTAGCTTTGAGTGGTTGAGAAAAACAAACGTAAATCAATAGAAATAGACATAAATATAGTCTAAGGTCTAACCTACCTCCCTCCCTTTCCATCTCCCTTTTTCTCTCTCTCTCTCTCACGCTATGTAACTTACTCAGTTATCAAAAAATACACATATACATCATAAATCTTGCTGTTATTGCTATCTTATTTTACTGTTTAGTTCCATATCCTTAACAATATGTAGCATAACAAGACCTTCTCTATCAAGTTGTTTCATCAAAAACTGCTTAAATGGCAGCATAGTGCTGGGACGTGACTCGTAACCTGTTTAAAGAGTTACGCTTTATGTGAGTCGCACTGGTTTGGTTTGGCCAGAGCTATGTGAAAGGGCACTTGCTGCTGTGCTTATCCGTAAAAGCAACTATCGCATCAACAGCTCGTAAAACCAAAGCAGCAAATTAAACTGCGAGCATAAAAAGCCAACGAATTTGGAAGTTTGTGGGCGTCTCTCTCTCTCTCTCTCTCGCTCTCTCTCTCTCTCTCTCTCTCTCTCTTGACTGACCATGCTGACCATAATGCGCACCCATAAATATAATATTTGATAATTTTATTAACAATTTGGACTGTAAATTGTTTACGACTGCGATTGCAGTGCTGGGCTTAAGTCTCGGCTGCGCCTTTTCATGGCAAGCAACTGCAAATGAAATATTCATGCGGCACAGCCTCAACAGAGATCCTCTCATTCCCCCTCTTCCTCTGCCTCTGCCTCTCTCTCTCTCTCTCTCTCTCTTTCTGAGTCAGAGTCGTAAATTAAATTTGGCCCTGGCAACATTCTGTTCAATCAAGCACAAAAAACGCAGCAGACAGACGCTCTAAAGGGCGGCCAGCCTGCTATGGCTATCCGGGCCATCCTTAGACTCGCTTTAGTTTAGTTTAGTTTAGTTTTTTTTTTTGCCAGCTGTGAACTGTGTGAACGCACTTTGATTTTAAGTGCATTAGAGAGGCGCAGTCGAAATTCAATTTGTTGCAATCCTATGCTAAAATCAGTGGGCAGCAAAAAGAAAAAACTTTTTGCCAACATTAAATTTATGAAATTGTGCGCTTCCTCCCTTTAGCTGGCTGCCTGGCTGAATGGCTGCGTGGCTGGCTGGCTGGTTGGACGGCCGTGTATGTCCTTATGCAGGACGAGAAGTGCTCGAAACTCAATCATGCTTGCATGTAATATCCTGCCAGTCCTTTGCTGCCGTGTTGAGCCAGCCATTTGCTTGAGTAAACTGTGCGGTCCTCACGACATTTATACCCACAACAACAGCACCAGCAACAACAACAACAACAACAATGATAACAAAATGCCAAGTTCTTCGCAGTTGGAGCTCTGTGAACTATGCAAGACATGTGCAACAAGGCATGCGAAGGACAGATACGACAAAATGGGGCGTATTCAAGGCGTTATTTACGAATTGTCCTGTCCAAGTCAAGTCCCTCAACTGCAACAACAGCAACAACAACTTGCATTAAAACTTTGCTGTCACATGCCAAGCATATCTCGCCCTCTCTCTCTCTCACACACACACACACTCTATAGCCTGTTGATTGCTTATTAAAAGTCTTTAACTAAACTTTAAGTATATATGTATATATTTTATATATAATGTATGTAAAGTGTAAGTTTTTCCAGTTCTCTGTTAGTTTTTCAATGCCTTTTCTTTAGAGCTTTCTGCGCTTGATTGTTTTTTAGGCCTGCACTCGCTTTAAGCCTTGGCTAAGAGTACTCTCAGCGACTAATTGAATTAAATGGCTGGGCTGTGGCGGGCTGGGCAAAAAGCAAAGTAAATTAAATAAGTTTTTCATTTTGGCCAACGTTGGCAAGTTGCATTGTCAACGCCGTTGTTCGCCTCGCGCTTTTTGCTTGCCCGCATTTTACGCTTCGCCTGCGGCTCCATTTGGCTGCCTTTTGATGCCGACCCGGACACGGGCACGAGCGCGGGCATCGGACTCAGTCCCGGACTTGGACTCGAGCCAAATGCAATGAGCCAAAAGTTGTTTAATGTATGCAACGCCTGTCTGTCCGTCCGTCCGTCCGTCCGTCTGTCTGCCTCGATCCCTGTGGGCTGCGGTTAACAGCGCGTCGCAACTTTGGCCCCGAAAGTAAGTAACTTTTCGCATGGCTCGTACATTTTTTAATGCATAGCATACTTTTAGGTAGCTTAGTGGCATTTTACACTAATTTGACTCGCAGTCAGAGTTCTTTATTATTTTTTGTCCACTCTCGCCCACTCGATGGTGTGATTTATTTGGCGGAAAAGATTACTTACTCGGCTTGCGGTTACTCTGAAGTGGTTTTGAGTGGACTTCTCTCTCTCTCGCTGGTTGTGCGCCCACCCTGCCACGCAATCAGTTCAAGATTTGTTTTGACTGAAGCTGAAGCTGAAGCTGCAGCTGACAGCAAAATTAAAATGTGGAAATGAATTTGTAATTAGTTTTACTCTGCTACTTTTTTTTGCCCACTTTACAGCTGCCATTGAGAGTTTGAGGCTTTAAATAAGCAGAAATTAATTGGAAAAGTCCTTAGCTATCAATGAAAGGAGGATGAGCGTGGGAGTAGATAATTTATTTCATAGAAATTTTCGATTCTGCTACTAAGTTTATAGATTTTTGAGACATTTTTGATGGGATTTACTGGGAATTTATATATATTTATAGATTATATATTTTCTAAAAATACTTGACCCTTCTACAATTTCAATTGCTTTTCTTAACTTCTTTACTGGAAGTTTATAAATTTCATATAAATCATATAAATATTTAGCTCATCTGTTTTCTTTCCTTAGGTGAGGTGAGGTGAGGTTTCTGAGTGCAACTTTATGCTGAAAAGCTACTCGTATTTCACAGAATATACTCGTATTTAACACCTTTAATAACACCTGCTATTAGGCTTATATTTATTTGTGCCAAATCCATTTGGCACTAAAATTTATGCGCTTTTATGTTAAATAAATAAATGCATTTTCTTGCTGGCGCTTTAATTGATATATAAAAATGGCTGGCCATTAAACAAATGCGCGCCAGGCCAATTCATTTAGCAATTAAAACAAGCTGCGGCCGGCGGCTGCTTAAAAAAAGAAATAGCAAAAAAATTATAATAAAAATAAACTATTATATGCAAATCATGCACACACTTCCATATATACATATACACTTATATATATATATATATATATGTATAATTCATTTGTTAAAACCATTTGCCGCCCATTTATTTGCTAGTATTTCTTTTGCATTTATTATAAATTTTTTTGTGATTATTTTTTTGTTTTTTTTTTGTTACGTTCTCGTTGCAAATTGAGAGAGAAATATGTTGTCCTTTTAGGCGTTGACAAATCGACGCTCGCAGTTGTTGCACACACACAAAAAGCGGCATCGAGGCGGGAATAATAATTTTTTGGCACGACTGCCATGTTAACATGTCCCCAGACACGTAAAGGACTCCAGCTCCAGCTCCAGCTCCAGCTCTAGCACACGCGTTGCAGTTTATTATGTGCATGTATCCTGGCTCTGGGCGCTCGGGGCTGGAGCTCAACGCTTGCGGCTTGTAGCCACCATTAGTGAACACGGGAACGGCAATGGCAACGGCAACACGACTGCCAGCCCGGGTAACTGTGATTACGGCCATGTCTGAAGAGAGCCCCAAACAGCCAACAGGTTTATCATGTGCACTTGCTGAACCTCTGGCCCCATGGCCCCTTTGCCTTGTGTAGCTCGTGTCTGGATCCGGGTTTGGTTGCATTTGCATTTAAATATAAATACGTGCAGAGCTTTTGGGGGTCGGCTGGCAGACAAATTACTTTTTAAATGCACTGTAAGCCTTCAATTGTAATTGGGCAACGACGTCGCCTGTGCTATTGGCCTGCTGCGGTTTGAAACTTTGCCAAAAAGGCGAGCAAAAACTTTTGAGCGACGCGCATTAAAAAACAATAAAGCGAACCAAAAAAATATATGTATATATATGTATATAGATTGCCAAGTGCCAAAATGGTAAAGCCTGCGCTTGCCTCCTAAGCGATTGGCAGAGTGAGAGACCCAGATAGAGGAAGAGAGAGAGAGAGAGAGGGGGGAAAGGCGCAAGCTAATGGCGTCACGTTTGCAGCACCGTGCCGCAAAGCAAGTGGCATGCAACATGCGATTGCTGCCAAAAGTGCCGCCTGGCACAAGTCCAAGCCTCCCGTTAGTATAGTTTGGCTTGTTAGTTGCCAGACGGCAAACGGCAAATGCGGCAAATGCGGCATGCGGCATGCGGCATGTGGCAGCCTGTTGCATACACACTCAGAGCCAGATTCAGAGTCAGAGTTAGTCAGAGGCGTGCTGCCTGCCTTCAGCGTCGTGTTGAATTTTTCATTTCATTTGGCGCAGCAATTCACTTGAATGGGAATATCGTGTCGTCGTCTTCAGGAAGCGGAAGTGCCAGCCAAACAACTGCACACAGCATATAATAAACGTTCATATTCGACTCAACTGACTTACGACTAAAGGCAGACATCATTTCATGAAGGTTTGGCTTTTTTAGGGGCAATCGGCAAGCCGGCCCCAAGACACACACACACACACACACACACAGAGAGGGAAAGAGAGGAAGAGACAGGACATGCGGTGCAGGATTATAAGGCTATCAAATTGACGTTAATGAATTAATTTATGAGCTCTTGCGGTTCTAACCGAGCCTGTTGCACTATTTGAAGAGCAGCGCTAATTAGTGAAGCAGCAAGATATTGGTATAGGAGCATAATTGGAAATGACAGAGATTAGCTGAGCACAGGCTGTGGAGTTAATGAAGTATTTCGGTTTGCTTAAGAATCTAAATGGAAAGTGAGTTTTGATGAAGGAAGATTGTAAGGAATAGATGGAAAACTTTAATAATTCAATAAGAATATTCAAGTTTTAATGGAAAAAAGTTCAATAATGTATAGTAATACATAGCAAATCTCAACTCAGATAAGAACTTATATGAAGAAGCTAGCTATGAATAACAAAAGTTCTCCTAATGCAATTGTTGTAGCTTGGGCTTGATTATAAATATAAGAAATGCTTGCTAATAGCACAAAGTTAAATGTTGAATAATATCTATATCATTTAAGCTATAGTCTTCATTTGGAGTCTGTTTTATAGTTCTGAAAATAAAACAAACCTGGATTCTGCAACCACAGTTACATAATTTTGTTATATAGGCCACAAAATTGATATACTTTAAGAAAAAAAATTACTATGGCTAGTTTTATTTTTGGTGGAAAAGGCAAAGGTTAAAGCTGATTCTCTACATGGATAAAAGAACTATAATAACCATGTAGTTAACCAGCCATAGATAGGCGCCCGTTCTGCCACAGCTCGTTACTCCTAGTTAAACTACGCGCCACACTTCCACTGCAATTTGTCCACTGCAATTTTCGTGAAACATGTCGAAAGACTTACAAGAACAACACGACAGCAACAGCAACAAAAGCAGCAGTAGCAGCACCGCTGACATTGTCGGTGAGCGCTGCGATTGGGGCACGTACTGTTGCCTGGCACTAAAACGCCTAATGACGTTTACACGGCCAACATAATTACAGTAATAATGTGGCTGACTCTCGACACTGGTGATGACATTAGTGAGGTGTCATGCGACAATTTAACGAGACGCGCTGCATACGCGCGAAAAGGATTCGCCTTTTGTGTGCCACATGCAACACAGTCAGCAACAGCAACAGCAGTTGCTACAAAGCACATTCGTCACGAAATGAGGCAACAACTCTACAGCGTGGCAGCTCGGCAGCTCGGCAGCTCAACAGCTCGTGCGTGTGTGTTGGCCACCATTTTGTATGCTTTTAAATTAGCCAATGTGTGAAAGTGTCATGTTTCGAAATATGAAATTAACAGGCAGCCAGGCTGCGAAGCGACGCGACGCAACGAGGCAACCAGGACAAGCGGCAAGCGCTCACATTGTTGCTGCCACATAGCAGCCGGTGTGTGTGTGTGTGTGTCAGTGTGTGGCATGCTGTTGATATGCTATAATTTGTTGGCGAAAATTGAAAGGAAGTGCACTTCAATAATTATGTGTTGTTCTTCTCGCTGTTTTGCTGCTACTGCTGCTGCTGCTGTTGCTGCTGCTTCTGTTTGGTTTTTCGTTTAAAATTTCATGAACAGCAGCAGCAAATGAGCTAAAGTTGATTAAATTTCCGCAAAAAGTGAGCTGTCAGAATTCCTTAAAGAATTCTTTTACTTATAAACTTAATTTGTTTTTTAATTAAAATAATTTGTTTATATTTATAAGAGTCTTCAATCCTTTTCACGGACTACTTCAACAGCTTCTGATTTAAAATATGTACTCAAATATTTATTCATAAATATTTTCATTAATTTATATCCTGCTCAGCCTGAGCTACTATTTACTTTGTCCCTTCTGCGCCATCTTTACTGTTCAATTTATTTGTGCAACTCGGCGCCAGCATTAGCTAAAAGTTCTTGCCGTTCATTTGAGCAGCATATGTATGTATGTTTGCTATTCATGGACACAGAGCAGATACACATGATACATATAATCATGTAATATCCAATGTTCATTGTTGGCTCATTAAAATACATTACAAAGATGCTAAGCAGAGCTGGGTGGCATATAGTTTCACATTGCCGGCAGGTTGGCCTGCGGTTGCTTTGCTCCCTGGATATTTTGCTTGGCCTTTGCATAAACTTGAGTTTCATATTTCATTAATTAAAATTGTGTTTGCTAGGGCTGCTAACTATATACATGAAGCACCTGTTTAGCTAAAGTCTCATTAACACACACACACACACGCACGCGCGCGCAGGCTGGACGACTGAAATTATGCAATATAATATCATTGTTACATTGATTAATGATTTGCAAAATCATAAAAGCCACCCACTCCTAGACGTCTTGGCCAGCCTCCCCCCTTTCGGGTTTTGTATTACAAAAACAGTCAACTCATCTGCAAAACGTCTTAATTATAACAAAACAAAATGCCAAGGCACATGAAATGTTGTCGCTTCAATTGTCATACGACGGCAGGCAGCATGAAGCAGTGTGGGAGTTGAGGCGGAAGTGCGAAATGTGAAGCGTCCATTATTATGCTAATTAATTGACATCAAAGAAAGCAACAAAGTGAGGAAGATAAGAAGGAGGGGAAGAGGGAGAGAGAAAGGTTGGGCGGCATCTTTGTTGCTCAATGTTTCAAAATCAATGACAGCCGACAATAGATAACATCATGATTCAATGTAGTTGGCTGCAGATAGGGCGCGAGGCAGACAGCTGTATATATACTATATACTTACATATATATATATATGTATATATGGATAGGAGTAGCTAGGTAGGAGGTACTTATATTATATATTATAAAGAGCGCACAGCTTGTAAGCCGATTTCAATGGAAATGCAAATTGAAGTGCGTTGCCAATTATTTTGTTATTTACGAGTATTTTTGCTTTTTATCATTGTTGCTGCTGTTGTTGTTGTTGATCACAAAAGCATATAAAATGTAATATGATAATAATGAGCAGTCCGCTTCGCATAACAAAAGCCAAGCGCCAAAGTGCACAGACAGTGGAGTGAGTGGGGGGCGGGAGGGGGGTGCGGCGACAGCATAGGAGAAGAGAGGAACGACTCTGTGTCACACAGGTAAAAATAGGGCAACGTTGCCAGCACTGTCGAGTGACAAGGCACAAAATAATGGCCTGTAATAGGATTTGCCATTGAATGGTGCCATGCGCTGAAGCACTGAAACGGGAATCGGGAAACGTGAAACGAGAAACGAGAAACGGAAGAGCCGCCAATAAATATGCAATGCCACTCACTCAGCTCACGATGTGAATCCAATTATTTCCTTTGCAGGGTGCATCCTCCAGCCTGGTTGTCAAATACGCCGATACGGAGAAGGAGCGACAAATAAGACGCATGCAGCAAATGGCCGGTCATATGAACCTATTGAATCCGTTTGTCTTTAATCAGTTTGGACCGTACGGCGCCTACGCACAGGTAAGTAGCCTTGCAACCCAGGCCAACTCAACCCCACAGCCACTTCAGTCAGCTTGATTGCAATCCTTTGTGCCTCATTAGCAACAACAGCAGGCGGCTCTGATGGCCGCTGCGGCCACAGCACCGGGCTCGGCGGCTGCCTACATGAATCCAATGGCCGCCTTGGCAACGCAAATACCTCATGGCCTCAATGGCACCGGCCAGCCGCCGTCGCTGCCCTCGCCGACGATGCCCAACTTCAACATGGGCGCCAATACGCCCAATGGCCAGCCAGGAGGCGCTGCCGCCGCTGCTGCAGCTGCCTCGGTGGCCGACGGTGTCTTCACGAATGGCATTCCACAAACGGCATTTCCACGTAAGTATTCAAACTAAATTACAGGGTATTTTTCCAGTTGCCTAACGATCACTATTTATTGATATTCATATGAAGATCTCACACTCGCTCCAGATCCGCTGCATCTGACCATACCACCACAAGGTTTGCCAAATGGCGATGCTGCTGCACTGCAACATGCCTTCCCTGGTTTGCCACCATTTCCAGGAGTTGGTAAGTTCCGAAGCGCTGTCTAGCCTTAGACACTCTCTCTCTCTTTCTCTCTATCTTTATATATATATATATATACCTTATGCATTAGGCTAAGAGAGTTACGTATCTGATTGTGCCCATAAAGAAAATATTGATAATAGTTTAGTAAAAGTCCCATAGGCACAAAATATCAGTTCATTTCATCATAAGTCCACACACTCCCACCTGATCCCCCAAACTACCCTCTCTCTCTCTCTCTCTCTTTCTCTCTCTCTCCCACTCACTCTCTTTGTCTTTCATGCCAGTTTCTCTCATAACATCATTGTCTTAAAAAAAAAATTAAATAAAAATAATACTGAAAATAAAATGTAATTCAACAACAACAACAGACAGAATAAACAGTTCAATCATTCATAATTGTTTTTATTGAAATAATTAATAATTGTTGTGTCATGCCATAAATATATATATATATTGTTAGTAAAGTGTTATATATAACTCTAACTTCTATATATACATAAATATTTGATTTGTGTACTAAAGAAATACAGAATTCAATTCAAGTTTAGTTGCGCTCTGCTATGCGCTTCTCGCCATAAAAAGATAAACTCAACTGTTATGCCAGCTATATTTGAATCGAAATCTGTATTTCTTTGTCTTGGCTTTTATGTTGAAAACTTGTTCTCCTTGTTTTTAATTATATGTTGAATATATTCAGATCCAAAATTTGTTGTTTCAGTGTTAAACGTTTAACATTTCTTTGCGAAAACACGAACTGAAATTCGTTTATTACGTTTTTTTTTTATTTATTTATTATAAAGTGTTCATACGAAAATGGACGTTACTCTAGAAACCCAGTTATCCACTTTGGCTGGTATCTCTTAACTTTGCGATGTTGTTTCTGATTGATATATATAACTAACTGTTCTACTGATCTGATCTGGTCGTTGCCTATCTATCATCTATAACTTTTATTATTTTGTGTTTTGTTCATATGAATATACATAGTTAAAGTGAAAAATCCAACAAGAGAACTTACTTAATTTAACATAAAACAAAAAATCATATATATATATATACGTATACTTAATTGTTGTGTTGTCTTTATAAATGTTTCGGATTTTGTGTAAAAACCAAAAACAAAAATTATTTATATATAACGCAGCCTTTCCCGCCGTCTATGGACAGTTTCCACAAGCTTTACCACCTCCCCTAGCGGCGGTTGCACCCACTCAGCGTGAAGGTAAGCTTTTCATTATTATTTTGTCGGTTGTTCTCTCTCTCTCTCTCTCTCTCTGCCTCTCTCTCTCTCTCTCTCTCTGTCTCTCTTTATTTTTTGTTTCCTTCCAACAACTTTTCCTTAGTTTCTTTACTGTAAATCAATATTGTATTTGAGTTTTGTTGATGAGTGATATGACGAACGGCTCAAGCGAAGAGCTTTCAATTTTATAAATGAATGTTTTGACTTATATAGATATACATATATATATAAATATATATACTAATCATTCAGTTACACACACATACACTCACACCTACGCACGCATACACATAGAAATTGAACTGAAAAGCCCAACGAATTTAATTACTTAGATTCGTTTTTTTTTTTCCTTCTTTGTATCAATTTCTGTATTCAAAAACCCCTTTCGGAAAAGGTTTGCGCAGGGCGTAAATCGTTTTTAATGGCTGCATTTAAAGGCATTTTATGGGCGATCGTAAAAATTGCATATAAACTGCTTAAAATCGCATAAAAAAGCAAAGATATTTGCCGGAAAGGCTTGCCAAGGCACATGAAAAATAATAAAATTTTATGTTCGCTTTGTTTTATATTTTTTTATATATATTTTCTTTTGTTTTACCACCCACTGGGGAAACTATGTAAACGTTGTCGAGACAAGATAAAAGCACAGCCATTAATAAGGCGCATATAGAATGTCTATATATATCTACTTCTCGCTCCCTCTCTCTCTCTCTCTCTCTCTCTCTCTCTCTCTCTGTCTGTATGTGTGTGCGTGCGTGTATGTGTCTTTAATTTTTATATGTATTATATACTGTATCTAACCCTAAGCCTAACTTGTTCGTAACGTGTTTATCATTTTATTTCTCTCTATATATCTGTTGCGCGTAGCTAATTGTTAATTGTATTTTTCAATACATTTACTTGGTACTTAACCTGCATGCCACACACACACACACACACACACATAGACAAACATGAAACTCAGCGCTGCTGAACTCATATAACATACGATCCTTGTACCAGAATATGCGAAATTCGGGACGATATATCATAAGCTTACAACTTAAGTATATAGCATTAGAGAACTGGTAGCTCATTAAGCATTTTTAGCATATACGACTATGTCTTATATACTTTTTATATATATATATATATATATATATATATATATATATATATATATATATATATATATATATATATACATATATACTTTAGCCTATGCAAGTGTATTTTGTTACTGTTTGTTTTTATTTTGAGACTTTTTTTCGTTCCCCCCTTATATACATATATATATATATACATATAAATATATATATATACATATGAATATATTTTCGACTTGATTGTTTGTCATTTAGTTTTCGATTTTTATGCAACGCATTAGCTTTAGTTGAATCGTCTACAAAATCAGCCACAAAACACGAAACACACAAAGCAAAAAAAAAAAAAAAGTATGAATTCATCTATATATATATTTGAAGAGAAACTCAAGAACAGCCATAAAAATATCTATACAGCAGACAAACTCATAAAGTTCGAATTTATGATTTAACTCATCGTTTAATTTATGTTCTCTACTTTGTTTCTTTTCTTGTGATGTCTTCTTTTAAGATTTTCTGATGTTCCCAGGATGTTCTATATCCGGCCCGGAGGGCTGCAATCTATTCATCTATCATTTGCCCCAAGAATTTGGTGATGCCGAGTTAATGCAAATGTTCCTGCCATTTGGCAATGTGATCAGCTCTAAGGTCTTCATCGATCGTGCAACAAACCAAAGCAAATGTTTCGGTAAATCCAAATCACACTTGAAGCTGTAGCAGTTGTTGTATATTGATTTCTAATATTGAACTTTTGGCAATTCTGTAGGTTTTGTTTCATTTGATAATCCCACCAGCGCTCAAGCGGCCATTCAGGCCATGAATGGCTTCCAGATTGGCATGAAAAGACTGAAAGTTCAATTGAAGCGGCCAAAGGATGCCAGTCGACCTTATTAACAATCGGAGTTCCTCAAGCGTAACTTACATCAACAACAACAACAACAACAACAGCAACAACAACAACAGCAACAACAACAACAACAGCAGCAGCAGCAACAACAACAGATACAACAGCAACAACAAATACAACATCATATACAACAACAACAAATACAGCTGCAGCTACTGCAACAGCAACAACAGCATCAGCAACAACAACAACTGCAGCAGCAGCACCTTCAGCAGCAGCAGCAGCAGCAACAGCAACAGCAGCAGCAACAACAACAGCAGCATCAGCTATATCAACAACATCAACAACAACAACAACAACAACAGCAGCAGCAGCATCATCACCACCATCAGCATCATCAATATAATGCAGCAACAACAACACCAGCTACAGCAACAATAACAACATCACCAAACAATCCCAACAACAATTATCGACCACAATTAGCAAATGATCGCAATGCAACTCGTAATACGATTCCCTATACATTTGCTAGCTGGCGCAATGGCACCTATTGCTATCGCTATAGTGCCAACAACAGCAACAGCACCAACACCAGCAGCAACATCAACACCAACAGCAACACCAACAGCAACAGCAACAGCAACAGTAGCAACAACAACAATAATAGCAACAACAGCAACAGCAACAATAGCAGCGAGAACATACCCTGCTCGCATGATACAAGTAACTATTCCAAAGTAGAGCTCGTCGAGAAGCTGTTCTTGTGGCAACAACAGAAACGAAAAGCCTAGCAGCAACAGCAACAACAGGAGCAACAGCAACAGCAACAACAGCAACAGCGACAGCAACACGAACCACAGCAACAACATGGATCAACTTTTTATTAGGGTGAGCTGAAAACTAAAACAAAAACTTTATCAGTTGGTTTTAACTAATATTTATATATTATCATTTGTCGGGGCTGTGTCGATTCGATCAACTATTATTTAATAATTGTACAATTATGCTGAAAGATGAGCTCCAGATGAACTGCCTTGTGCCAAGTGTGTTTTCAGACTGCGCATTTATGGTCGCGTCCCACACTGTTGAAAGTCTCAGTATTGCTCAATCGTGACGTTCTCTTCGTCCACTGAAATCATATCGAGCCTGTCCGAAGCGCCCAAGTAGCCATCTCTCTCTATCCCTCACTCAGCACGACACGAGCCGACGTTTAGCAACAGCTACCTTCGCCTCTATCACTCTCAGAGTGTGAACACAAATGAGTAGCGTGCAACTGAAATTCATACTCTCAAGCTCTCAGTCTTTCACTAATACTACTGCTACAGGAGGCGCATACTTTAATCTTGCAATCATTTAACTTAAGCTAACTATTGAAAAAAGTTTCTAAAATTTGTATGTAATTCAAAAAACTATTCAAATTAGTCTTCGATCATTTTATATTTCGTTTAAACTAATATCTTTTTGTTGCCCATTTCAGATGGACTTGAAACAATGAATTTTGCAGATGCTAAGTGAAGAAAAGCCGCAGCAAACATAAGAAACAAAGAAAAAAAGAATAAACTAAGCAAATAGTAAAGAAAATGTAAAAAAGTCAAAGCAGAAGAATACTATATATATATATAGATATTTGTGTGTATATATATATAATATATATATATATATATATATATATATATATATATATATGTATATGTATATGCATGTGTATTTATACAGGCAGCTGAAAGCAGTACTTAAACAAAATAAATATAAAAATATTAAGAGAAAAAAAAAACAAAAAAATATATAAAAAAAACAAAACACACACACAACAATTTTTTGCCAAAACGACGAATATATGTATACATATGTACATAGATATATATATCGACATACATACATATATATATATATATATATTTATAGAGCAAGCAACAAACATTGATATTGATAGTTGAGCAAACAACAACTGCACACACACACACACATACATACACCTACACCTACACCTACACACACATACCACAAACTTGAGACAAAAACTGACTGGTAAGAGACCAAAATTATCTGGGTTTTCAATAAAAAAAAAAATGAAATTAAATAATAATCTAAAAAATAAAAAACAAAAAAAAAATGCCGCAGCAACCATTTTTTATACACAATATAAAACATGGAATTTATTAAAATCTAAAATAAAAATAAAAATAAATCACGCTGCAAAAAAAAATACACACAAATCAACACAAGCGAAAATTAAAAAATAAAAAACCCACAAAAACTGAAACTGTTAATTGAAGAAGTAAAAAGAAAACATATGCAAATGAGTTGAAGAAGCTTAAG